>ONZH01008379.1:0-24223 GCA_900303285.1 Rhinella marina
AGGTCTGATGGGGCACAATACGCTGATCTGAGGTCTGATGGGGGCACAGTAGGCTGAATGTGAGTCTGATGGGGGGCTGATGAGGTTGATGGGCACAATACGCGACTGAGGTCTGATGGGGCACAATACACTGATCTGAGGTCTGATGGGGGCACATTCTGATGAATCTGAGGTCTGATGGGGGCAGGGACTGTTAGTTTAGTGATGTAAAAACTGTGGACAGGTTTCCTTTAACATAGTAGTCCTCTTGTTTTTTACTCCTATTACTCCTATATTTCACTGCATTATGTGGTAGAGTATTTAGAGTAGGGTATGTGGAAAGTCTATTGTACTGTACTTAACAGCATAGATGATCTAGCAGTTTATATAGTCATCTTTCTAATACAATATTATAACCACAACTAGTAGTATGTGCCTGTGAAGTTGGAAACGTGCGTTTGGGAAGCCAAGTGGGGGGCCCACTCAAGTATATTTCGCCCCCCCTGTGCTGAACCTCTAGCTACGCCTCTGGTCAGATCAGATTACAAAGTTCACCAAATATTCTAATTTCAGTGAATCCAAAACTTTTGTGATTCATCCAGCACGCATCACTCAAAATGGCATCCACTATTTTACAGGTCAGAAGACAGAGAAGAAAGCATCTGCCACCAAAAAGATAATTTTTGGATGATTTTTAATTCACAAAATCCAAGAGCAGTGTGTTATTAAACAATCTGCTTGTTACCACCAACCCCCATGCAACACCCATAGCCCTACACAGAATGTTGCTGTCACTGTGTCATTACTCATGCTGTCTTGGCATTAACCCTTTCACCCCCGGAGGTTTTTTCGGTTCTGCATTTTCGTTTTGCGCTCCCTGCCTTCAAACAGCCATAACTGTTTTATTTTTCTGTTCACATAGCTGTATGAGGGCTTGTTTTTTGCGGGACAAGTTGTACTTTCCAAAGCCACCATTTAATATTGCATATGGTGTAGTGGGAAGCGGGAAAAAAATATCAAATGTGGTGAAATTGCAAGAAAACCGCTATTCCGCTACAGTTCTACGGGTTTCTTATTTACAGCGTTCGATGTGCATTAAAACTGACTGATTACTTTCATTCTTCTGGTCAGTACAAATCCGGCAATACCTAATATGTATAGTTTTTCCTGCGTTTAGATGGTGATAAAATAATTAGAAAGTTGCCCTTTTGTTTTTTTCCTTGTCATATCTTGACCCCTATAACTTTTTGGTATTTATGTGTAAAGAGCTGTATGGGGGCTCATTTTTTGCGGGGCGGTCTGAAGTTTTTATTGATACCATTCTGGGGTGTGTATGACTTTTTGATCACTTTTTATTTAATTTTTTTTAGAAAAAAAAAGCGACAAAAAACGGCGAATCGCCATTTGGACGCTTTTTTCCGCCACACAATTCGCCGTATTGAATTTTTTTTTTATATTTTAAAAGTACGGGTGTTTTCGGTCACGATGATACCCCTGATGTCTATATTTATTGTTATTTAGGTATTTATTTTTTACTTACTTACTTTACTTACTTTACTTACGGAAAGGGGGGTGATTTGAACTTTTATATCTTTTTTATTTTTTATATATTTTTTAACATTTTTTTTTATTTTTCTGTGATTATTTTAAAGCTCAAATATCAGCTGATCTATTGTGTTTTGTTTTTTTTCTTTATGAGCAATCATGGATTTACTAGATGCAGTTAAATCCATGAATTGCTCATTTCTTATCCTGGCCTGCCATCTAGTGGCCAGAATAAGAATTGCAGTTTGAAAACTGTAATCCTCACCAGCGAGGATTACAGTTTTCATATGGTGTACAGACACCCCGATTGGTTCAGACGCATCCTGATGCCGTGATCAGTAAGGCCCTGGAAGTCGCCGCCGACAGAGGTGAGAAGCGGCAAGTCTCTGCTGTTAGAAACAGCAGAGACTTGCCGGCCATGACGCCCGCCGCACCCGCGAGCGGGCGTCATGTCCCCGCACCGCCCGAGCGCCGTACATGTACGGCGCCGGTCGGGAAGGGGTTAAAGAGCTTGAAAGGCATTGTATACATTCCTAGGAGACCTCAGAGTGTCATACAAGACTTTTCAGAGAAATTGGGGCATTTTTTATGTTGACCAAATTTGACCCAAAATGAATTTTCTGAAGTCCTCTCTGAAGAAGAATTCAAGCGCTATCCCTTATACTTCTTGTATGCTGCTATTTCCTGTGAAAACAAAGGGTCAAACATGTTAAAATTAAATTTGCCTGATCCCTATTTCCAAAAATGTTGGGCCAAAGCTCATTTAAAAATGTACTGAGGCAAAATGGAAAACTGTTCTGTGGTCAGATTAATCAAAATGTTTTTGGTTTTTTATTTTAACCTACAGTACAAACACTTTAAAAAGGGACCATCCAGCTTATTTTCAGTGCAATGTTCAAAGCCTGCATCTTTGATGCTATGGAGTTGCATTAGTACCTATGGTGAGTCCAGCCTACACATCTGGAAAAGGCACTATCAATGCTGAATGGTATATAGAGGTTTTAGAACAACATCCAGACTCCCATCCAGTCAAAGTCTCTATTGGGGAAAGCCTTGCATATTTCATCAAGGAAATGCATCCATAACAACAACATGGCTTAGCAGAAGAAGTCTGGGTGCTGATCTGGCCTGTGTGCAGTCCAGACCTTCCACCAATAGAAAACATTTGGCGATTTATGAAATGAAAAATCCAGCAAAAAAACAGGAGGGTTAGACAAGAATGGGACAACATTCCTCTACCAAAACTCCAGCAATTGTTCTCCTCACTTCTCAGACATTTACAGACTGCTATTAAGAAGGGTGCTACACAATGGTAGACATGGCCCTGACCCAACTTTTTTACATGCATTGCTTCCATTAAGTTCTAAATGAGTTATTTTTTTTCATCTAATGGTAAAATCTCTCACTTTCTACATCTGATATGTGTTCTACGATCAATTGTGTATAAAATAAGGATCTATGATGTTTACATATCATAGCATTCTGTTTTTAGTAACATTACCTTACATTTTACAGTGTCCCAACTTTTTTGGAATTTGGGTTGTAAATTACAGTTTATTTTAATTCATAAATCAATAAAATATCTGGGCTGCTAGCCCTATCTTGCATCAGATTAGGCTCAAAATAGCAAAAATCTAGGAGACCACCAAATAACACTGTCCTACTATCACTACAGAAAACTCTCACCACAACATATTTGTTCCTCTATAGTACTGCCTAGGAAATAAATGTTCAACTGTGTACCTCTCTAACAGCGTGCACTTTTAAATATCCAGCAACCAAAATCAGAACGGTGAGTGGTACCTACAATTTCCTTAGCACTAATATTCCACACCACTAGGTACGCTAGACACGTTTGAATGTCCCTAAACCTTGATACCTCATCAGGAGCCAACATGGGAGTTAAACACATATACACTGTCACTAGCATGAGCTTCAGAGTACTCTATATCACTATGGCATTTTGTGCTTTATCTGGTAGCGGTGTGCGGTTGCATTGTATGTATTTTCCTTTGACATGTATTTAGCCATAGCAACCAGCACCTGCGCTCTGGGATGTGCTGACTGAAATTTCTCTTTTTTTCTTTGTAAGTTTGTACTGGAGGTATGGCTACTCCAT
Organism: Rhinella marina; assembly: GCA_900303285.1. Lineage (NCBI taxonomy): Eukaryota > Metazoa > Chordata > Amphibia > Anura > Bufonidae > Rhinella > Rhinella marina. Next base: position 3,644 of record ONZH01008379.1, read on the forward strand.
TTGGTCATACACTCCTGACCAGCCCATCTGCCCCACAGGTTGATTTTAATCAGTGTAACTATAAAGCCGAGTGATTCGGCATGCATGCTGGTGTCTGCATTCCTGAACTAGGGGAGGCCTTTGAAGCACCAGAAATGGCAAAAGGCAGAGTGGATACAACATGCATGTGGAACAAACACCCCCTAATTATTTGGAAGCCAAGTCTGGCACATAACAGGTAGAAATAGTGTTAGGTTCCCATTCTGCAGAGATCACCATGACGATTCGGTGAATGGGCTCAGACAATTTTGTACAAAATATATTTGCAAAGAATCTCTAATTCATTAAACAAGCATAGCATGAGCTTCAGAGTACTCTATATCACTATGGCATTTTGTGCTTTATCTGGTTAGCGGTGTGCGGTTGCATTGTATGTATTTTCCTTTGACATGTATTTAGCCATAGCAACCAGCACCTGCGCTCTGGGATGTGCTGACTGAAATTTCTCTTTTTTTCTTTGTAAGTTTGTACTGGAGGTGTGGCTACTACTAGCGGTGTGCGGTTGCATTGTATGTATTTTCCTTTAAAATTAAATTTGCCTGATCCCTATTTCCAAAAATGTTGGGCCAAAGCTCATTTAAAAATGTACTGAGGCAAAATGGAAAACTGTTCTGTGGTCAGATTAATCAAAATGTTTTTGGTTTTTTATTTTAACCTACAGTACAAACACTTTAAAAAGGGACCATCCAGCTTATTTTCAGTGCAATGTTCAAAGCCTGCATCTTTGATGCTATGGAGTTGCATTAGTACCTATGGTGAGTCCAGCCTACACATCTGGAAAAGGCACTATCAATGCTGAATGGTATATAGAGGTTTTAGAACAACATCCAGACTCCCATCCAGTCAAAGTCTCTATTGGGGAAAGCCTTGCATATTTCATCAAGGAAATGCATCCATAACAACAACATGGCTTAGCAGAAGAAGTCTGGGTGCTGATCTGGCCTGTGTGCAGTCCAGACCTTCCACCAATAGAAAACATTTGGCGATTTATGAAATGAAAAATCCAGCAAAAAAACAGGAGGGTTAGACAAGAATGGGACAACATTCCTCTACCAAAACTCCAGCAATTGTTCTCCTCACTTCTCAGACATTTACAGACTGCTATTAAGAAGGGTGCTACACAATGGTAGACATGGCCCTGACCCAACTTTTTTACATGCATTGCTTCCATTAAGTTCTAAATGAGTTATTTTTTTTTCATCTAATGGTAAAATCTCTCACTTTCTACATCTGATATGTGTTCTACGATCAATTGTGTATAAAATAAGGATCTATTACATATCATAGCATTCTGTTTTTAGTAACATTACCTTACATTTTACAGTGTCCCAACTTTTTTGGAATTTGGGTTGTAAATTACAGTTTATTTTAGTTCATAAATCAATAAAATATCTGGGCTGCTAGCCCTATCTTGCATCAGATTAGGCTCAAAATAGCAAAAATCTAGGAGACCACCAAATAACACTGTCCTACTATCACTACAGAAAACTCTCACCACAACATATTTGTTCCTGTATAGTACTGCCTAGGAAATAAATGTTCAACTGTGTACCTCTCTAACAGCGTGCACTTGTAAGTATCCAGCAACCAAAATCAGAACGGTGAGTGGTACCTACAATTTCCTTAGCACTAATATTCCACACCACTAGGTACGCTAGACACGTTTGAATGTCCCTAAACCTTGATACCTCATCAGAAGCCAACATGGGAGTTAAACACATATACACTGTGGGATCTCTGTTAACCATCATTGATTGAGTGTGCAGTAAGCTTGAGCCAATACCCCAAAAAGCATCGAGCTTTGTGTTTTGAATAAAAGACTTCCTGAAATTACTTGGAGCCCTGTGAACATCTGTTGGGGACACGGAAGCCAAACTAATACTCTACAAGCGACCTTGGATATGAATCCAACTTTCATATTATATCATTTTTTACTTTCACTATTTATTTTAATCTTATTTTAATCTTATTTGTAATTCATCCTTTACAATACTGCACCTTGCCTCATCTTGACTATCATCACCACTTATGGTCATTTATACAACTACAATCGATAACTAGTTTCTTGCTATAACGTGGTCAGTGTATTTGCCCCCCTGCAGCCGCCCCCGTTGTTTTACACTACAGGGGGTCTTGCTCTATTTTTCTCTTTCCTCCAAGCTCGAGCCAAGATAGCCATAGTAGTGCTGGAGGCTTAACACTCCATGGTGGTCAGCGCAAATCGCATATTGTATTTTAACAGTAGGTCATATTATGATTACATATTCCTGTGTGTGCTCCTGATGAGGTGCCAAAGTTTAGGGACATTGAAACTCAAAACTCGTAGAGCATACCTAGTATTGGTAATGTTAATGATAGGGAGACAGTAGGTTCCTCTGACCTTTGTGATTTGGGTTGCTGGATATTTACAAGAGCACCTCTTTATGTGAGAGATATGCACGCTTATTTCCCAGGCGGTAGTATGATCTACTAGATTTCCTCTATGCTAAACTTCATATTTTGAGCCTGATCCAATGCAGAATAGGACCAACAGCCCAGATATTTTATTGATTTATGAATTTAAAGAAAATTAATTGATTTAAATTTAATGAATTAAAATAATTTGATCATCATTAATTCACAAACAGTACATTTGTTTCCTGTTCCAGCACCTTTCATAGGCTTTTCAGGATCTCTTCATTCTTACACCGACAGGCTTTCTGTGCTTTCTTAGGTTCTGCAAGGTTTCAGATAATGGGCAAGTAAAGCATGGACCGAGGGTAGCTGGATATAGGATCTACATATTTACATCTTGAAACTGATAAAAATGTTCTTCATATTCCTCTTATATGGTATAAACAAAATGCTTTAGCCAAATATTTCTAGCAAAAACCCAAATAATTAAACAAGTTTGTAAAATATTTACAATTTTCCATTATGAAGAATTTTCTATACAACTACATAGCATGTGAGAAGCACGGAAGTGTGCAAACAATAATGTTCGCCAATCCCCAATTTTCCAACTTTTCTAAGCTAACATAATAGTTTATTTGTATAAAAAGAACACAAGAGAAAGAATTCGCTCAGCATATAATACAATAACAATAATACAACAAAAGCTGTTGGCGTGATAAAAAGAAACCTCTTCAATGAAACCAAAACATATATTAATCAGTGAGAGGCATATGCATTGACATGCAATTAATGGAAAGCTATTAAATTAACAATGTTACGTGTTGAAAATGTAAATAAGTTCCTGTTCCTGCGATCTTGTGCCAAGTTTTTGATAAACTGCCTTGTCAAGACAAGTTAGTGGGGTTATGCTTCATTAGTAGGCCTAGTATTTGTGGTTCCCTGAAGTTTCAAGTACAGGAGCACATGTAACACAAACTATCAGTGCTCCATAAACCTTCCTTTAGCAGAAAATACACTAAAACATGCCTGCAACTATTATGTATGTTTGTCTATTTTACTTTATATAATTGTATATAGTCCTCTGAGTATTGTATATATTATATTTAATTACATTTAATTATGGAAATTAAAGGGGTTGTCCAACTTAAACAAAAACTGAAGAAGCCCCTTGTAAATTTGCTGAATGGTGATATTTACCAATTTTCTCCTCTTCTACTTCCTGCACTGTGCTCCAGTTTCCCCAGCTGCTGTTTGTCTTCTGTCTGCAGCTATAAAGTTCTGTGCAGACAGATCACCACGGCAGCCAATCACTGGCCACAGCAATGATGTCTCAGGTACCGCTGAGGTCAGTGATTGGCTGCAGTGGTGACTTGTTTACATGGAACATCACCACTGCAGTCAGTAGCGGGGAACACTGGAGCACATCTCTGAAAGAGGCAGGGGAGAAAAAAGGGTAACTATGGCTTCTTTTCATATTTTACCACATTTATAGGTGCTTCCTGAGTTTTTACATCATATGTGTGAATAGTTGTTTTTTATGTGATCTTGTTGAGCTGGCCACACATTTTAGATAACTGCTGCCTCATACACATGCTCGCTCAGTTCAGGTCAAGCATGTGTAAAGTATGGTCTCAGTAGAGAGAGGTGAGAAAACCACTGCCAGACACATCATACATGTTGAAATCCAAAACCTTGTGTCAGGAGTTCCTCACAGCACTATGCAGGGCAGTACTGGGAAGGTTGCCATGCCTACCAAGGAAGCACTGGTGGCTAGACTTGTGAGTGTGACTGGAAATCGAGCCAATCAGGTTTCTGTCTCTGTGTTTAATCCTAGAGCTAGGTGGGAAAGTTAAGTCAGCTGTTCCCTATCATCATTGCCTGTGACTGCTTTTGTCTACTCTAAGCTCTGTACTGTGCAACTTTTTACAGACTTCTCTGTTTTTTTTTTTACTTCTGACTTGTTTTTTGAATTATCCTTGTGGCTGCCGATTCTGCTTACATCTACTCTCCTGGTATTTATTCTTGTGTACTTCATTCATCGTGTTTGTCTCTCTCGCATTTTTGACTCTGCTTGCTGACTCCATTTACATCACTGGTCATTTTGAAAGGTCTGCTATAAGTGTGCCAGCACCAGTATTTGGTTTTCAATTTCCTCAGAGGTATCCTGGGTCCTTAGCAGCAGAGTCCATCCTGCCTCATGGTGCACCCTGGTGAATACCTGGAAGTAGCCTTAGTTTCATACTACCCGGAGAGGTTTCAGAAGGCTGGTAGCAGATTCTAACAGTTTTTATTGTTCTCTCACGCTCCATTTGTCATTGGGGTAGTCAAGTGGGCCACTTACCGAAATCCTGCTGAAATTTGTGGGTTGTGATCACATACCTATAATGTGTATGGTCAGCTTTAGACCCCATCAGAAAGATATGGAGTAACAGTTTCTGCAATGCAGAACTTTGATAATAAAAATCATGAGATCAGGCCTCATGTCTATACCTGAGCCATGTGCATGGATCGTGAACAGTGGTGCATGGAGTCTCTAAAGTTCCATAGTACAAAGTCATAGCCACCTGTGTACACCGATATGGTGCCTTTGTACAGCACTGCGTTCAGATGGAGTATGCCAATTTGTTGGATTCACACACATAAAACCTCTGTATTCCTCCGTGGAAAATCAAAGGCATATACAAGTAAAATAGGACACCATGGAGTTCTTTGAGTGTCATCTTATGTTTCTCCATTATAGTTTACGAGCCGTCATATAGTGCCTTGCGAAAGTATTTGGCCCCCTGGAACTTTTCAACGTTTTGCCACATTTCAGGCTTCAAACAAAGGAAAATATCACATTTAAAATTTTTGTGAAGAATCAACAACAAGTGGGTCACAATTGTGAAGTGGAACGAAGTTTATTGGATCATTTAAACTTTTTATGTAATAATAATAAAACTGAAAAGTGGGGCGTGCAAAATTATTCGGCCCATTTACTTTTAGTTCTGAAAACTCACTCCAGAAGTTCATTGGGGATCTCTGAATGATCCAATGTTGTCCTAAATGACTGATGAAGATAAATACAATCCACCTGTGTGTAATCAAGTCTCCGTATAAATGCACCTGCTCTGTGATAGTCTCAGGGTTCTGTTTAAAGCACAGAGAGCATCATGAAGACCAAGGAACATACCAGGCAGGTCCGTGATACCAAAAGATTTTCCAAGCTTTAAACATCCCAAGGAACACTGTGCAAGCGATCATATTGAAATGGAAGGAGTATCAGACCACTGCAAATCTACCAAGACCCGACTGTCCCTCTAAACTTTCATCTCAAACAAGGAGAAGACTGATCAGAGATGCAGCCAAGAGGCCCATGATCACTCTGAGGTGGGAGAGTCTGTCCATAGGACAACAATCAGTCGAACACTTCACAAATCTGGCCTTTATGGAAGAGTGGCAAGAAGAAAGCCATTTCTCAAAGATATCCATAAAAAGTCTTGTTTACAATTTGCCACAAGCCACCTGGGAGACACACCAAACATGTGGAAGAAGGTGCTCTGGTCAGATGAAACCAAAATCCAACTTTTTGGAAACAATGCAAAACGATATGTTTGACGTAAAAGCAACACAGCTCATCACTCTGAACACACCATCCCCACTGTCAAACATGGTGGTGGCAGCATCATGGTTTGGGCCTGCTTTTCATCAGCAGGGACAGGGAAGATGGTTACAATTGATGGGAAGATGGATGGAGCCAAATACAGGACCATTCTGGATGAAAACCTGTTGGAGTCTGCAAAAGACCTGAGACTAGGACGGAGATTTATCTTCCAACAAGACAATGATCACAAACATAAATCAAAATCTACAATGGAATGGTTCAAAAATAAACGTATCCAGGTCTTAGAATGGCCAAGTCAAAGTCGAGACCTGAATACAATTGAGAATATGTGGAAAGAGCTGAAAACTGCTGTTCACAAACGCTCTCCATCCAACCTCAAAGAGCTCGAGCTGTTTTGCAAGGAAGAATGGGCAAGAATTTCAGTCTCTAAATGTGCAAAACTGATAGAGACATACCCCAAGCGACTTCCAGCTGTAATCGCAGCAAAAGGTGGCACAACAAAGTATTAATGCAAGGGGGCCGAATAATTTTGCACGCCCCACTTTTCAGTTTTGGCCTGAAATGTGGCAAAAGGTTGAAAAGTTCCAGGGGGCCGGATACTTTTGCAAGGCACTGTACAGGTAATGATTGGGAATGTGTCTATGGCATCTATCTTTGACCTAAATAAACTATTTATTTTAAATATCCCAGCCCATGGATGTCCCAATTCTCAAATGATGTCTACTGTTCCACTTTATTTAAGGAGGACCTGTCAACACAAAATGCAATGCAATCTGCAGGCAGTGTGTTATAGAGCAGGAGAAGCTGAGTAGATTGATAGCTAGTTTTGGGGGAAAACATTCAGTAAAAGGTGTGCTTTATACATTTATATCTCTGCTCTTTCTAAACTTAAAACAGTTATCAGTAACTGACATCTATCTCTGCATACACACTTATACACTTAAGCTACCACTAATAGCATGGCCCCTGTGTACAGCTGAAGTCAGAAAAACATAGATATATAAATGTATAATCTACAAGTTGTCTGAATCTTTACCCTCAAAACTATGTTTCAATCTGCTCAGCTCCTCCTGTTCTATAACATGCTGCTTGCACATAGCACTGCATTCTGAGGTGACAGGTTCTCTTTAAACTTATAATGCCAGGATTCTGAATAATCTTAATAGTGAATACGTTCAAGCATCCATTAAATCCATATCACCTTCACTTTCAGAGGTTTCTAAGTCTTTTTAGTACAAAATAACTATTATTTTGTGTCAAGTACATATTAGCTATATAGCTGATCAAATTGGGGTAGTGTTTTATGTACCCAAAATGGTGCATTAAAAAAAAAGGTACATTGATGAAAAAAACTAAAAAGTTATAGCTCTTGGAATGTGATTTTGAAAAAATGTGCACGGCCACTAAGGGGTTAAGACACAAGACATATTTTAGAATAACTAAATAGCGGAATATTATGACGTGTTTCAGAATAGTTTTTAAACCGGGTATCAACCTGAAAACAGTGCTTGAAAATAAAGGTACTCAGTCAAGCCGATTTCTATTTACTCTAGCATAAGCTTATTCTTTTTAACAGTATATGTGCCTTTTATTGTACTCTATGTCATGATTAGTCTTTATAATGATACATGAAACAAGTTAATTGGACATTGATGATATTTACAAAGCTGAGTATGTTGTCAGCCTTAAATTAAATAAAAAGCACTACCCATGGACTCAGGTTAACACATTGCTGGAGACAGTGAGGTCATTTCTAGAAGACCACACACAGGCATTCCATTCATGTTATCTTAAACCTAAAACATCATGCCCTTACCTAGTTCATTCCTTTTCGGATCTGTCAAGAAAGATGTTGTTTTCTAATTTTAGCTTAAGCACTGATCTCAAAATGACATACAAATTACTTTGATGCTGGCATTGTGTTCCAGTGTGAAGTCATCAGGAGAGTCTTTCTGGTTCAGCTTGTACAATTTTCCATATCATTACACTTGCTGTTTTTCACAATCAAATGTGTCTGGTGATTGAAATACTGACTATGAGCTAATTTGATTAGGTATCAGTCAATTGCTTTTTGTCATTATTTGTCATTTCCTCTGCACTGGTAATAATAAATTGAGTTACATGAACAAGGGTGCAAGTAGGGGGCACATAGGAAATAACGGCCACAATATAATTAACTTTACTTGTCATTCAATAGGATGTTTGAGTGTCGAGAAGCCACCAAACCACAGATTTTTTTGGAAGGTGGAATTCGATCAGCTTAGGGATGCCTTTAACCTAATTAGCTGAGACAATGTCCTCAAAAATAAGAGTATAGAAACTAAACAGATTTTTTTAAAGCATTGTTAATTTTCAATATATAAGGTCAAATATATAAATACAAATATATAAATAAAAGGTTTAAAAACAGGAGAAAACCAATGTGGATAAATAGAAATGTAAAAGAAGCAAAAATAACAAAAAGACAGCATTTAAATTACTAAAACAGCAACATGATGAAAAAGTACTATGATCTATAAGAAACATAAAAGAAATTATGCAAACAGCCGCAAAGTTGGAGACAGAGAGGCAATTTGCCAGTGAGAGTAAAACAAACCCTAAAATGTTCTGAAATAAATAATAAATGGTGAAATAGTGAATTTTGTAAAGAGGCATAGCTGAGATGGGAAAAACTGGAGTAAGCGCCAGCCAGGGATGGCCTGTTCAGTATTTCCATAACTCTAACACTGCCCACGGCTGGCAATTACTCTGGTTAGTCATTCCAATCTCGGCCTTGAAAGGATGAGATGGGAATAACCCTTTACACTTTTCTCCACTGTATTCACAGAGACAAATGAAGGGTCAGGTGAAATGCTGAAGGATAGAGTGAACTCCCCATTAAATATTGCCTGAATAACCCAGGAAGAAGTACAATGCTGCCTTAAAAAAGAATAAAATAAACAAACCACCAGGTCCAGATGGCATTCACCCCATATCCTAAGAGAATAAAGGAATGTGATAGACAGACCTTTATTTCTCATATTTAATTTCTCAATACCAGTCAGGCAGGGTTTCTACTACAATACTCCTGGCCAGCAATATAGCATACTGCAGCCACAGCAAGTAGGTGGTAAGCAGTCTCTGCAGGATATCAATTTGGCTGTAGTTTGAAGCACTTTCTACAGTACACTAGGCAACCTTATTGACTACAACACACTCCTGATGAAAGGCTCCTATTATCTGGAGCACCGAAACACAATGACACGTCACCTATGTGGTCAGTCATTGGCTGCAGCAGTCACATGACCCGGCATCAAACCGGATGTTGATCTGAGGAACGATAGAGCCGGAATCCAGCAGTAGGTATCACGTAAGTATGATTACCACCTCAGGTTCAACCACCTTGTGGGGTCTGTAGAAAGTGTCATTAAAGGTAAACAACCCCTTTAACCCCTTCAACCCTGGGCCTGTTTTCACCTTCCTGACCAGGCCATTTTTTGCAAATCTGACATGTGTCACTTTATGTGGTAATAACTTTGGAACGCTTTTACTTATCCAAGCCATTCTGAGATTGTTTTCTCATCACATATTGTGCTTCAAGACAGTAGTAAATTTGTGGCAAAATATTTCATTTTTATTTTTTAAAAAAATACCAAATTTACCCAAAATTTGGAAAAATTTGCAAATTTGCAAATTTCTATTTCTCTTTCAAAATATATAGTAATACCTCCAAAAATCGTTATTATTTTACATTCCCCATATGTATTCTTTATGTTGGCATCATTTTATAAATGTCATTTTACTTTTTTAGGACGTTAGAAGGCTTAGAAGTTTAGAAGCCATTTTTCAAATTTTCAACAAAATTTCCAAAACCATTTTTTTAAGCACCAATTCAGATGTAAAGTGATTTTGAGTGGCTTACGTAATGGAAACCACCCATAAATTACCCCATTTTAGAAACTACACCCCTCAAATTATAAAAATCTGCTGTTACAAACTTTGTTAACCCTTGAGGTGTTCCACAAGAATTAATTTTGGTAGATTATTCATGTTAATAATTTTTTTCTTGCAAAACAGCAAGGGTTAACAGCAAACTAAACCTCAATATACATTACTCTGATTCTGCAGTTTACAGAAATACCCCATATGTGGTGGTAAACATCTCTATGGGTTTGTGGCAGTGGTCAGAAGGAAAGGAGCGTCATACGGATTTTGGAGGCGGATTTTGCTAGAATGGTTTTTAGGCACCATTTTGTAATTGAGAGACCCTGACGTACCCCTACAGTGGAAACCCTCAAAAAGTGACCCCATTTTGGAAACTACACCCTTCAAAGAATATATTAAGGGGGGTACTGGCCACTTTGACCCCCTAAGCGTTTCACGGAATTTGGAAACACTTGAGACACTTCAGAACAAAAGGAGCGCCATATGGATTTTGCAGCACAGATTTTGATGGATTGGTTTGCGGGAGCCATTGATTTTTATTTTTTTGAGTTATTGTCTTATGTGGGGGCTCATTTTTTGCGGGATGAGGTGAAGTTTTATTGGTACCATTTTGGGGTACATGAGACTTTTTGATCGCCCGCTATTACACTTTTTGTGAGGCAAGGTGAAAAAAAATGGCTGTTAAGGCATATTTTAAAATTTTTTTACAGCATTCACCTGGGGGGCCATCTCATGTAATATTTTTATAGAGCAGGTTGTTATGGATGCGGAGATACCCAATATGTCAAACATTTTTATTTTTGGAAAGTTTTACACATTAGATGCATTTTTGAACAAAATAAAATCTTTTTTTGTGTTGCTATTTTCTGAGAGCCATATTTTTTTTATTTTTTGGGCGATTGTCTCAGGTAGGGTCTACATCTCTGAGGGACAAGATGACGGTTTGATTGGTACCATTTTGGGGTAAATACGCCTTTTTGATCGCCTGCTATTACACTTTTTGTGAGGCAAGGTGAAAAAAAATGGCTTTTATGGCATAGTTTTTTTTTAATTTTTTTACAGCATTCACCTGGGGGGCCAGCTCATGTAATATTTTTATAGAGCAGGTTGTTACAGATGCGGCGATACCCAATATGTCAAACATTTTTATTTTTGGAAATTTTACACTTACTCCTTTTGTAAGGGAAGGTGACCAAAAAAAGGCTGTTTTGGCACAGTTTTTTTTTTTTTACTGCGTTCACCTGGCGGGGTGGATCATGTGATATCTTTATAGAGCCGGTCGATACCTAATATGTCTATTTTTATTTTTTTCACTATTTTTTACAATTTTTTTTAAATATTATTTTGTGAAAAGGACGCTTTTTTTGTAAAACTTTATTTTTTCACTTTTTTTTCACTTTCTTTTTTTACACTTTTTTTTAACTTTTGGGGTCTGATCCCTTTTACAATGCATTACAATACTTCTACACACAGTAATACACTTACAGCTTACTGCCTGTGAGATCCAGGGGGCTGGATCTCACAGGCTTCTGTAGATAGCAGCCGGATGCCTAAGGAAGGCATCCAGCTGCTATCTAAGCCATCGGGTCCCCGTCACAGCAGCGCGGGGACCCGATGGACACCCCTTCCGACCGCCCGCATCGCATGTGCCGCGGTCAGCGCTGACTGCGGCACATGAAGGGTTAATACGCCTGCATCGGTGTTATTACACCGCGCCCGATCAGCTGGGAACAGCCGGCCCCCCGCAGCTGATCGGGCGGGCGCAGCTCCTGCACCCGCCCGATCAGCGCGCCGTAGTACTACGGCGCTGGTCGGGAAGTTACTTCCCGCAGCGCCGTACATGTAAAGCTCTGTTTCAGGAAGGGGTTAAAGCAACTTCTTTCTAGAAGATGCTATTGGTAGATTCTGCAGGTCATTCACTAGGTCCCCCCGTGTGGTTCTGGGATTTTTGCTCACAGTTCTTGTGATCATTTTGACCCCACAGTGTGAGATCTTGCATGGAGCCCCTGATTGAGAGAGATTATCAGTGATCTTGTATGTCTTCCATTTTCTAATTATTGCTCCCACAGTTGATTTCTTCACACCAAGCTGCTTGCCTATTGCAGATTCAGTCTTCCCAGCCTGGTGCAGGTCTACAATTTTGTTTCTGGTGTCCTTCAACAGCTATTTGGTCTTCACCATAGTGGAGTTTGTAGTGTGACTGTTTGAGGTTCAAACAGGTTCCATTACTACAGGTAATGAGGGGAGGACAGAGGAGCCTCTTAAAGAAGTAGTTACAAGTCTGTGAGAGCCAGAAATCTAGCTTGTTTGTAGGTGACCAAATACTTATTTTCCACCATAATTTGCAAATAAATTCTTTAAAAATCAGACAATGTGATTTTCTTGATTTGTTTTCTCATTTTGTCTCTCATAGTTGAGGTCTACCTATGATGTCAATTACAGGCCTCTCTCATCTTTTTAAGTGGGAGAACTGGCACAATTGGTGGCTGACTAAATACCTTTTTCCCCACTGTATACTAGATAATGTGAATTAGACCATGTTCCTTCTTATCAAGGTAACAACCTTATTATATATTTGCCTAAAGAGGAACATGCTCAGGCCAATTAATTTAATCTATTAACCCCTTAAGGACCCTGCCATTTTCACCTTAAAGGGGTATTCCCATCTCACAAATGCAGTTTGTATAGTTAGATATAGCCATACCAATATTATTACTAATAGAATGTATTTATATAAAATGTACGGTTTAGAAGATTATCCTATTTGTATATCCATTGTCCCACACACATCAGTCAGACCGTTGCCCCTGATTACGACCACCGTGGCCGTGTAGTAGTGGTGGCCGATTTGCTCTTGTTCAAACCCGCTCTGAGGTAACTGCTGTATTGTGAACGCACATTGCATGAGCATTCGGAGATACATTTTAGGGTACTTTCACATCTGCTTTTTGGACGCAACCAGTCGAAAATGCAACGGTCAGGATCCGTTCAAAACGAAGACTTTATAAACGGATCCTGCTCCATAGAGATGAATGGATCTTGGAACAGGATTCATTTATCTGCGTTTTGGAAACGCAGACAAAAATGCTAAAACCCTAAGATGTGTTTCCGCATGCTCATGCAATGTGTGTTCACAATACAGCAGTTACCTCAGAGCGGGTTTTAAAAGGAGCAAGCCGGCCACCACTACTACATGGCCACGGTGGTCATAACTAGGGGCAACGGCCTGACTGATGTGTGAGGCACAATGCCTATACAAATAGGCAAATCTTCTAAACGGTACATTTTATATAAATACATTCTATTAGTAATAATATTGGTATGGCTATATCAAACTATACAAACTACATTTGTGAGATGGGAATACCCCTTTAAGGACCAGGCCATTTTTAGCAAATCTGACATGTCTCACTTTATGTGGTGATAACTTTAAAATGTTTTTACTTATCCAGGCCATTCTGAGACTGTTTTCTCGTCACATATTGTACTTCATGACAGTGGTAAATTTGAGTCAAAATATTTCATTTTTATTTATTACAAAAATACCAAATTTACTAAAAATTTTGAAAAATGTGCAAATTTCCAAATTTCAATTTCTCTACTTTTAAAATACATAGTAATACATCCAAAAATAGTTATTACTTTACATTCCCCATATGTCTACTTCAGGACTGGATCATTTTGAAAATGACATTTTATTTTTTTTGGGACGTTAGAAGGCTTAGAAGTTTAGAACCAAATCTTGAAATTTTTCACAAAATTTCCAAAACCCACTTTTTAAGGACCAGTTCAGGTCTGAAGTCACTTTGTGAGGCTTCCATCATAGAAACCACCCAAAAATGACCCCATTTTAGAAACTACACCCCTCAAGGTATTCAAAACTGATTTTATAAACTTTGTTAACCCTTTAGGTGTTCCACAAGAATTAAAGGAAAATGTAGCTGAAATTTCGGAATTTCACTTTTTTGGCAATTTTTTCCATTAACAAAGCAGGGGTAAACGGCCAAACAAAACTCAATATTTATTACCCTGATTCTGTAGTTTACAGAAACGCCCCATTTGTGATCGTAAACTGCTGTACGGGCACACAGCAGGGCACATTTCACTGGAAAAATTTTAAGTTGTCATGTCACATTTGAAGACCCCCTGATGCACCCCTAGAGTAGAAACTCCAAAAAAGTGACCCCATTTTGGAAACTACGGGATAAGTTGGCAGTTTTAGTTTTGTGTACTTTTTTAGGGTACATACAATTTTTGGTTGCTCTACATTACACTTTTTGTGAGGCAAGGTAACAAAAAAAAGCTGTTTTGGCATTATTTTTATTTTTTGTTATTTACAACGTTCATCTGACAGGTTAGATCATGTGATTTTTTTTATAGAGCAGGTCGTTATGGACGCGGCAATATCTAATATGTATATTTTTTAATTTATTTAAGTTTTATACAAAATTATTTTTTTAGAAACAAAAAAATATTATGTTTTAGTGTCTCCATAGTCTGAGAGCTGTAGTTTTTTTATTTTTTGGGCGACTGTCTCAGGTAGGGGCTCATTTTTTGTGGGATGAGGTGACAGTTAGATTGATACTATTTTGGAGGGCATACACCTTTTTGATCGCTTGGTGTTGCACTTTTAGTGATGTAAGGTGACAAAAAATAGCTTTTCTTACATCGTTTTTATTTTTATTTTTTTACGGTGTTTACCTGAGGGGTTAGATCATGTGATATTTTTGTAGAGCAGGTTGTTACGGATGCGGCAATACCTAACATGTGTACGTATTTTTTATTTATTTAACTTTTACACAATAATATCATTTTTGAAACAAAAAAAATCATGTTTTAGTGTCTCCATAGTCTGAGAGCTGTAGTTTTTTTTATTTTTTGGGCGATTGTCTCAGGTAGTGGCTAGGGCTTGGTATTATTTTTGGGTACATATGACTTTTTGATCGCTTGGTATTAAATATTTTGTGATGAAAGGTGACAAAAAATGGCTTTTTTTGTCACCTTTAGTTTTTATTTTTATTTTTTTACGGTGTTGACCGTCATGTGATATTTTTATAGAGCAGCTTGTTATGAATGCGGCGATACCTAATATGTATATTCTTTTTTTTTCTATTTTTTACAATTTTATATGTCTCTTTTTATGGGGAAAAGATTTTTTTTTTTATTGAAACTTTATTTTCTTTTTATTGCTAAAAAAAAAAATGTTTCCACTTTTTTTTACTTTTGACTTATGTCCCACTATGGGACTTCAACATTTCAGGGTCTGATCCCTGTTTCAATACAGCACAATACATCTGTATTGTGCTGTATTGAACTGTCAGTTCAATGTATTGAACTGACAGTTGCCTAGGAGACCCAGCGCTGTGGCTGGATCTCCTGGGCTTCCGTAGCTGGCAGTCCCGATGCCTGTGCAAGGCATCGGGGCTGCCATAGCAACCATCGGGCCCCCCCCACCGCCGCACGGGGACCTGATGGGGTTGTTCAAGCTGCCACAAACCCCCAGTATCAGCCGGCCCCCTGCTTTGGATCACGGCAGCGTGTGTCAGGCTGCTGGTTAACTCTAGGACGAGAATGCTCGTCCTAAGGCGTTAATTACCGGCCAATTAGGACAAGCATTCTCGTCTTAGGTCGGCAAGGTGTTAAAGGGGTTTCCTATGGCAACAAAGTATTCCCTGTCACACAGGATAGAAGATAAATGCCTGGTCGGCAGAGGTCCAACATCTTTAAGTAAAATCTTTCTTGGAAGGCTATTGTATGGTCAAAGATATTGAGCATATTGTTCATATTTGCAACACCTGAAATATGCATTTGCATCTACAATACTTTGATTGGCATCTACAGTAAAACCCTGAGGAGCTGGTGAAGAGGATGGGAGTGGTAGTGGCCCAGATGAGCTGTTGTAACACGGTGTACACCCTCAGGCCATTGCTCCCTGGGGATTGGTGCAGTGGAAAGGTGATTTAAAGATTCAAGACAGAATTAAAAGTATGAACTGGGCTGCTGTGTAAGTGAGCTGTGTAGAAGTAGAGTTTAAAAAACCGGAGTGCAGATACTACATATGATTTTGTGGGAGTGACTGCAAATAGCTGTCTATAGTTTATTGCAAAGGTCCTTGTGTGTTTAGTGCTTGCATTTTGGTACCGACATTTAAATCCATTTTTTTTTCTGCTGTGTACCTGTGAAGGGGAGTGGTTTGTGATCCCAGGTGCAATAAGTTGCATAGCGGAACTCTTCCAGAGCTCGCTCTGAACTGGGCTGCTGTGTAAGTGGGCTGTGTATAAGTGGAGTTTAAAAAATCGGAGTGCAAGACAAGGAGCAAAAATAACTAAGGTTGGAGAGATTTTCCTTATGTGTTGTTAACTTGATTTGAGTTAGTCCTCCAATTACAGCAGACAAGGTCTACATCTTACCTCATATTTACTGTTTTTCTTTCTGTCCGTGTTATCCCCATCTAACAGGTGCTCAATGGACAATGCTACTAAGTGTGTGTCCTATGCAATGTATGCATGCCTTGAAGAGCCATTTGAGGGTGAATACATTTGCACTAGATGCAATCACGTTGCATATTTGGAAGACCAGATCTTGGATCTAAATAAGGCTCCATTCACACGTCCGTATAATGTGTCCGCATCCGTTCCGCAATTTTTCAATGGGGCCACAAAAGATGCGGACGGCACACAGTGTGCCATCCGCATCCGCACTTCCATTCCAAGGCCCCGCAAAAAAATAGAACATGTCCTATTCTTGTCCGCATCCATGGACAAGAAAAGGCATTTCTATAATAGAGCCGGCCATGTGCGGTCCGCAAAATGCGGAACGCACATGGCCGGTGTCCGTGTTTTGCGGACGGATGTCATACGGACTTGTGAATGAAGCCTAAGCAGCTTGACGTACTTAGGGGCATTAAAAAACTGGAGAGAGGCTTAGACCTCACTGTGCAGGCAATGGCTGGGGTCAGTGAAAAGGAGGTGGGAGGAGAAGGGCAAGATCAGGATTATTAGGTCAGCAGTTGGGTTAATGTAGTAAGAAGGGGTAGAGGGAAAAGTGCCAGGGAGGCTAGTCCTGAGCTGAGACGCCCTAGTAAATATGCCTGTTTGGCTGATATTAGGGATGAAAGCCCAGGACCAGCGACACTGCAGCAGGACGTTTCTCCTAGAAACCAGGAGGATGACCGCTGCAGGAAGGCTGGGAAAAGCAAAGAGCAGCAAAGGACAGACAGATGCTGGTGGTAGGGGACTCTATTATTAGGCGGAGAGACAGAGTCACCTGTCGCCGAGACTGTGAATGCCGAACAGTATGTTGTCTCCCAGATGCTCGGGTTCGGCATATCGCGGATCGGATTGACAGATTGCTGGGTGGGGCTGGGGAAGACCCGGCGGTCATGGTACACATTGGCACCAATGACAAAGTCAAGGGGAGATGGAAGGTCCTTAAAAATGATTTTAGGGAACTAGGAGAGAAGCTCAAGTCCAGGACCTCCAAAGTAGTGTTTTCAGAAATACTACCAGTGCCACGAGCATCACTAGAGAGACAACGGGAGCTTAGGGAGTTAAATAAGTGGCTCAGAGGCTGGTGCAGGAAGGAAGGGTTTGGGTTCATGGAGAACTGGGCCGACTTCTCTGTCGGCTACAGACTCTACAGTAGGGACGGGCTGCACCTTAATGGGGAGGGTGCAACTGCCCTGGGGGGAAAAATGGTTAGATGGCTGGAGGAGCTTTTAAACTAGGATCTGGGGGGAGGGTGGGGGGGTCATACTAATAAGGGGGTAGATAGTGTAGATAGAGAGTAGGTCATAGGAGGGGACAGTGGGGGGTTAGTGGGGGCTGGGGTTAGTGAGGAAAGTAGGGAGAAGACTGGGCAAAACATCAACCAAGGTAACCCAAAAATCCCAGATACTCACTTTACAGGTAATAGTAATTTAAAAAGTGGGGTAAATAATATACATAAACATCTTAATTGTATGTACACTAATGTCAGAATCCTGAGTAATAAAACTGGTGAACTAGAATTAGTGATGTGTGAGGAGGACTATGACATAGTGGGAATAACTGAGACATCGCTGGATGATAGCTATGACTGGGCAATTAATGTACAGGGTTACAATCTGTTTAGAAAGGATCGGCAAAACCGGAGAGGTGGATGGGTCTGCCTTTATGTAAAATCCTGTCTAACGCCCACACTCCGGGAAGATATAAGTGAGGGACGTGAAGATGTGGAGTCACTGTGGGTAGAAATAAATGGAGCCAAAAACAGTAATAAAATACTAATAGGAGTTTATTATAAACCACCTAATATACCAGAGTCCACAGAAAATCTACTTCTAAACGAAATAGGCGAGGTGGCAAATCATAATGAGGTTGTTATAATTGGGGACTTCAACCACCCAGATATAGACTGGGAAACTGAAACCTGTTTCCTTTATGTATATCTCATAAAGGAAACAGGTTCTTGGAAATAACCAAAGACAATTACCTTTCCCAACTGGTTCATGACCCAACTAGAGGGCCTGCCATACTGGACTTAGTATTAACCAATAGACCTGACAGAACAACAGATGTGCAGGTTGGAGGAAACCTGGGAAATAGTGACCATAATATAATAACCTTCAAATTGTCATTCAAAAGAGTGTTTCTTCAGGGAGGAACAAAAATACCAAACTTCAAACAAGCAAAATTTAGCCAACTAAGAAAGGCCATAGGCCTAACTAACTGGGACAAAAATATAAATACAGCCACAAAATGGGATATTTTTAAAAGCATCCTAATATCTAATTGTGAGAGGTACATACCTTATGTAGAGATGAACAAATCTATTTGTCGATTCGTTGATTCATATCGAATCTTGGAAATTTTTAGCTGTGAAGCGAATCCGAATATTAGGTGATTCGCTTCGGCTTTGTACGCATTCGCTACGTAGTTGTCCTATAAATAATACTAAATTATACTAAATTATAATTATTGCTACGTATAAGTTGCTCTATACGCTGTTGTGTATGAATTAAATTCATTAGCGAAATTTTACTGTTAGTTCGTTTATCGTGTGCAAAAGCCTGGGAAGAAAGCGGTCACCTGACCTAGTGGGCAGGGCTTGCTCTGATTGGCTCAGGCTCGGTAAGCCAGTGACGCATCACTTCTGCTGCGACTGCTGAGATGAGCAGAAGCACTGTGTGTGAAGTTCTGAGACTCTGAGACCTGTTTTGTGAAAATTGGGGTGTAATTGCTCTGGGAATCCATATTACACATATCAGGGATACTGCAGGGCAGGTGCAGGGCCAGTTCAGGGCTAGTAATTAATCAGGCAGGGAGAGAGAGACAGGGAGACATAGGGAGAGACAGGGAGATACAGGGACAAAGACCAGCTGCAGGGCCACAGAGTAAATTGAAAAATGTCTGGAATGGATAAGCAAAAGGGGTCCAGTTCCAGCCAGACCTCGAGCTCTAAAAAAAGGAGAAGGTGGCACAGGGCAGAAATGCCAAAGGACCTGTAGCTGGAGCATCTACTAGTAGTATTCGCAATACTTGGCCGTTGTTCCACCAGGCTAACCCACCAAGGCGCAACATTGTAGTGGAGGAGAAAGTGGATGAGGTAGATGAATGGATGGCACACTCATCTCAGTCTCAGCCGGATGATCTGCTGTCATCTGCTGATACAGTATCCATATGAAGCCAGGGGTCAGACTCAGAGCATTCCTCCTGCTCCACCATTCCTCTCCAGCAAAGCCTGTCAAAGCATTTGACACGGTACCACATAAAAGGTTAGTATATAAAATGAGAATGCTTGGCCTGGGAGAAAATGTCTGTATGTGGGTAAGTAACTGGCTCAGTGATAGAAAACAGAGGGTGGTTATTAACGGCACATATTCAGATTGGGTCACTGTCACTAGTGGGGTACCACAGGGGTCAGTACTGGGCCCTATTCTCTTCAATATATTTATTAATGATCTTGTAGAAAGCTTGCACAGTAAAATATAACTTTTTGCAGATAACACTAAACTGTGTAAAGTAATTAACACAGAAGAGGACAGTACACTGCTACAGATGGATCTGGACAGATTGGAGGCTTGGAAAGATAAGTGTTAGATGAGGTTTAACACTGACAAATGTAAGGTTATGCACATAGGAAGGAATAATGCAAGTCACCAGTACATACTAAATGGTAAAACACTGGGTAACACTGACATGGAAAAGGACCTAGGAATTTTAGTGAACAGCAAACTAAGCTGTAGAAACCAGTGTCAGACAGCTGCTGTCAAGGCCAATAAGATAACGGGTTGCATCAAAAGAGGCATAGATGCCCGTGATGAGAACATAGTCCTGCCACTTTACAAATCACTAGTCAGACCACACATGGAGTACTGTGTACAGTTCTGGGCTCTTGTGAACAAGGCAGACATAGCAGAGCTAGAGAGGGTGCAGCAACCCAGAAAGATTATCAAAATTAGGGTACATCAGATGACTGAGGGGAGAGCTATTGACTATGTATAAATATATCAGGGGTCAGTACAGAGATCTCTCCCATGATCTTTTTATCCCAAGGACTGTGACTGTGACGAGGGGACATCCTCTGCGTCTGGGGGAAATAAGGTTTGTACACAAACATAGAAGAGGATTCTTTCGGTA
>ONZH01008380.1:0-39056 GCA_900303285.1 Rhinella marina
CGGGGTACAGGAAAATGAACACACTCGGGTACAGGATAATGAACTGACACTTGGGGTACAGGATAATGACACTGACACTTGGGGTACAGGATGATGACACTGACACTCGGGGTACAGGATAATGACACTGGACACTTGGGGTACAGGATAATGACACTGACACTCGGGGTACAGGATATGATGACACTTGCGGGGTACAGGATGACACTGACACTCGGGGTACAGGATAATGACATGGACACTTGGGGTACAGGATAATGACACTGAACACTCGTGGTACAGGATAATGACATGGACACTTGGGGTACAGGATATACGTGCACTGGGGAACAGGATAATGACATGGACACTTGGGTACAGGATAATGACACGACACTTGGGGTACAGGTATGACACTTCGGGGTACAGGATAATGACACTCGGGTCGGGGCGTGCTAGGCTAAACATTCGGGGCTGGCCCTGATTTTTCTCCCAAGCCCGATGTCCTGCCTGTTAGACAAATAAATAGACTGCAAGATTGTAGGACTATGATGACATCAGTCATGTGACAGTGCCGTCAATCCTGCACTGTCACATGACTGTGACATCATCACAGGTCCTTCCTTCCTTCTAACTGAAGAGGAATTTGGGGAAGAAGCTGCAGTGAGCACTGCTAATCCAAGAGTAAGTAAGGGAGAAGCAGAGGGATCTGGAGTTTGTTATTTAACTGGGTCTTATGTTAGGGCAGAAGGGAGGGATGTATCATGGGATGTGTTTAGGGGTTACTTGCGTAGGGTTCTGTTAGGTACTTTACACCTGTGATGGGACTCGCAGGTGTTAGGATCCATCTGCCTGGTGCACGTGTGGGCAAACAACGCTCCTGCCCATTCACTGAATCGGTGGCATGGATCCGCACAGAATGCACTCCTGCGCAAGGCGGCCAGACAAAAGTATACATGTTGTACTTTGTTCTGGCCGCCTCTCGCAGGTTTGCCATGCTTGCCGATCTTGCTCGCCCCTATACGTGAATGGCAGGAGTGTAGTTCTGGCCCACATGTGCACCTGCTGCACACGGATCTGTCGGGCTGGTTCACCCAACCGGAACAGCCTGCGGAGTCCGCCCAGGTGTGAACTAGCTTAGGCTACTTCACACTTTTGTTGTAAGGATCCTTTGTGAGATCCATCACAGGCTCTCACAAACGTCCAAAACTGATCAGTTTTCCCTAATGCTTCTGAATGAAAAGATCCGTTCAGAAGCATCAGTTTTGATCGTTCAGTCTCCATCGTTTGGAGCGACACTAAATGCGCTTGTGCGTTTGTTGTCCACATGAAGAAAATGATCCAACGGCTATTTAAAAGATGAATCAGCCGGATCCGTTCAGACTGATGCAGACGTTGTTATCATGACGGATCCAGCAAAAACGCTGGTTGTGAAAGTAGCCTTATTACATTGACTGTGCGTGGATGATTTATTACATGGGGACGCAGTTGGATGTGGCTGAGGCAAGTTTATTTATTTTATGGACTGTGGGTGGAGTGAGTTATTAAGGACTGCATGTGGAGGTGTATGTGGAAGAAGTGATGTTATTTCATGGGACTGTATGTTAAGGGGCTGTCGGAGGAGTGATATTACATAGGTGTATGTGATGAAGTATGGGAATTATGTTATTTACATGGACTGTATTGGGGGGTGGAGAGATGTTGATGTATTTCACAGGAGGAAATAGCTTTATTTCATGGACTGTATGTGAGGGCTGAGGAATTACATTTCTGAGTACACTAAAAGGGAGGAATATAACAAGCGGGCACTTCAGGGTGAGCATTATAACAGTAGGGGAGCGATATAAATACTGGAGGCACTGTAGGGGTATTATAATACCAGGGGACATTAGGCGTTCTTATTACTACTGGGGCTCTATAGAGTGTCTTATAGATCCGCCTTTATTTCTACTAAGAGCACTATGGGGGCCCTTATTACTACTGAGGGTCGTAGAGAGCTTGATTACCAATGGGGGAACAATAGGGGCATTATTACTACTGGGAGGATCTTCTAGTAATGGGGACAATCTTGGGGAGCATTATCAGTGCTGTGGTCACTGTAGGGTGCAGTGTTACTAATGATGGATTACTACTGGTAGGACTATTACTATGGGGCAGTATTATTTCTCCAGGATAGTATCTGGAGGTTTGGGCACAGCGAGCAGCAGCATAAGACTGTGGGGACTACAGGTTGGGGGATGATGATAGAAATGTGAGGAAGCTAAGATGTCTGTGTGTCACATTCTGCAGAGATGAGGAGCGGCTGAGAAAAGTTGTCTGGACCAAGTGGAGAAGATGACAGAGAAGATCTACATCAAGGAGAAGTCACCTGGGAGCCCTGGATGTGGGTAGTGCTGCTGATAGTAGGATTGGGCGAGGTCGACTAGAGAATGGGCATATTCATTGGGCTGGCCCCGGACTTTTGAGACCTAGCAACGCCCCTGGTACAGGAAATGACATCTACATCACTACAGGATAATGACACTGACACTCGGGTACAGGATAATGACACTGACACTTGGGGTACAGGATATGACACTGGGGGTACAGGATAATGACACTCGGGGTACAGGATAATGACACTCGGGGTACAGGATAATGACACTGACACTCGGGGTACAGGATAATGACACTGACACTGGGGTACAGGATAATGACACTGACACTCGGGGTACAGGATAATGACACTGACACTCGGGGTACAGGATAATGACACTGACACTCGGGGTACAGGATAATGACACTGACACTTGGGGTACAGGAATAATGACACTCGGGGTACAGGATAATGACTGACACTCGGGGTACAGGATAATGACACTGACACTCGGGGTACAGGATAATGACACTGACACTTGGGGTACAGGATAATGACACTGACACTCGGGGTACAGGATAATGACACTGGGGTACAGGATAATGACACTGACACTCGGGTACAGGATAATGACACTGACACTCGGGGTACAGGATAATGACACTGACACTTGGGGTACAGGATAATGACACTGACACTGGGGTACAGGATAATGACACTGACACTTGGGGTACAGGATAATGACACTGACACTCGGGGTACAGGATAATGACACTGACACTTGGGGTACAGGATAATGACACTGACACTCGGGGTACAGGATAATGACACTGACACTTGGGGTACAGGATAATGACACTGACACTCGGGGTACAGGATAATGACACTGACACTCGGGTACAGGATAATGACACTGACACTTGGGGTACAGGATAATGACACTGACACTCGGGGTACAGGATAATGACACTGACACTTGGGGTACAGGATAATGACACTGACACTCGGGTACAGGATAATGACACTGACACTTGGGGTACAGGAATAATGACACTGACACTCGGGGTACAGGATAATGACACTGACACTCGGGGTACAGGATAATGACACTGACACTCGGGGTACAGGATAATGACACTGACACTGACGGGGTACAGGATAATGACACTGACACTTGGGGTACAGGATAATGACACTGACACTTGGGGTACAGGATAATGAACACTGACACTTGGGGTACAGGATAATGACACTGACACTCGGGGTACAGGATAATGACACTGACACTGGGGTACAGGATAATGACACTGACACTTGGGGTACAGGATAATGACACTGACACTTGGGGTACAGGATAATGACACTGACACTCGGGGTACAGGATAATGACACTGACACTCGGGGTACAGGATAATGACACTGACACTCGGGGTACAGGATAATGGACACTCGGGGTACAGGATAATGACACTGACACTCGGGGTACAGGATATGAATGACACTGACACTTGGGGTACAGGATAATGACACTGACACTTGGGGTACAGGATAATGACACTCGGGGTACAGGATAATGACACTCGGGGTACAGGATAATGACACTGACACTCGGGTACAGGATAATGACACTGACACTCGGGGTACAGGATAATGACACTGACACTTGGGGTACAGGATAATGACACTGACACTGGGGTACAGGATAATGACACTGACACTTGGGGTACAGGATAATGACACTGACACTTGGGGTACAGGATAATGACACTGACACTCGGGGTACAGGATAATGACACTGACACTCGGGGTACAGGATAATGACACTCGGGGTACAGGATAATGACACTGACACTCGGGTACAGGATAATGACACTGACACGGGGTACAGGATAATGACACTCGGGGTACAGGATAATGACACTGACACTCGGGGTACAGGATAATGACACTGACACTCGGGGTACAGGATAATGACACTGACACTTGGGGTACAGGATAATGACACTGACACTCGGGGTACAGGATAATGACACTGACACTCGGGGTACAGGATAATGACACTGACACTCGGGGTACAGGATAATGACACTCGGGGTACAGGATAATGACACTGACACTGGGGTACAGGATAATGACACTGACACTTGGGGTACAGGATAATGACACTGACACTTGGGGTACAGGATAATGACACTCGGGTACAGGATAATGACACTGACACTCGGGGTACAGGATAATGACACTGACACTCGGGGTACAGGATAATGACACTGACACTCGGGGTACAGGATAATGACACTGACACTCGGGGTACAGGATAATGACACTGACACTTGGGGTACAGGATAATGACACTGACACTCGGGGTACAGGATAATGACACTGACACTCGGGGTACAGGATAATGACACTGACACTCGGGGTACAGGATAATGACACTGACACTCGGGGTACAGGATAATGACACTTCGGGGTACAGGAATAATGACACTGACACTCGGGGTACAGGATAATGACACTGACACTCGGGGTACAGGATAATGACACTGACACTCGGGGTACAGGATAATGACACTGACACTCGGGGTACAGGATAATGACACTGACACTTGGGGTACAGGATAATGACACTGACACTCGGGGTACAGGATAATGACACTGACACTCGGGTACAGGATAATGACACTGACACTCGGGGTACAGGATAATGACACTGACACTTGGGGTACAGGATAATGACACTGACACTCGGGGTACAGGATAATGACACTGACACTCGGGGGTACAGGATAATGACACTGACACTTGGGGTACAGGATAATGACACTGACACTCGGGGTACAGGATAATGACACTGACACTTGGGGTACAGGATAATGACACTGACACTCGGGGTACAGGATAATGACACTGACACTCGGGGTACAGGATAATGACACTGACACTCGGGGTACAGGATAATGACACTGACACTCGGGGTACAGGATAATGACACTCGGGGTACAGGATAATGACACTGACACTTGGGGTACAGGATAATGACACTGACAGGGGTACAGGATAATGACACTGACACTTGGGGTACAGGATAATGACACTGACAGGGGTACAGGATAATGACACTGACACTCGGGGTACAGGATAATGACACTGACACTTGGGGGTACAGGATAATGACACTGACACTGGGGTACAGGATAATGACACTGACACTCGGGGTACAGGATAATGACACTGACACTCGGGGTAACAGGATAATGACACTGACACTCGGGGTACAGGATACAGGATAATGACACTGACACTTGGGGTACAGGATAATGACACTGACACTCGGGGTACAGGATAATGACACTGACACTCGGGGTACAGGATAATGACACTGACACTCGGGGTACAGGATAATGACACTGACACTCGGGGTACAGGATAATGACACTGACACTCGGGGTACAGGATAATGACACTGACACTCGGGGTACAGGATAATGACACTGACACTCGGGTACAGGATAATGACACTGACACTCGGGGTACAGGATAATGACACTGACACTCGGGGTACAGGATAATGACACTGACACTCGGGGTACAGGATAATGACACTGACACTTGGGGTACAGGATAATGACACTGACACTCGGGTACAGGATAATGACACTGACACTCGGGGTACAGGATAATGACACTGACACTCGGGGTACAGGATAATGACACTGACACTCGGGGTACAGGATAATGACACTGACACTCGGGGTACAGGATAATGACACTGACACTCGGGGTACAGGATAATGACACTGACACTTGGGGGTACAGGATAATGACACTGACACTCGGGGTACAGGATAATGACACTGACACTCGGGGTACAGGATAATGACACTGACACTCGGGGTACAGGGATAATGACACTGACACTTGGGGTACAGGATAATGACACTGACACTCGGGGTACAGGATAATGACACTGACACTTGGGGTACAGGATAATGACACTGACACTTGGGTACAGGATAATGACACTGACACTCGGGTACAGGATAATGACACTGACACTCAGGGTACAGGATAATGACACTCGGGGTACAGGATAATGACACTGACACTCGGGGTACAGGATAATGACACTGACACTCGGGGTACAGGATAATGACACTGACACTCGGGGTACAGGATAATGACACTCGGGGGTACAGGATAATGACACTTGGGGTACAGGATAATGACACTGACACTCGGGGTACAGGATAATGACACTGACACTCGGGGTACAGGATAATGACACTGACACTCGGGGTACAGGATAATGACACTGACACTCGGGGTACAGGATAATGACACTGACACTCGGGGTACAGGATAATGACACTGACACTCGGGGTACAGGATAATGACACTGACACTCGGGGTACAGGATAATGACACACTCGGGGTACAGGATAATGACACTGACACTCGGGGTACAGGATAATGACACTGACACTCGGGGGTACAGGATAATGACACTGACACTTGGGGTACAGGATAATGACACTGACACTTGGGTACAGGATAATGACACTGACACTGGGGTACAGGATAATGACACTGACACTCGGGGTACAGGATAATGACACTGACACTCGGGGTACAGGATAATGACACTGACACTTGGGGTACAGGATAATGACACTGACACTTGGGGTACAGGATAATGACACTGACACTCGGGGTAACAGGATAATGACACTGACACTCGGGGTACAGGATAATGACACTGACACTCGGGTACAGGATAATGACACTGACACTCGGGGTACAGGATAATGACACTGACACTCGGGGTACAGGATATGACACTGACACTCGGGTACAGGATAATGACACTGACACTTGGGGTACAGGATAATGACACTCGGGGTACAGGATAATGACACTGACACTCGGGGTACAGGATAATGACACTGACACTCGGGGTACAGGATAATGACACTGACACTCCGGGTACAGGATAATGACACTGACACTCGGGGTACAGGATAATGACACTGACACTCGGGTACAGGATAATGACACTGACACTCGGGTACAGGATAATGACACTGAATCTGATCAAGGCCAAATCCTCTCCAGCCCCCCATTTTGCCACCCAAAAGATCTCACAACGTTCCCCGCACTTTCCATAAATTATATAGAAATGTCACACAGGAGCATTGAACGCCCAGAATATTTTCCATTGAAACCACACAGAGTGTGACCCTCCCCCGCCCCCAACTCCACAAAAACCCGAACACAGCGACGCCACCAAAAATAAATCCGTTTTATTAGCTTTATCTCGGAACATAATAACTATAATAACTATCCTCATTGGAGGAGAACCCACAGCCGTGAGCCGGCAGGTAATTGACTGGATCGCGGCCGCTCGTTGGGTGGCCATCACATTGCAAACAGTAATTATTCCTCTGAAATTGGTGGTAATTGAAATCATACAGCTTTTTCCAGGAAGGTATAAGCCTGGAGTATTATACTACATTGTAACGATCCATACGACCGGCCACAATGGAGCAAATATGAAAGAAAATTCTGAGAAATGGAACAAAGGGAAGCGGTAAAGCTCTGACATCGTGTGGTTGTTACTAATGGAAGGCGACTCTACCGACTTCGGGGGCGACGATGAGAACTGGATCATTACAGCTGATACTTGTGGATATAAAAGCTTACAAAGCAGCATCATCAATTGTTTATATACTCTCAGAATAAAGGGACATATACTAAGACCGGCGATTTAGACAGCTGATGAAAACCCAAAGGCCAGGATCTCAGAAAATTAGAATAATTAAAAAATATAATTTTGATACAGAAGTGAATACCACAGCAGTGCCACCTCAGCAGTGCCACCGACAAACAGCCTGTGGCACTGCTGAGGTGTTATGGAAGCCCAGGTTGCTTTGATAGCAGCCCTCAGCTCGTCTGCATTGTTGGCTCTGGTGTCTCTCATGGATTTTCTATGAGATTAAGGTCAGGCGAGTTTGCTGGCCAATCAAGCCCAGTGATACTGCGGTTATTACACCAGGTATTGGTACTTTAGGCAGTGTGAACAGGAGCAGGGCCGCTTCTAGCTTTTCTGCTGCCTGAGGCGAAAAATGAAATGGCGCCCCCTTCCCTTGCCACCATCAGACCTAAGATCAGCGTCTTGTGCCCCCATCAGACCTCAGATCAGCGTCTTGTGCCCCCATCAGACCTCAGATCAGCGTCTTGTGCCCCCATCAGACCTCAGATCAGCGTCTTGTGCCCCCATCAGACCTCAGATCAGCGTCTTGTGCCCCCATCAGACTTCAATCAGTGTCTTGTGCCCCATCAGACCTCAGAACAGCGTCTTGTGCCCCCATCAGACCTCAGATCAGCGTCTTGTGCCCCCATCAGACCTCAGATCAGTGTCTTGTGCCCCCATCAGACCTCAGATCAGCGTCTTGTGCCCCCATCAGACCTCAGATCAGCGTCTTGTGCCCCCATCAGACCTCAGATCAACACATTGTGCTCCTGTCAGACCTCAGATCAGTGTCTTTTGCCCCATCAGACCTCAGATCAGGCCACTGTGCCCCCATCAGACCTCAGATCAGCGTCTTGTGCCCCCCTCAGACCTCAGATCAGCCCACCCAGCCACTTAAAAAAAATATACTTACCTGTCCTGCGCTGCCACTGCCCTCAGCTCTCGCGCTCCACTGTCTTCCCTTCCGGCGCGCACTATGACTTGACGCAGTGTTTAACTGCTGTGTGGACGCCGCCCCTCAGAATTACATAAAACTGCCGCCTGAGGCGAGATCCTCATCTCGCCTCATGGCAGAAGCGGCCCTGAACAGGAGCCAAGTCCTGCAGGAAAATTAAATCAGTATCTCCATAAAGCTTGTCAAGAGGGAAGTATGAAGTGCTCTAAAATTTCCTGGTGTACGGCTGCACTGACTTTGGTCTTGATAAAACACAGTGGACCTCCACCAGCAGATGACATGGCTCCCCAAACCATGACTGATTGTGGAGACGTCACACTAGACCTCAAGCAGCTTGGACTGAGGCCTCTCCACTCTTCCTCCAGACTCTGGGACCTGGATTTACAAATGAAATGCAACATATACTTTCATCTGAAAACAGTACTATGGAGCACTGAGCAACAATGCATTCCTTTTTCTCCTTAGTCCAAGAAAGATGCTTCAGACATTGGGTCACGAGTGGCTTGACACAAGGATTCAGACAGTTGTAGCCCATGTCCTATAAAACTTCTCTGTGTGTGGTGGCTCTTGAAGCACTGACTCCAGCCGCAGTCCACTCCTTGTGAATCTCCCCAAAATCAAGAATGACCTTTTCATGACAACTTCCCATTAATATGCTTGGATACAGCACAGTGTGAGCAGCCAAACTTTTTAGCAAAGATCTTTTGAGGCTCACCCTACTTGTAGAAGGTGTCAATGACTGTCTTCTGGACAACTGTCAAAACATCAGCGTTCCCCATGATTGTGTAGCTCATTGAATCAGATTGAGGGAACATTTAAAGGTTTAGGAAACATTTGCATGTGTACATATTCTTGTACATAGGGGGCAGTATTATAGTAGTTATATTCTTGTACATAGGAGCAGTATTATAGTAGTTATATTCTTGTACATAGGGGGCAGTATTATAGTAGTTATATTCTTGTACATAGGAGCAGTATTATAGTAGTTATATTCTTGTACATAGGGGGCAGTATTATAGTAGTTATATTCTTGTACATAGGAGCAGTATTATAGTATTTATATTCTTGTACATAGGAGGCAGTATTATAGTAGTTATATTCTTGTATATAGAAGCAGTATTATAGTAGTTATATTCTTGTATATAGAAGCAGTATTATAGTGTTAAATTCTTATACATAGGAGCAGTATTATAGTAGTTATATTCTTGTATATAGGAGCATTATTATAGTAGTTATATTCTTGTATATAGGAGCATTATTATAGTAGTTATATTCTTAGACATAGGAGCAGTATTATAGTAGTTTATTCTTATACATAGGGAAGTATTATAGTAGTTATATTCTTATACATAGGAAGCAGTATTATAGTAGTTATATTCTTGTAATAGGAGGCCAGTATTATAGTAGTTATATTCTTGTACATAGGAGCAGTATTATAGTAGTTATATTCTTGTAACATAGGAGGCAGTATTATAGTAGTTATATTCTTGTACATAGGAGCAGTATTTATAGTAGTTATATTCTTGTACATAGGAGCAGTATTATAGTAGTTATAGTCTTGTATATAGGAGCAGTATTATAGTAGCTATATTCTTGTACATAGTAGGCAGTATTATAGTAGCTATATTCTTGTACATAGGAGGCAGTATTATAGCAGTTATATTCTTGTACATAGGAGCAGTATTAAAGAAGTTATATTCTTGTACATAGGAGCAGTATTATAGCAGTTATATTCTTGTACATAGGAGGCAGTATTATAGTAGTTATATTCTTGTACATAGGAGGCAGTATTATAGTAGTTATATTCCTGTACATAGGAGGCAGTATTATAGTAGTTTAATTCTTGTACATAAGAGCAGTATTATACTAGTTATATTCTTGTACATATGAGGCAGTATTATAGTAGTTATATTTTTGTACACAGTAGCAGTATTATAGTAGTTATATTCTTATACATAGGAGCAGGTTTTTAGTAGTTATATTCTTGTACATAGGAGCAGTATTATAGTAGTTATATTCTTGTACATAGGAGCAGTATTATAGTAGTTATATTCTTGTACATAGGAGCAGTATTATAGTAGTTATATTCTTGTACATAGGAGGCAGTATTATAGTAGTTATATTCTTGTACATAGGAGCAGTATTATAGTAGTTATATTCTTGTACATAGGAGCTTGTAGTATTATAGTAGTTATATTTCTTGTACATAGGAGCAGTATTATAGTAGTTATATTCTTGTACATAGGAGCATATTATAGTAGTATGTACATAGGAGGCAGTATTATAGTAGTAGTTTATAGTAGTTATATTCTTGTACATACAGTAGTAGAGCAGTATTATAGTAGTTATATTCTTGTACATAGGAGCAGTATTATATATTCTTGTAGTTTATATAGTCTTGTACATAGGAGCAGTATTATAGTATTATAGTAGTATTATATATTCTTGTACATAGGAGCAGTATTATAGTAGTTATATTCTTGTACATAGGAGCAGTATTATAGTAGTTATATTCTTGTACATAGGAGCAGTATTATAGTAGTTATATTCTTGTACATAGGAGCAGTATTATAGTAGTTATATTCTTGTACATAGGAGCAGTATTATAGTAGTGATATAAGTCTGCTTAATTTGTCCTTGTTTAGTATTTACCGTACAGGAGGCCATCAGTGAGGACTCATATTCAACCATTAGCGTCTTCATACAATGAGGTTGAGTGTTCCTTGTCGGACTGAAGTGTCTCCCACTTGCCTTTTTGCTTTGGCAATAGCTTCACCTCCTTCTTAGCATCTTTTGGATGGTGCCAAATTAACTCGCTGTCCTAAGCTGTAATGAAAACACAAATGAACTGGAGGTTATTATTGGGTTAGTAAAAAAAAAAAAATTAAAAAAAGTAGGCAAATATTTAATCTAAGCTTTACCGTCTCACTGAAGGATCAGACTGAGCGTCTCGCATTGGAAAATCTGTTAAGAATAGGACAACAGAGTCAACTCACGATTAGCAGATACTCAAATCAAATAAAGGCATTGTTCCCTCCTCACAAAATATGAAACCATAACATCAAGGCCAGAGATTCATTTAAAGGGCAATTAGACATGAGAATTTTCCTACCTGATCATTTCCAGAAATGGTTCCATTTGGGTCTAGACATTGTACCAACTTAGCTGCATGAACTTTCAGGGCATCCTTTAGAGTTCGTTCATCTCTTCAATACCCATATTTATTAATTTGAACATTGTATATGGGTGAACAATGATGTAAATGGTAATTTGAATTCAATAAAGGTCTTGTGACAGCAAGAATACAGAAGACAGCAAGTTTTCAATAGACTGTCTCATCAGTGTAGCCTCAGGCTTTGGGCCTATAACTTCTAGAGATCATATCTCGGCCTAAAAGTAGTAAATAATTAGAAGAAAAAGTAAGTGAACCCTTTGGAATCTTCTGGAATTCTTGCATTGATTACTAATAAGATGTGCTATGACTCCATGTGGCTTCCTATATGTCCTTTTTTGTCATTTTAAGGCTACTTTCACACTAGCGTTCCATTACTCATAATTCAACGATCAGCATTTATTATGAACGGATCCAGTTGTATTATCTTTAAAGTGTTACTGCGGTTTCATTTTTTATCCCCTAATGGTATAGTACACCCTGCTGTATAAGTGCTTTTGTGCTTTAAAATTTTATCATTTTCAATTTTACCTGATAATAACCCCCACAGATGCATGCTACTTTCCTATTCTGCAGCCTCTTCTCAGAGTGTTGCCATGTGCAGGCCGTCTCCTCTGTATTATAAACAAGAGACGGATGAGCACTGGGGGGAGGAGCTCAGCCCTGAGTGCCTGGGCTGCAGAAAGTGGAGGGGGAGGGCTGCTGTACATGGTGTGATATCTCCTCAATGGTAGCAGCTAGAAACATGCAACTTGGTCTTGTTTGAAAGCTAACATTCCAGACAGCTAAAGTCCAAGCAACAGAGGAAAAATCATTCTTAGAAATTGAGTCGGGAATAATCGTGGGTACAATCTGCTTTTATTTTCACTTTTAGCTTCATTCACAGCATCCCGATTTCTATCGGTGATATCTCCCCCTGTATTGAACAGATTTATGTCATTCTGGTATTGTTTGAAAGCTTGCAATGTCGGCTTTCAGACAATACAAAGCAGCCCCCCCGCCCTTCCTGTCAGTGTAGAGGAAAATGAGGGACAGGTGACTATTAGGAGGCATGGCAAGGGAGAGCATTGGAGCATGAAATGCTCCGTTGCTCCATTAAAAGGAGCTGCCTGGGTGAAGAAGAGGAAATGTCTGGGTTCTGATCTGAACCTGGTCAACCCCTTTAAAGGCACACAATGCCCAGTTACTGACAAATCTGATCTTCTGAAGAAAAATTTCTTTGTGTGAACCACGCCTCAATATAAACTATCAGAAGACCTCAGGAGATGTGTTATATAGATGTATGGAGCAGGAAACAAATACAAAAACTCAATACCTGGGCGCACATCAATTCACGGTAATTTATAAATGGAGAAAACCTTTACTAGGAGTTGACAACTCCATTGCTACATCCATTCTCAAATTTGTCCAAGATGGCATAAATATTCCACAATTCTTCTGGGAAAACATCCTGACCTTTACTACATGGAGATTTTATGGCATGGCCTGAAGGGGGGTATGCATGTAAGGCATGCCAGAAATATCGATAAACTGAAACACATTTGCAGGGAGGAATGTTCCAAAATTCTCCCTCAACATTGTGAAAATCTTATTTCATTTCAATTTCATTCAATTCATTATTGCAAGAAGAAGCTGCGTTTGGCTGGTCATTTCTCATGACATGGCAGATTCAGGGTAAGGGCCAATGACTTACCTCCTAACTGTCCAGTTCATGGGATTCCACCACATGATGGACCTCAGAGTAGAGGAATCTTATGCAAATGTGCACAAAAGTTTTGGGGACTGGACTGGAATGCTCCATTTTGGGAGTTCATGTAGTGGCTCTATTGATCCACAACTATGTCTCATCAGGTAGTGTACCAAGCATAGGACCTTCCAACAAGATACAGTATTTATGAGGTTGAGATATATATGAGGTTCTCCAGACGTTCCATATCCCTTAAAGGGGTTCTCCGGGAATTAAGAAAATGAAAATACGTAAATATTACTTTATTATAAATATATTCCCAAATACTTTTCATTAGTTATAATGGCTTGTTTTGTCTGGGGAGCAAACATCGGGAGAAATAAAATGGCCGCAGTCCTATTAGTGTACACAGAACCTGTCCTAATCACACAGGAGGACAAGTTACTTCACAACACTGAGGTAAAGAGCTGCCTCATCCTCCTCTCTGCTCTGCTTGTCAGGGATTATGATCCAGAGTACAGATGATAAGATCTTCAGCTGAATCTCTGTAGGAATGGAGTTCATGAGGAGACATGAAGTACAGAGAGGAGGTGGGATGTGGCTGTCTCCTGCTGTGTGATTAGGACAGGTTCTGTGTGTACTAATAGGACTGCAGCCATTTTATAAATTATAATTCAAATGTCCGCCAGCTCATAGCTGGTGTGCATTTGATTTTTGGATGTAAGGGGCGTGTCATTTATTAAGACCGGCATTTAGATGTTGGTCTTAATAAGGCCCAGAGCTGGCAGTCCTCTACATAACGTTGGCGAATCCATCGCCGCTTCTAAATATATGCCAGCTCCCTTGCTGGTGTAGATTTACACCGTTTTCTATGCCTAATACAGGCTTTTAAGTCCTTCTTTTGAGGGTGGCCTGAATTACAGGTCGATGCCATGGTAATTTATGAGGAAACACAGTGGGTAGCAGGGGAAGAAAACATCTTTTATTACTACTGAGCTGTAAATATGTGAAATTTACATTATATGAGGTAATGATTGATGATGAATTAGTCTAAAACATAAGTTATATTTATGGTAACCAAAATACCCCTTTAACAGTGTCATCCACAGCGCTCTGCCCCTTTAAAGCTGACCTACAGCAGTGAAGAAAAATGGCAGGGTTTTTATGGAAACCTGTTGTAAAACTGTCTGTATATGGAGACTAATTGCCTGTGAGCTTCTATTGGCTGATAATGTTTATGTGACCAGGCTTCTATTGGCTAATGCATTTTTTGGGAATATCTCAGGAACGGTACGTCCTGGAGAGCTGAGACACCTGATGTACCTGTGTGCCAAATTTTGTGATTGTAAATGTGACAGTGCAGATTCCTTTAGCACACATACACACATACATACAGACACTCAGCTTTATATAATAGATTTATTGCACATTATTGAGTATAACTTGTATTCATGTAAATCTCTGCTCGTTCTGGGCTTTGGAGATATGTGGGTTATCCTATGTGGGCTATGCCATATTTTTCTATGCATAGTCATACAGAAGATTCTGTCAATCAATGATAAGCCCACCCACTTGACTCCCAAGCTCAGAATAAGCAGAGATTTAAATTGAAAGATTGGAAGTTTTACAGAATCATTTCCCATAAAAAACATATATCAATCTGCTCTGCTCCTCCTGTTCTATAACCTGCTGCCCACAGATCGCATTACATTTTATTGGTCACAGGTTTTCTTTTAACTGTCCTAAAAACGATCATTTTATTACTGCCCATGTCACCTAATGAAAGTGCAGAGCTCCGGGAAGTTACATGCCGAGGCCATGAAGGTGAACACTTCATTAGTTCATTTCTTGGTTTTGGGATATAACGATGAAGCTTTGACTTCCAGACGCTAAATCAACAGTATGAAAACACAGCAGTGGCAGAACCTCTTACAAGAAGATGGATTTTACTTTCTGATCCCAAGATAAATTTCGCTTCAGTTTTCAAACAAATTGGGGAAGTGAAAATTAATTCTCCAAATGTGTTTACCACACGTTTCCCAGAGGGAGTTCGAAAGTTTTCCTTATTCAGGAGCAGCGCGGCTTACATGATAATGAAGCCAGACTGTAAAGGGAACGAAAGAGCGATCCCGGCTGTGTCTATGGCGGACGGTGTTGGAGATCTTGTTGTTCTAGTCTTTGGGAGCAAGTCATTCCCTCCGGTTGCTGCTCAGTGTAGTACAGGTTGGAGGTCTCCACTTGATGTACTGGTCACATATATCTTCTAGATAACCAAGAAAATTCTCTCTTAAACTTTATAAATTCCTCTGGCAGAAAGTTCCATCATCTCTGCTCTTATAGCAGGTTCAAATGGTCAGATTGTTGGGCAGATTATCAGGTACAAACCTTCCTCTGAACACTCATTCCCGATAATCTGCCCATCTAAAGGTGCAACCGATCACCTGATGAATGAGCAAAATGCCATTCATGCAGGCCAGTATATAATCATTCTGTCTAAAGAGATGTCTGCTGCCCAGAAACAGTGCAGCTGTATGAGGAAGAGGGATCTGAGGAACCATTGCTCATTTTGTATACTGTAGCATACCTCCCACCCGTCCCGGATCCGGCGGGACAGTCCCGGATTGCAGTGGCTGTCCCGCTGTCCCAGTACGGGGGAGGTATGTCCCGGTCTCTGGCAGCTGTCTCTGCGTCCATAGGACGCCTGTTGCAAGAAGAAGCAGATAGCCAGCATCGGCTGCCTGCTTCTTCCATACTCCCCCCAGTCAGTCAGCATAGGCTCCGCCCCCTCTAGACAAGAGCAGAAGAACTCCTGCTGGTGATTCTTCTGCCAGGAAATAGGTAAGTATAAGGTTTTTATTTATTTTTTTACTTTCTGTGAGGGGACATCACTGTGTTTATTATCCCTGTACTGTGACATCACTGTGTTTATTATCCCTGTACTGTGACATCACTGTGTTTATTATCCCTGTACTGTGACATCACTGTGTTTATTATCTCTGTACTGTGACATCACTGTGTTTGTTATCTCTGTACCTTGACATCACTGTGTTTATTATCCCTGTACTGTGACATCACTGTGTTTATTATCTCTGTACTGTGACATCACTGTGTTTGTTATCTCTGTACCTTGACATCACTGTGTTTATTATCCCTGTACTGTGAATCACTGTGTTTATTATCCCTGTACTGTGACATCACTGTGTTTATTATCCCTGTACGGTGACATCACTGTGTTTTATTACCCTGTACCGGTGACATCACTGTGTTTATTATCCCTTGTACTGTGACATTCACTGTGTTTATTATCTCTATACTGTGACATCACTGTGTTTATATCCCTGTACTGTGACATCACTGTGTTTATTATCTCTGTACTGTGACATCACTGTGTTTATTATCCCTGTACTGTGACATCGCTGTGTTATTATCTCTGTACTGTGACATCACTGTGTTTTATTATCCCTGTACGTAACATCACTGTGTTTATTATCCCCTGTACTGTGACATCCACTGTGTTTATTATCTCTATACTGTGACATCACTGTGTTTTATACCTGTACTGTGACATCACTGTTTATTATCTTGATGTGAATCACTGTGTTATTCCTGTACGGACATCCTGTGTTTATTATCTCTGTACTGTGACATCACTGTGTTTATTATCCCTGTACTGTGACATCACTGTGTTTATTATCTGTACTGTGACACACTGTGTTTATTATCCTGTACGTAACATCACTGTGTTATTATCCCTGTACTGTGACATCGTTGTGTTTATTATCTCTGTACTGTGACATCACTGTGTTTATAATCCCTGTACTGTGACATCACTGTGTTTATTATCCCTGTACTGTGACATCACTGTGTTTATTATCTCTGTACTGTGACATCAATGTGTTTATTATCTCTGTACTGTGACATCACTGTGTTTATTATCCCTGTACTGTGACATCACTGTGTTTATTATCCCCGTGCAGTAAGGGGACTGGGTGAGATTAGCTTATAGTGGGTGGAGTTAAGGGTGTGGCCTAGTGCTGAAAAAATTTGCGGCGGCACGCCGCACAATATGTCCCTCTTTGTCTCTTTGCAAAGTTGGGAGGTATGCTGTAGAGGTGATTGCTGCATGTATACACAATGCTTCTATTGTAATGCCCTGGAGCAGGGCTACTTTGATGTTTGGACATTTGCCTATTTCACCTATGCAAAAAAAAAAAAATTCTTATTTTTTTCTCTTGAAAACGTTAACTTATACTGTTTATTACTGTATTACTGCATTATATATATATATATGTATTGTGGTGATGTGTACAGTAAAGTGCATGGTAGATGTGTGATGGGGGTGTGTATCTCACCCAGTGGTTCAGTTTAGCTGGGTGAGATAACTGAAATCCTGTAGTGGTGTTAATTCAGTAAGGCATAGGTTGCTGGAGTTTGTTTTCTTTAATGTTGTATGGGCTGGATTTCTTGGACTGGGAGACAGGTTGGTAGTGGGAGTCTTCTAGTCCACACCCCTAGTTCACTACCGAGATTACCTTGAACCTGAGGTGATCGCAGGTGAGGCCTGCTGTAATCAAGGGGGGATAAAACAACCCTCTGGTTATGTCTGAGGGAGGACGTTATCCTACAGAGAGGGGAGCCTGATACCTGTATGTGAAGTGCATTTTTAGAGGTGAGTCAGGGAGAAGACCTCTGTATTAGCAAGAGCCCAGACGGGCAGGTGTTTGGTTTATGTTTATGTTTTTTTGTGCTGGTGCTGAAGTAATAAAGAACTATTTGGACTTGAACCCTGTTGTCTGAAGAGGTATCTGTGATTGCGCCCCCTGTGAGAGAGCGATCCCTTACAATTGGTGGAGGATGCAGGCAACCAGCAGGAAGTTGTTAGGGGGCAACGGCATGTTAAAGAGACTCTACTGCTGAAGTCTGTATTGGGAAAAATTGAAAGGGCCAGAAGTCTGTTTGGTGAAGCTGCAGCTGATAATCTGGACACTTGTGCTTGTTGCAAGGAACCTTTGTGGTGCGTTAAAGGACTGGAAGCCCTGTTGACTGATCTGATGAGAGCTCTTTTTTTTTTTCTTCCCCTTTGGTCTATAACTTGTATGTCCTGGGTAAAAGCTGCAACTACAATGCAAAGTGCATCCAGTGCCATGGAGGAAATGATGAAGCAGCTGGTGTAGACTAACCTAAAGCAACAACATGCCATGGAGAGACACGAAGAAGCCTTGCATGTCCAACAACAGGCCATGGCACAGCAGCAGGAAACTAATTGTTTGTTGATGGAGCAAACTGCTGTGGTTCAACCCCAACGAGTGGAGGTAAGCCCCCTAGGCACTGAGAACATGAGGAGGGTTGTGCAGTGGGCTTTGCAAAAGATGACACCTGATGATGATATTGAGGCCTACCTCACTGTGTTTGGCAGAAAGAGAGAGACTCCCAGCTGCTGAGTGGGCAGAGGTGATTGTGCCATTTTTAACAGCGGAGCAGCAAAAAGCCTACTATGACCTCAGTGAGCAGGATGTCCGGGACTATTGCAAGTTAAAGTTGGAGATCCTTGGGAGTCACCCCAGCAGTACGTGCCCGGAGGGTGCATGACTGGAGCTACAGTCTGGAAAAACCGGCCAGGTCCCAGATGTTTGATCTAGTCCATTTGGTGAGAAAATGGCTGGAGCCAGAGAAATCTACACCAGCGAAGATCATAGAGAAGGTTGTGGTGGACCATTACTTCAGGGCTCTCCCTGCGGAGCTGCAACGCTGGGTTGGACATGGAGATCCCAAGTCTGCTGACCTGCTGGTCAACCTGGTGGAAAGATATCTAACGACTGAGGATTATCTTCGGGATACTCCTACAGTCCCAGCACCTCCCAGGAGTGCCCGTTCGGTGACATCTGTGGGTAAGAGAGCTCCAGCTGGTGAAGGTGTGTGGGAAAATACAAGAGGGAGCAAGACTCTGGAGGTTGGGCATGGGCAAAAGACTGATCGTGAATCCCCGGGGCAATCTGGTCCTAAAAAGGTCTTCCCGCAGAGGAAACCAGGGGTACCCCAGTGCTGGAGATGCCAGAAGTGGGGACATGCGGCTGCTTATTGCCCTCTTACCTCAGAGCCCATGGACTGTAACGCTAGTCGTCAACAGTCACTGTTTGCAGAATCTTTTTGTGCGACTATACCAAAGCCAGAGACTGGGCCACAGATGCGTCCTGTGGTGGTAAATGACTATTCTGTCAATGTTTTCTTTAATGTTGTATGGGCTGGACTTCTTGGACTGGGAGACAGGTTGGTAGTGGGAGTCTTCCAGTCCACACCCCTAGTTCACTACCAGGCCCATTTCTATAGGCGGACAAGGGGTGCGACCGCACGGGGCGCAGGTGTCTGGGAAGAAGAGGGTGGCGCTGCGCTGCTTGTATCTTCATACAGGCTGAGCTGCGCTGGGTTACTTACCACATCCGGCTCCTCCGGCTCACAAAGACCTGTGAGCCGGAGGAGTCGGAGTGTAAGTAACCCAGCGCAGCTCAGCCTGTATGTGCTGCTGTGTCCTGGCTGTCTGCAGCGTCAGGACGCACAGAGCGCGTCTCTGACTGACGCTGCAGAAGGTCAGGTTGACTGCAGCGCGGCCCTGTGAAGAGGAGACAACAGGAGACCACCGAAGAGGAAGAGGAGCGGCTGAGAAGAAGAGGTAAGTTAATTTATTTTTTTAAGTCTGATCTGAGGTCTGATAAGGGGGTCTGGATGGCTAATAAGGGGGTCTGAATGGCTAATAAGGGGTCTGAAGGGCTAATAAGGGGGTCTGAATGGCTAATAAGGGGGTCTGAAGGGCCGATGGGGGTCTGAAGGTCTGATCTGAGGTCTGATAAGGGGGTCTGGATGGCTAATAAGGGGGTCTGAAGGGCCGATGGGGGGGTCTGAAGGTCTGATCTGAGGTCTGATAAGGGGGTCTGAATGGGCTAATAAGGGGGTCTGGATGGGCTAATAAGGGGGGTCTGAAGGTCTGATATGAGGTCTGATAAGGGGGTCTGAAGGGCTAATAAGGGGGTCTGAATGGCTAATAAGGGGGTCTGAAGGGCCGATGGGGGTCTGAAGGTCTGATCTGGAGGCTGATAAGGGGGTCTGAAAGGCTGATAAGGGGTCTGATAAGGGAGTCTGATAAGGGAGTCTGAAAGGCGATAAGGGGAGTCTGAAGGACTTGATAAAGGGGGGTCTGAGGGGTGAAAAAGGGGTCTGATAAGGGAGTCTGATAAGGGGGGGTCTGAAGGCTGATAAAGGGGTCTGAAAAGCTGATAAGGGGGGTCTGATAGGTCTGATAATGGGGTCTGATCTGATAATGGGCGTCTGATAATGGGTCTGAAGGCTGATAAAAGGGTCTGAGGGCTGATAAAAGGGGTCTGAGGGCTGATAAGGGGGGTCTGAGGTGTGATAAGGGGGTCTGAAAAAGCTGATAAGGAGGGTCTGAGGTCTGATAATGGGTCTGAAGGGCTGATAAGGGGGTTCTGAGGTGTGATAAGGGGGTTGAAAAGCTGATAAGGAGGGTCTCTGAGGGTCTGATAATGGGTCTGAAGGCTGATAAGGGGGTCTGAGGTGTGATAAGGGGGTCTGAAAAGCTGATAAGGGGGGTCTGAGGATAAAGGGTCTGAGGTCTGATAAGGGGTCTGAAGGGGGGGTCGGGGGATAAGGGCTGATAAAGATAAGGGGGTCTGAAGGGGCTGATAGGGGGTCTGAGGTCTGATAAGGGGGTCTGAGGGGTGAAAAAGGGGTCTGATAAGGGAGTCTGATAAGGGGGGGTCTGAAGGGCTGATAAGGGGGTCTGAAAAAGCTGATAAGGGGGGTCGTGAGGTCTGATAATGGGGTCTGAATTCTGATAATGGGGTCTGAGGTCTGATAATGGGGTCTGAAAGGGCTGATAAAAGGGTCTGAGGGCTGATTAAAAGGGGGTCTGAGGGCTGATAAGGGGGTCTGAGGTGTTGATAAGGGGGTCTGAAAAGCTGATAAGGAGGGTCTGAGGTCTGATAATGGGGTCTGAAGGGCTGATAAGGGGGGTCTGAGGGTGTGATAAGGGGTCTGAAAAGCTGATAAGGAGGGTCTGAGGTCTGATAATGGGGTCTGAAGGCTGATAAGGGGGGTCTGAGGTGTGATAAGGGGGTCTGAAAAGCTGATAAGGGGGGGTCTGAGGTCTGATAAAAGGGGGTCTGAGGTCTGATAATGGGGTCTGAAGGGCTGATAAGGGGGTCTGAAGGGCTGATAAAAGGGTCTGAGGTAATGATAAAGGGGGTCTGAAGGGCTGATAGGGGGTCTGAGGTCTGATAAAGGGGTCTGAGGTCTTGATTAATGGGGGTCTGAAGGGCTGATAAGGGGGTCTGAGGTCTGATGGGGGTCTGGTCTGAGGTTTTATACATGGGGGGGTTGGTCTGAGATGGTGGGGGTTCTGACATGAAAGTCTAATAGGGGTCTGATCTGAGGTCTGATATGGGTCTGACAGACGTCTAATGAAGGTCTGGTCTGAGATGGGGGTCTCATCTGAGGTTTTGATATAGGTCTGATCTGAACAGTAAGGGGGGTATTTTGTACTGGCACATTATCTGTGTGGTACCAGTATTTTTATGGGGACTGTATCTATAGTATAGTTTTGGGGGCACAGTGGGCACAGTATTAGAGGTGGGCAAAATGGAATGTTCAGAAAGTGAGGAGAATGATGGAAAAGTAGGAAACTAAAATGTCTGTCTGTCAAACTCTGCAGAGAGAAGAGATGGCTGAAAGAAAATCATCATGGCGGTCTGGTCTGACAGGAGAAGATGAAGGAAAGAGAACATCTTCATCACAGAAGACATCACTAGATGTCAGAGGTACATATGTGGAGCTGTATGTCCCTGTACGAGCGCTGCTTTCTCTGCTCTGTTTACCTGATCACCACTTGCAAATACTGCGGTGAGCAGGTGAACAAAAAAGAGAAAACCTCAGGCAGCAGAAAAGCTAGAATCGGCCCTGCTGGTAGTCATACCCCTGTAGCATAGTGTGCAGGGTGGCGGGGGGCTGTGCATAAGTCAGTGTTATTAATTGGGGGGGTGGGGCGTTGGGGCGCTTTTTTAATGTTTGCCCTCTTGTTAAAATTCCCTAGAAACTGCCCTGTTCACTACCGAGATTACCTTGAACCTGAGGTGATCGCAGGTGAGGCCTGCTGTAATCAAGGGGGGATAAAACAACCCTCTGGTTATGTCTGAGGGAGGACGTTATCCTACAGAGAGGGGAGCCTGATACCTGTATGTGAAGTGCATTTTTAGAGATGAGTCAGGGAGAAGACCTCTGTATTAGCAAGAGCCCAGACGGGCAGGTGGTTTGGTTTTGTTTTTTTGTGCTGGTGCTGAAGTAATAAAGCACTATTTGGACTTGAACCCTGTTGTCTGAAGAGGAATCTGTGATTGCGCCCCCTGTGAGAGAGCGATCCCTTACAGTATATATATATATATATATATATATATATATATATATTACTACTAATATATATTCATCACCACTGTATTTGCAAGGCTCTGTGGAAAGACTTAATGAATACTGAGAGACTGTTAGGACTTTGAATGAAAAGCTGGTAATTTTCCACAGCTGTCATAGAGTTTAAAGAAGAGCATGTTTTGGAGGGAAAAAGCCAGACGTTGTTTATCACCAAAACCAGACAGACTGACCTTTTGAATGTCTGGTTTTAGCTCTGTTGTTATGGCTGGAAACTTATTTTTGTCTGGAAAAACTGCTGCGGTATTGCCATTCAGTATCATTGTAGCTGTAATGTAAGTCTGTGCCAGACAGGAGTGGTAACGTTGTAACTGTTTATGATGAGTTTCTCCACT
Organism: Rhinella marina; assembly: GCA_900303285.1. Classification (NCBI taxonomy): domain Eukaryota; kingdom Metazoa; phylum Chordata; class Amphibia; order Anura; family Bufonidae; genus Rhinella; species Rhinella marina. The sequence continues at coordinate 23,726 of ONZH01008380.1, forward strand.
CCACTACTCCCACTAGCCTTCTGAAGAGAGAGAGTGACAGCTAGTTTAGGCCTTTCCTCAGCATCAAACCCTTTTTCTGCCAGGGAGGAGACATACATTACTTATCCTGTACATACATTACACACATTACTTATCCTGTACTGATCCTGAGTTACCTCCTGTATTATACTCCAGAGCTGCACTCACTATTCTGCTGGTGCAGTCACTGTGTACGGATCCAGAGTTCAGTCTGTAGGCTCGCCCCCTCTGCAGACAGTATCAGCTCAGATACACCATTATTATTATTCTATACGGATATTTTTAATTGTCATAATCACATCAGTAAAACACATTCTGCAGAGAGGCGGCCATGTTTACATATAAGTCACATGCTAATATAACGCCATTCATCCTCTTTAGAGTTTATACAATCAGAGATAAATACATGAATATGTTATGTAAATCTGCGTTCATTATCTGCAGTGTCATAGATGGTGCACACTGTGCGGTCAGTGCACTTCGTCATGATAGCAGATATTCCAGGGACGGGTATATAGCGCTGCATGCCACATACATGTACCGCCACCAGAAGTGAGCAAAGCCATTCAGAGAGACTGGTGGCGAATAAGACCATTCACACTGATCAGAAATGTAACATCATTTCCAGGGATAGTTGACGGCTGGACGGTGCCGGTAATCGAAGCCCGAGTGAAACGTGGCTACTGAAAACCTACGCTGCTGTCGTCTCAGCTTCCGGAAATGTGATTATGTTGTCATATAATATATAGAAATATAACGTCAGTAATGTCATAGGTCGCGGTGACCGCTAATAATATGTCCATAAATATGATGGAAAATAGTAACCGGTTATCAGCAGGTTACCAGGAATAGATAGGTAGATAGATAGATAAACTAAGAATATCACAGAAGCTGACAGTATACCAGAGCCTGCAGAGGGAGTACAAACTGGCCCCATATCTGGAGAAACTCCCCAACCCCAGAAACCGACAGATCCTGAGCCGGTACAGACTAAGGGTCCATTCACACGAACGTATATTTGCGGGTCCGCATTATTGCGGACCCGCAAATATACGGGGGCTGCCCGGCGTGTGTTCCGCAGTGTGTACGGACAAGTATAGGACATGCTTCAAATGAGTTCCGTGCCGCGGCTCCCGGCCCCATAGAGGTGAATGGGGCCGCATCTATTCCGCAATTTTGCAGATAGATATGGCCCCATTCAATACGGTCGTGTGAATGGGGCCTAAGGGCTCATTCAGACGGCCGTATGATGTCCGCAAAAATACGGATAGCATTCCGTATTTTTTGCGGACCCATAGACTTCAATGGGGCCATGTCCTGATTTTCACGGACAAGTATAGGACATGTTTCATTTGTTTTGCGGAGCCATGGAATGGAAGAAAAGGGCCCATAGAAGTGAATGGGTCAGTATGTAATCCGCAAAAAAACGGATCTGCATTTTTGCGGATATCATACGGTCGTCTGCATGAGCCTTAAGCGTCCACAGCCTGCTCTTCGAAACAAGGCAGCACCAACAGAACTACAAGCCCAGACTGTACCAACAATGCAACCAGGTGGCCATGGAAGATGAGGCCCACTACCTGCTGCGGTGTCCTAAATACTCAGCAGTGAGGGATACCCACTTCAGGAGACTGTCTGATCTCTGGCCAGACTTCATCTTTATGGAGGAGCAAAGAGACTCTCCATACTGCTGGGGGAAGAGGAGAACACAGCGGCCATAGCAGCACAATATATTACTGCCTGCCATAGACTGAGAGGAGCCTGATATCTCACAGACTCCCACCCTGGATGTGTCCTTATCCACATCTTTCAACCCAGCCCAATTAGATAGATAGATAGATAGATAGATAGATAGATAGATATGAGTTGAAGCCGTGAGAACAGAACCCGGAGGGGGAAGGCTCGGATCTGTCTGACGGTAGAAGATTTGGCCACATGTTTCCCACTCTCCACTCATTTTTGAACATTGAGATGAATGGTAAAGCGAGGCTTGTCTTTCTCTCTGATTGGCTGACAGGAAGAGCTACTCAACAAAGGGGAGGAGCCTCTGGGAGAACGGTTAACAAGGGCAGGTGTCGGACAATGTCTTCCTGTTCCAGAAACTAAAGAACGATACATCTAGAGAACAGACTGCGGAGCCTATCACAGAGACTGCACAGGAGGAGTCCGGAGCACTGGCGGGGTCGGTGCACTTTAATTTGGGACATATATCAGCACTAATGAAGTAATTAAGGAGATTGCAGTTGGGTGGTGAGACCTGGAGAAGTGATCCGCCCAGCCCTGATGATCAGGGACAAGAGGAGACTTGCTCGTCTCCACGCACACGAAATATCTGCAGGATTAATGGCTGTAAATTGTGTTTATGAAGACAGCTGAAGCAAATTAATTTAGTAGTGACTAACGAACGTCAGGTTTTATAGCAATTAATTGTTATCTTAGTAACTGGTTGTGGCATGCATATTAACCGGAGAATTTCTGCCAGACTGGTGCCAGACATTGTAAAGCAGCATTAACTCCTCCGGTGAATACAGGGATTATTAAGAACTCAGCGTATGTCGCTAAGAGGTGAAAAGCCGCTACATACTGGTTGTGTATAGGTATATATAGTGCACATCGCTCAGCACTGGTGCGTATGCTGCATGATCTTTCCATATAATGCATACACAATACAGCCACTCAGCCTCCAAATAACACTTCCATACAATGTGTAAATAATACTGCCTTGTACAACCCACATAATACCACCATACTGTGCCTATATAATGCAGCTATGTATCACCCATAGTTCCACTGTATAGTGTCTAAATAACATTGCCATATACAGTCTACATGATAGCACCATATAATGCCTAAATAATACTGCCATGCACAGCCTACATTATACCCCCATATTGTGCCTATATAATACAGCCATGTATCACCCATAGTGCCACCGTATAGTGTCTAAATAACATTGCTATGTACAACCCACATGATACCACCATATAATGCCTAAATAAACCTCCATGCACAACTTACATAATACCACCATATAGTGCCCAAATAATACTGCAATAGATAATCCACACAATACCGTCATATAGTAGTGTAAACCTGCTATATACTGAATGGGTTTAAGCTTACATGGCACACATTGTTCTGCTAAATGATTGTTCCATATAATGTCCACACAATGCAGCCATTCAGCTTCCATATAATATCCAAATAATGCTAGCATGTACAGTTCACTTGACATCGCCATATGTTTCCCCCAATATATTGCCATTCAATTACCAAATTATTCTGCCATGTATTGTTTAATTATAGTGCCATGCAATGCACAAATAATACTGCCGTATACAGTCCACACAATACCGCCATATGATACCAAAATAATATGCACTCTTGAAATAAGACACCTTTAAGAGCCCACATAATGCTGCCATATTACAGTTCAATTTCCAGGTTTCGGCCTCCGTAATATTCATCTCCTTAAATAAACCGGCCGAGGGCTGAAACTCTGCGCAGATCTAATACGTTCAATCGATTGTGAGTTCTGTAGCCTAATGCAAAAATCCGTACTGATACATTGTAACGAACTAGAGAGAGATGTGAGCTGCGCCACCTAATGCTGCAATGCATCTAATATAAGAGATGAAGCACCTTGTAAGCAGTATTGTGTATTCAGCTCCTGCACAGACCTATGTGTCTCCATGGTAACAGTCCACAAACAAGCCATGTGTAGTCTGATCCTGTGGTTGTATCGCCATTAGAGTTGAGCAAACGTGCTCGTAACGAGCACTGTACTGCTCGTATCCCCTGCGCTCGCATGGCCGCAGGCATCCGGATCCGTCCTTACCTGACTGTAAGTCAATGGGGGCGGATCCGTTTGGTATGACACACGAGTGTGTCATACCAAACGGATCCATCCCCACTGACTTGCAGATGGCTGCGCCCATGCGAGCGCAGGGGATCCGAGCAGTACAGTGCTCGTTACGAGCATGTTCGCTCAACTCTAATCGCCATCCATCTGTCCTCCAGGACTACAGCATCTGACTTCACAGAGTTTATTTGTAGTCTGTAACCATGGAAACACATGTCCTGCAAAGCAACTGTAGAATCTTAGTCCAGACTAATTGTAAAGCTGAGTTGTTGCTTTATTGGTGATACACCAGGGCGCCAGTACTTTTGTAGGAATGTGAACATCTATCTACATTATATGGTTATTATGTGTCAGGTTATTCCTGCTGTTATTATACTTCAGCAGTAAATTAACCATGCTCCTGTTCAATGCGAGACCCTGCCTGGCTCCCCTCCCCCATCCCAGTTCTACCCTATACCCGGACCTGGGTGCCTTTCCCAGAAATCCAGGCCTCCTTCCCAGAAATCTGCTGTGACTGACAACTTAATCGCTGCCAACATTTAAAATAATTTCCAGGGATAGTTGATGGCTGGACGGTGCCGGTAATCACAGCCCGAGTGAAACGCGGCTACTGAAAACCTGCGCTGCCGTTGTCTCAGCTCCCGGTGATGTGATTATATTGTCATATAATATATAGAAATATAACGTCAGTAATGTCATAGGTCGCGGTGACCGCTAATAATATGTCCATAAATATGATGGAAAATAGGAAGAGATTATCAGCCAGGTTACCAGGAATAGATAGATAGATAGATAGATACTAAACAGAGAATGGCAGCAGCACTAGATAAGCCATGACACATAAAATGAACATGAGGTGAATGTGTGAAAAGGTAAAAAAGCATAACTGCTATGTAGTAAGTAATATGGAAGCTCTTAGCGCATATAGATGATCATAAATATGTCGGGCTCATCCACCAACGATCAAGTGCTTCCAAATCGGATGAGTCCTACACTAACCCCTGACCGCATCCTACACCACCTTCATGTTCATTTTATTGTCATGTTATCTAGTGCTGCTGCCATTCTCTGTTTAGTATTTAATTAGCCCAATAGTAGCTGCACCTGACTCCACCTGTAGGAGGTGCTGTCCGTTCTTTGTCCTTATAGATAGATAGATAGATAGATAGATAGACAGATGATAGATAGAGAGATAGATAGATAGATAGCCTGATATACCATGGGCTACTATACCCCCACCTTGAATGTGTATTTAATCCTGCCAATAAAGCTGATTTAAAACTAATGCAACCATAAAGGGTGAACTACAGTAACAAGTTTGGCTCTGCTACATCTGTCTGCCTCCCAGATAAACCTGGGAAGTGACACTGCAGATATGGCCAGTCTTGGCAGTGTCTCAGAAGGAGCATGTCCTCCTCAGTACCACAGAGAGTGGCTGATTGTAAGGAGGCAGTGGTAAGGGGCGCCAGGGGTGCAGTCAGGGTATGAGCAGTCAGGGTCCTGCAGAGGAGGGCAGAACATGGCCTTTCCCTCTTTCTTTCTTTCTTTCTCTCTTTCTTTCTTTCTTTCTTTCAGGTGTTCCTGGATTGTTTGGCTGTTGTCCTGTGGCAGAGCTTTCCAAGCACATTTCCTTCTGGCTGCACACGGACTGTGCTTTTAAGAAGCCTCCACTGACTGTGAAGAAGCTATAGGACATCTCTGGTTCCACAGCGCCACCTACTGAGGAGAGGAGGGAACTCCCTCAGCTCCCAAAGCTGTGCTAATATAGAAAGTTTGAGTTTAGTTGTAACTTTTTACATTCAATTTCCAAAAAGTGATTCCATTGTAACCTCCTGTCATCCCCATTGTTCTCCACACATACAAGACCGGCACCACCATGCCACAGTGTGCACCAGGCGGCCACAATCCAGCCAGCACAGAGCAGTATACCATGTAATACCTGCCTATGCTTAATGGATTTAAAGGGCTGTTCCATAAGACACCATTGATTGTTTATATATTGAATAATCATTTATCTGTTATTCCAAAACCCAGAGTTATCCCTTAGAATTGTAGTTCTGTTTACCTAGTCTATCAATACAATGCAAGAACTGCAGTAGAGACTGACACAGTGCAGTATGAGACAGTGAGAGGGTGATATAGACCAAGCAGGGACATTCTGGCTCTTAGGTGGACGGTGCCACTCTGTTCGCCTGCTCCACCACTCTAGGGCGACTGTGAATATCGCCATCTGGGTGCTTCACCTGCAGCAGATTTTGGGTCTATAGGTGACAATATATTCATCATTCCTTTCCTTATTTGACCAGCTGCTGCTAATTTGGAATTTTTGATGTCGGATTATTGGAATGTTACAATACAAGTCTCAGTGTCGCCCCCTAGTTTCGGTTTCCAGCCTTCTATGACAGGTGCCCTGAAGGGAACATTTTGGGGGAAAAAAAATCCCTGAGCGAGGCATTTCTAGGAATCCTGTCCTGTATCTCTTCTCGTTAAATAAAGCTGTCTGAGTTCTAATTATTACGGGCCCCGAGGGGTTAGATGTTATAGGAATATGACCCCCCTTCCTCATACCACCAGCGCCGTTCACCCCGCCTGGATTAGAAGTCATTACAGACTATAAGTTAATTACAATGTCAGCTGTTCTCAGACATTCTTACTATCTGCCAAAATATTCTCATGAAACCAGTGAGACGCAGACATTTATCCCACAGGATCTGCCATCGGGGTCCCTGGTGACCTCCGCAGGACACAATAATATCACTGGCCGAGTGCAATAGCCAGGGGAGCACCTCCAATCAGGCCAGGTGAGGCGATCGTCTCAGGCAGCACCAGGTAGGGGCAAGAGGGGGACAGCGAAAGGGCCATGGGCTGAAGGGAAGGGGTTAGGTTAAGAAATTGGCATTGGGGAGGGGTGCTGTTTCAGTTTTCGCCTCAGGCAGCAGAAAGGCTAGGTCACCCCTGGCAATAGCATCCCGTCATACTCTTCATTATAATGATGAGCCCTGGAAAAAATACTAAAAGTGGCCCCCGTTTTGTAGGCGGGTCCAACTTGATGGAATATAGGGTCAACACACGTAGGCAGGGCCAGCAATACCACATTGCGGCACATTATACCACCTAAAAGCAAAATACCGCAATCAATCACAAAATACCGCCAGCAGCACAAAATACATCCACAAAAACTTCCACTGGCCGACCGTCATCATCAGCCCACAAGGAGATTTCCCTGTAAGGTCTATGGCCAATCCGCCCCTGGTGTTCACATAATACCGCACATTTAGCCTACATATATTGACAAAGAAACAACATATTGCCAAAATGATACTGGTATGTACAGGTAACATAATACCACTGTATCAAGTTATACCGAACATGTAGCCCATGTAATACTGCCACATAGTACCAACATACTGGCATATTCATATAGATATATAGATATATAATACCACCATATACTGCCAAAATAAAACCGTTATGTACAGTCAACATAATGCCTCATGATGCACTGGTACCACGTCCTGGGGTCTGATGAGACCAATGTAAGTTTATCTGGTTCAGATGGTGTCAAGCGTGTTTGGCGGCAACCAGGTGAGGACAAAGACAAGTATGTCCTGCCTACAGTAAAGCATGGTGGTGGGGGTGTTACGGTTTGGGGTGGCAAGAGTGCTGCCGGCTGTGGGGAGCTACAGGTCATTGAGGGAACCATGAATGGGAACATGTCCTGTGACATACTGAAGCAGAGCACGATCCCATCCCTTCTGGGCTGCAGGGCAGTATTCCAACATGATAATGACCCCAAACACCTCCAAGACGACCGCCGCCTTGTAAAGAAACTGAGGGTAAAGGTGCTGAACTGGCCGAGCATGTCTCCAGACCTAAACCCTATTGAGCATCTCTGGGATCTCCTCAAACAGAAGGTGGAGAAGAGCAAGTTCTCTAACATCCACCAGCTCCGTCATGTCGAGGAGTGGAAGAGGATTCCAGTGACAACCTGCGAAGCTCTAGTGACCTCCATGCCCAAGAGAGTGAAGGTCGTGATGGGAAATAATGGTGGCCACACAAAATACTGACACTTTGGGCACAATTTGGCCAACTCACTTTTGTTGCCAGTGGTTTAGACTTTAATGGCTGTGTGCTGAGTTATTTTTAGGGCATCAAATTGTGTTATACAGGCCGTACACTGACTACTGAACATTGTATCAAAGTGTTAGATCTTCAGTGCTGTCCCAGGAAAAGATAGAATAAAATATTTACAAAAATGTGAGGGTGGACTAAGTTTTGTAAAATGTTAATGTAACTGTAATACCACTATATTGTATCCAATATTGACTGCACATGTAGTCCACCTATTACCACCATATGGCCCTTATGCTGCTATAATAGTACTGGCACATACAGCAAAACAATACCACCAAATACTGTCAAAATTATACTGCACATGTTGAAATAATAGTGCCATATAGTACCTAAAATAGTAATGGCATATACGGCCAATATAATACTACTGTATAGTACAAAAATAATACTGGCATGTACAACCAAGTTATAACCACTTCTTTGTGTCTAAATAATACTGCACATGTAGCCCACATAATACTGCCATACAGTACAAAATAATATTTACATCCAAGATAATTATATCAAATATTGGCCAAAAATACTACTCATCAAACACATAATACTGTCTTATGGTACCAAAGTAATGCTGGCACATACAGCCAACATAATGCCACCATATATTGTGCAAATAATATGCACTGTTCAAATGATGCTTGCTTAAAGTGTAAGTGTCATTCTTTTTTTTATTTTTGTAATGTGTACGGGCAGTGATACTGACCATTTTTGTAATATACTTTAATTACAGAAATTGTACATTTCTATTAGAAAAATAGCTCTAAAGTGGCCCATTTTAAGCCTTAGCAACTCTCCTCTGTCTTCTGTTTACATAACACAGTCAGTGTTCAGCAAGTATCCACTGTAAACAGAAGACAGAGGAGCGTTGCTAAGGCTCAAAATGGGACACTTTACAGCTATTTTTCTAATAGAAATGTACAATTTCAGTAATTAAAGTATATTACAAAAATGATCAGTATCACTGCCCCTACACATTACACAAATAAAAAAAAAAGGACAGTTACACTTTAAATGCTGTAATACCACCATATACTGAGTTTCTGCATAATACTGCAATACCCAAATAATAACACCTTAGTTCTTTTTTTTTAATCAGTGGGGCGGAATTTTTTAAAATTTATTTGATTATTTTACTGCAAAGACTTCTGCAAATCGATTCATTACATTACATATTGTTACATTTGTTACATTCTTGTTGCAGTTTGCAGCTGGCAGAGTCCTCTCCATTGACCAGCGGTGGAGCTGCAGTACATCCCCAGGGGTTGCTCTGCTGGATCTTGTCATTGATTTGTATGACTGCAGGTCATCTGTGGCTGGGATTCACTTCAAAGCTCTGGAACTTCCTTTAGTCGGAATAACGTGAAGTGTTCATTGGTCGGAAATATTCCCAGAAAGCTTGAGTCACTGTGCCCTCAGCAGAGCCCGGGATTCCCCGGGGGGGAGGCTTGGCATCAGCCCCCTTGGCATCTTGTATCTCTGAGCATATATTACATGTAGTCTGCACGTCAGCTTTTATATTACAGGACAGTGTGGGCAGCTGCTGTGATACCCGTGCTGCCCGCTCTGGCTGTGGGCACAGGAATAACGTTGCAAAAGTTACTTTATATCAGCACAAAACTATTCAGAGAAAAATCCAGAAATGTCAGAAATGTCATCAGATCCTGTAAATGAAGGAGGTCAAATTCCTAAAAAGTCATATAAACATACACATCTGACGCAAACACCACCCGCAAAACACTCCTGCAATATATGAGCGGTCTGGTGTAACATAGTAACACAGTTTATAAGGCCAAAAAGAGACATCTGTCCATCCAGTTCTCCCTGTTATCCTGCAAGTTGATCCAGAGGAAGGCAAAAAAAAAACCCTGTCAGGTAGAAGCCAATTTTCCTCACATTAGGGGAAAAAATTCCTTTCCGACTCCAATCAGGCATCAGAATAACTCCCTGGTTTAAGGACCCCTCTCTAGTAACTATAACCTGTAATATTATTACCCTCCAGAAATACATCCAGGCCCCTCCTGATCTCTTATAGTGAACTTACCATCACCACCTCCTCAGGGAGAGAGTTCCATAGTCTCACTGCTCTTACTGTACAGAGTCCATAGTCTCACTGCTCTTACCGTAAAGAGTCCATAGTCTCACTGCTCTTACCGTAAAGAGTCCATAGTCTCACTGCTCTTACAGTAAAGAGTCCATAGTCTCACTGCTCTTACAGTAAAGAGTCCATAGTCTCACTGCTCTTACAGTAAAGAGTCCATAGTCTCACTGCTCTTACCAGTAAAGAGTCATAGTCTCACTGCTCTTACAGTAAAGAGTCCATAGTCTCACTGCTCTTACAGTAAAGAGTCCATAGTCTCACTGCTCTTACAGTAAAGAGTCCATAGTCTCACTGCTCTTACAGTAAAGAGTCCCATAGTCTCACTGCTCTTACAGTAAAGAGTCCATAGTCTCACTGCTCTTACAGTAAAGAGTCCATAGTCTCACTGCTCTTACAGTAAAGAGTCCATAGTCTCACTGCTCTTACAGTAAAGAGTCCATAGTCCTCACTGCTCTACAGTAAAGAGTCCATAGTCTCACTGCTCTTACAGTAAAGAACCCTCTTCTATGTTTGTGTACAAACCTTCTTTCCTCCAGACGCAGAGGATGTCCCCTCGTCACAGTCACAGTCCTGGGGATAAATAGATGATGGGAGAGATCTCTGTACTGACCTCTGATATATTTATACATAGTTATTACATCTCCCCTCAGTCGTCTTTTTTCTAAAGTGAATAACCCTAATTTTGATAATCTTTCTGGGTCCTGTAGTCCACCCATTCCAGTTATTAAGCGTGCATGCTGGGAGTTGTAGTTTAACAGCAGCTGGAGTGCCGAAGGTTGCTGATCCCTGTTCTAGAGTGTTTTCAGGCTACAGTATGTTCCAGGACGTTTTCAGACTGTAGCATATTCCAGATTGTCTTGAGGCAAAATATTCTAGAGTGTGTTTAGAATGTATATTTTAGGGTGTTTTCAGACAGTAGAATGCTCTAGAGCATGATACAAAGTATGATTTGGCTGTAGAATTTTCCAGAGAGTCTTTACACTATAGCATGTTACAGAGTTCAGAGAGTTTTCAGAATGTAGCATTTTGCACAGTAGCATGCTATAGTCTGAATAATTGCAGGTTCTGGAGTGTCTTCAAACTGGACCATGCTCCAGAATGTGTTCAGAATGTAGAAGGTTCTAGAGCGGTTTCAGCTCGTACCATACTCTAGAGCAGTGATGGCTAACCTCCAGCACTCCAGCTGTGGTGAAACTACGACTCCCAGCATGCTCCATTCATTTCTGTGGAGTTGTGAGAACAGCCAGGCAACGGGGCATCTTGAGAGTCGTAGTTTTACCACAGCTGGAGTGCCGGAGGTTAGCCATCACTGCTCTAGAGTGTATTCAGACTGTAGCATATTCCAGAGTGTGATAGAGAGTATGATGAGGATGTAGCATCTTCCAGAGTGTGTTCAGACTGTAGAATGTTGCAGAGCACATTTAGACTGTAGCATGATCTAAAGTGTGCTCAGACTTTAGCATATTTTAGGGTGTTTTTAGACATTAGCATGTTCCAGAGCATTGTACAGAGTGTGATTAGGTTGTAGATTGTTCCACAGTGTCTTTAAAATATATCATATTTTAGAGTCCAGAGTGCGTTCAGACTCAGACTCAGCTTGTTCCAGAGTTTCTTCAGATTGTAGCATGTTCTAGAGTGTGCCCATTCTATTGCATGTTCTAGAGTTGCGGTCAGCAACCTTTGGCACTCCAGTTGTGGTGACACTACAACTCCCAGCATGCTCCATTCACTTCTGCAGTGCCAAAGGTTGCTGATCCCTGTTCCAGAGTGTGTTTAGACATTAGCATGTTCCAGAGTGCCGTCAGTCTGCAGCATGTTCCAGAGTTTCTTCAGACATTAGCTTGTTGCAGAGTGTTTTCAGATTGTAGCATGTTCTAGAGTGTCTTCAGACTGTATGTTCTATATGTTCTAGAGTGTGTTCAGACATTAGCATGTTCTAGAGTGGGTTCAGACAGCTGGAGTGCCAAAGGCTGACGATCCCTGTTCCAGAGTGTGTTTAGACATTAGCATGTTCCGGAATTTCTTCAGACATTAGCTTGTTCCAATGTCTTCAGATTGTAGCATGTTCTAGAGTGTATTCAGACTGTATGTTCTATATGTTCTAGAGTGTGTTGAGACTGCAGCATGTTGTGCTCAGAGGTCTTCTGTATCCAGATAATGCCGTCCGCCTCCACAAGTGCCACCGTCTTCATAGATATTTACCACCAGTCTCTGGACAATGGCGTCTCCCTCCATCATTAGCCAAGCACAATGCTCTATTCAGTGCCAGATTGCTGTACTAAAGGCTCCTACCCAAACAGACACACGATAGCAGTGCAAACATTACTCACATGTATTCTTTGTGCAGTCCTGAAAATGACTGAGCTCTATTTATAGAAGGCCGTCTAACGGCTTGTTGCAATCTTATAATGAAGCATTGAGTAACGAGCCCAGTGAAAGCTTAAAAGAGCTTACATGTTATTCTCAGGATGATTGCTTGAGTGATTCCTGTCATTGCTAAGAAAACTGTAAGAGAAGACCATGGAAGTCTATATATACAGTATATACAGAATGCCTTATACGTGTTGTCATCCAGCTTTCCGGGGCCCTGATGGACATGTAACTCTGCCCTGTAATACAGAATGACTGTATGTTCCACTTGTAACTTCTCTCCTATTACACTCGCAGCTGTTAAATTTCAAAGTAGCTCTGGACGTCTGGTCATGCATCAGGAATCTCAGGATGAGTCTATCCAGTCCGATGGAAGAATTTATGTTACAGTGAATGGACTTATGGAAAGATGTATCAAGATTAGAAGAGAATTTCTAATATATAATTATCTTCGGTAGTTCATGCTTCATCCCTGGGTGGAGTCTATGGGGGACTCATGATGAGCTGGAATGTCTGCCTGAGATACAATGTGGTTCTTCATGAGGATCAATGAGTATTGATATATGGCTTATTATATCTGAGTTTCTGCAATACGCCTCATGTTTAAGAAGCTGCGTTTAAGAAGATGCTTATGATGAAGAGAAATGACCCTACTAATTCATACCAGGCTCCAGATACCCTAATCCTGAAGAGTTCTTGACCAGTTTAAGACTTTTTTTGGCAGTCCCCATAATGTTACATCCATTCCCCTCAAGGCTTATACTGTCATGTATAATATTAATAGATGTAACGGTGGAAAATGGAGCAAGTCATAAATTATTTGTCTATTATTATTTTCAGGCATATCTGACCCTGACTACCACCATAACTCATGTGCAATTATATTCCAAAAGACTGACCTTGTGTATTAGAGTATAACCCAAGGGAACAAGACAAATACTCTGAAGGTTTCGGCTCCAAAAAAATGGATGACTTAAAAAGGACCTTTCACCGCTCCTGACATGCCTGTGTTAATAGCTCCATGCATTCCCCATGTAATAGCAATTCTGGAGCATCTATTCTTATGTCTCTATGTTGTGCCGTTCCTTTATTATTTCTACTAGAAGTTATGAATGAATTGCTAGCAGTCTGCAGTAAGGGTACAGAGGGGAGGTAACAAGTTGGGGGTGTGTCCCTGCACAGACTCACTCTATCCAATCAGTGCTGCCATTGTCAGACTGTGCAGGGACACACCCCCAACTGGTCACCTCCCCTCTGTTACCCTTACTGCAGACTGCTAGCAATTCATTCATAACTTCTAGCAGGAATAATAAAGGAACGGCACAACATAAAGCCATAAGAATAGAGGCTCCAGAATTGTTATTACACAGGGAAGGCATGAAGTTATTAAAAACAGGCATGTCAGGAGCGGGGAGAGGTCCTCTTTAAACAAATTTGTCCTCTAAACGCACAAAGTAAAATGAAAATGCAAATGAGTGCTAATTACAATAATACGGTCTCCATGTACAAAATAATTATTAATATAATACTGCCTCCTAGAAAATCCTGCCTCCTAGGTACAAAAATAAGATGACTTTAATTATGCAAAGAAATAATCACAGCCAGCTCCAAAGAAGAGGTCCTGGGCATGAAAAAGCGTGGCACATGCAAGCTAATGAAAAACATTTATTCCAGCCTAGAAGAATAGTCTGAAAATCCAGGAATGCCAAACACATAGTGCAAAAAAACGCACCTCCTGTAATGCATTTTGAATGTATAGAACACCTTAGACAATGACTAAGGGTGTTGTATGCATCCAAAACTCATCACAGCAGATGTGTTTTTCTGTGCACTATATGTTTAGCATACCTGGATTTTATGACTATTCTTCGGTAAAGAATTTCATTTTTTTTGCTTGGAGGCTGAAATTTACTTTTTTGGCAGTTTACTTTAAAGGACCCCTATGTACAAGAATATTATTACTGTAATATTGTCTCCTATGTACAAAAATATAACTACTACAATACTGCTCCTATGTACAAGAATATAACTACTATAATACTGCACTATGGAATACTACCTCTATGTACAAGAATATAACTACTATAATACTGCTCCTATGTACAAGAATATATCTACTATAGATACTGTCCTACAATATAACAATATAACTACTATAATACTGCTCTCCTATGTACAAGAATATAACTATATAATACTGTCCTATGTACAAGATATACTAACTAATATAATATACTGCTCCTATGTATATAAGAAAGAATACTATAATACTGCTCCTATGTACAAGAATATAACTACTATAATACTGCTCTCCTATGTACAAGAATATAACTACTATAATACTGCTCCTATGTACAAGAATATAACTACTATAAAATACTAGCTCCTATGTACAGAATATAACTACTATATACTGCTCCTATGTACAAGAATATAACTATACTATATAAGCTCCTATGATACAAGAATATAACTACTATAATACTGCTCCTATGTACATATAATATAACTACTATAATACTGCCTCCTATGTACAAGAATATATACTATATAATACTGCTCCTATGTACAAGAATAACTACTATAATACTGCTCCTATGTACAAGATATATACTATAATAATCTGCCTCCTATGTACAAGAATATAACTACTATATACTGCTCCTATGTACAAGAATATAACTACTATGTACTATTAACTACTGCTCCTATGTACAAGAATATAACTATACTATAACTACTATAATATTGCTCCTATGTACAAGAATATAACTATAATATGCTCCTATATGTACAGAGAATATAACTACTATATGTATACTGCTCCTATGTACAAGAATATAACTACTATA
>ONZH01008381.1:0-150176 GCA_900303285.1 Rhinella marina
AAACTAAATAGACTAGTCGGCAAATCATAATGAGGTCGTTATTATGGGGGACTTCAACTACCCAGATATAGACTGGAAAACTGAAACCTGTATATCTCATAAAGGAAACAGGTTCTTGGAAATAACCAAAGACAATTACCTTTCCCAACTGGTTCAGGACCCGACTAGAGGGACAGCCATACTGGACTTAGTATTAACCAATAGACCTGACAGAACAACAGATGTGCAGGTTGGGGGACACTTGGGAAATAGTGACCATAATATAATAACCTTCCAACTGTCATTCAAAAGAGCATTTCTTCAGGGAGGAACAAAAATACCAAACTTCAAAAAAGATAAATTTAGCCAACTAAGAGAGGCCATAGGCCTAACTAACTGGGACAAAGTCCTCAAAAATAAAAATACAGCCACAAAATGGGATATTTTTAAAAGCATCCTAATATCTAATTGTGAGAGGTACATACCTTATGGGAATAAAAGGTTAAGGAACAAGAAAAAAAACAATGTGGATAAACAGAACTGTAAAGAAAGCAATACATGACAAAAAGAAAGCATTTAAATCACTAAAATAGGAGGGGAGTGAGGAAGCATTTAAAAACTATAAGGAAAAAAATAGAATATGTAAAAGACAAATAAAAACAGCCAAACTAGAGACCAAGAGATTAATCGCCAAAGAGAGTAAAACTAACCCTAAAATGTTCTTTATATAAATGGTAAGAGAAAGGAGAAAGCAAAGCTACTAAATATCTTTTTCTCCACTGTATTCACTGAGGAAAATAAACTGTCAGATGAAATGCAGAATATAAAAGTAAATTCCCCATTAAAGGTGCCCTATCTGACCCAGGAAGAAGTAGAGCTGCGTCTTAAAAAGATTAAAATAGACAAATCGCCAGGATCGGATGGCATACACCCCCGTATCCTAAGAGAATTAAGTAATGTCATCGCCAGACCCTTATTTCTGATATTTAAGGACTCTATACTGACAGGGAGTGTTCCACAGGATTGGCGCATAGCAAATGTGGTGCCAATATTCAAAAAGGGTCCAAAAACAGAGCCCGGGAACTATAGGCCGGTAAGTTTAACATCAGTCATGGGTAAACTGTTTGAGGGTTTTCTAAGAGATGCTATCTTGGAGTACCTCAATGAAAATAAGCAAATTACTCCATATCAGCATGGCTTCATGAGGGATCGGACATGTCAAACCAATTTAATCAGTTTCTATGAGGAGGTAAGTTCTAGACTGGACCGCAGCGAATCAATGGATGTCGTATATCTGAACTTCTCCAAAGCATTTGACACTGTACCACATAAAAGGTTAGTATTAGAGATGAGCGAGCATGCTCGTCCGAGCTTGGTGCTCGTTCGAGTATTACGGTACTTGTAAGTACTCGCTGCTCGGACGAGTATCTCGCCATGCTCGAGGAAATGGCAACTTCCGCATTGTGCATTTTTGGCGCCTATAAACTCAGCCAATCACAAGCCAGGAGACTCTGCGGTACACCCAGCATCACGTGGGGCCCTTAAATGTCGTTAGCAGGGGTTGGCTGGCCTGATCAGGTGACCCTGGAATATAATAGTGACTGCCCGCGCTGCTCGGCTCAGATGCTGTCTGGATGTCGTTAGGGATAGAGCTGCTGCGTTTCATGGAGAGTGTTAGGGCCTGCATTTAGTTCATTGTTAGGCAGCAGTGATCTCAAAAGAACCCAACAGCCCTTCTAAGGGCTACAAGACATTTTTTTTTGGTCTCCTGGCTGGGCTGGCTGGCACTAGTAGTGCAGCTATCGCCATATATAACCCTTTTTTTTTTTAATTGTTATATCTCAGTGATACAAATCCATTTCACGCAGCTGTGTGGAACCATTCTGTGTGTCACAGTTCAGCTGTCCATTCACCACAATCCGTATTTTCTGTCCAGGTGACACATTCTGTACGTCACTTAATTAAAAAAGGTCTTTTGCTGTCACTGATACAGCTACATTAGAAAAATCTCTGTGCGACATTTGTCTGGGTTGCAACTAAGCAGACCAAGTCTGCCTAATCTAATAGTTTCCGTGTAATTGCTCCATACTGCACGGTACGTAATAACATACGTAATTTTGATCTAACTTATCCACCTATATATTTACTTGTTCAGATTGAACAAGTTTGTGGGTTTCAGTACAGCAGGCCCATTTATTTTATTTTTTTTTATATAATACACTTATATACAGAAAATCCCCCCAGGGCTAAGGGTCGAGGGCGTGGGCGTGGGCGTGGGCATTCAATTACTGCAGGGGGCAGAGGCCGTGATCCTGGGCAGGGTGAGACAGTACCTGCTGATGAGGGAGCAGGGGAACGCCGCAGAGCTACACTCCCTAGCTTCATGTCTCAACTTACAGGGACACGTGGTAGAGGACTGTTGAAACCACAACAGTGCGAACAGCTGATGTCGTGGATTGCGGACAATGCTTCAAGTAATTTGTCCACCAGTCAGTCTTCCACGCAGTCCACCCACGTTACCCAAGGGAGCACTCCTCTGGCTCCTCAACCTCCTTCCCCCCAGTCTGCCCCCTCCCAGGAAAATTTGGAATGCGATCCGGCATACTCTCAGGAACTGTTTTCTGGACCCTTCCCAGAGTCACAAACCACTTCTCAGGTTGCTGCTGACCTCGTTCCCGATGCCCAAGTTTTCCAACTGTCGCAGTCTGTGGGTGATGATGATGACAATGTTGACTTAGTGGAAGAAGTTTGTAAAGAGGTGTCGGACGATGAGGAGACACGGTTGTCAGACAGTGGTGAAGTTGTTGTCAGGGCAGGAAGTCCGAGGGGGGAGCAGACTGAGGAATCGGAGGATGACGAGGTGACTGACCCAAGCTGGGTTGATAAGCCGAGTGAAGACAGTGCTTCTGAGGCGGAGGAGAGTGCTGCACCAGAACAGGTTGGAAGAGGCAGTGGGGTGGTCAGAGGGAGAAGCAGGGCCAGACCTGGTGCATCAGCAGCAACTGTTTCATGTAGTGAAGCTCCCATGGCAAGGCCTAGATGTTCGCAAGTCTGGAGGTTCTTTAAAGAAAGTGAGGATGACAGACGGACTGTGGTGTGCAACCTGTGCCACACCAGGATCAGCAGGGGTGCCACCACTACTAGCCTAACCACCACCAGCATGCGCAGGCATATGAGTGCTAAACACCCCACTCTATGGAACCAAAGCCGTTCACCTCCTGCGGTTAACACCGCTGCTCCGTCCCCTGTGTCACTCGCTGCCTCTGCTAGTCAACCCCCTGCCCAGGACCCCGGCACGAGCGCCTCCAGCCAGAAAACCACACCTTCGCCTCCATGATCCTCCACAGCGTCCACCAATGTGTCCCAGCGCAGCGTTCAGCTGTCTTTACAGCAGACGCTGGAGCGCAAGAGGAAATACAGTTCCACCCACCCACATACCCAAGCCCTCAACGTCCACATCTCCAAATTGCTGAGTCTGGAGATGCTTCCCTATAGGCTGGTAGAGACCGAGGCCTTTCGCAATCTCATGGCGGTGGCTGCCCCTCGGTATTCGATGTGCAGTCCCAGCCCTACACCAGCACGTGTCACAGAACATCATCCGTGCCCTGACCAACGCTGTTTCTGAGAAGGTCCATCTAACCACGGACACGTGGACAAGTGCTGCCGGGCAGGGACACTATATCTCACTGACGGCACATTGGGTTAACTTGGTGGAGGCTGGGACCGAGACTGACCCTGGGGCCGCTCATGTACTGCCCACACCGAGGATTGCGGGACCTACTTCGGTCACGGTCTCTCAGACGTACTATACCTCCTCCGACGACCCCTCCTCCTCCTCCACCGAATTACCATCCGTGGGCACGGCACCTTCAGTCGGTTGCTCTAGGCGCAGCAGCAGTGCTGTGGGTAAGCGCCAGCAGGCGGTGCTCAAACTGCTGAGTTTAGGTGACAAAAGGCACACCGCCCAAGAGCTGTTACAGGGCATCAGGGCGCAGACCGATGTGTGGCTGGTACGCTGAACTTCAAGCCAGGCATGGTTGTGTGTGACAACGAGCGTAACCTGGTGGCGGCTCTGCAACTCGGCAGACTGACACATGTGCCATGCCTGGCCCACGTGTTCAATCTAATAGTTCAGCGGTTCCTCAAGACATACCCCAATCTGTCTGATTTGCTCACCAAGGTGCGCCGCATCTGTGCGCATTTCCGCAAGTCGACCACAGATGCTGCCACTCTCAGGGCAGCGCCACCTACAACTGCCCGCTCACCGACTATTGTGCGACGTGCCCACAAGATGGAATTCGACATTAAACATGTTATTCAAAGTTTACCAGCAGCGCAGAGCGATTGTAGACTGCCAGATGTCAACTTCCACCAGAACTGGTAGTCAGGTCAGTCAGATTCCTCAAGTCTACAATGAGGAGTGGACGTGGATGTCTGATATCTGCCAGGTGTTGAGCAACTTTGAGGAGTCAACACAGATGGTCAGCGGCGATGCCGCCATTATCAGCCTCACCATCCCGCTGCTTTGCCTGTTGAAAAACTCACTGCTCAGCATGAAGTCGGATGCTTTGCGCTTGTCACAAGAGACGGTGGAGGAAGATACGTCGCTTGATAGCCAGAGCACCCTCCGGTCTGTTTCTCAGCGCGTATCGGAGGAGGGGGATGAGGATGAGGAGGAAGAGGAGGAGAATGTCGGCGAGACAGAAGAGGGTACCAGTGCTCAGTGTTGGGACTCTGGCGCACATGGCAGACTTCATGTTAGGCTGCCTATCCCGTGACCCTCGTGTTAGAAGCATTTTTTCAAACACCGATTACTGGGTGTTCACTCTCCTGGAACCACGGTACAAGCAGAACCTTTCCACTCTCATCCCTGCAGAGGAAAGGAGTATGAGAGTGAATAGATATCAACAGGCCCTGGTGCACAAGCTGAAACAATCCTTCCCATCTGACACCGCTAGCGGCAGAGGGCATGGTTCTGTGGGCCAAGTAGCGGGGGAGAGGAGGCGAGCAGGCAGCTTGTCCAGCACTGGCAGGGGAACGCTCTCCAAGGCCTTTGCCAGTTTTATGTCACCCCAGCAAGACACTGTCACCTGTCCCCAGTCTAGGCAGAGTAGGGGGGAGCTGTACAGAAAGATGGTGAGGGAGTACCTAGCTGACCATACCAACGTCCGGACCGATGACTCTGCTCCATACAACTACTCGGTTTCAAAGCTGGACACGTGGCCTGAACTGGCGTTGTACACCTTGGAGGTGCTGGCCTGCCCTGCCGCTAGCGTGCTGTCAGAGCGGGTATTCAGTGCAGCTGGTGGCGTCATCACCGATAAGCGTACACGCCTGTCAACTGACAGCGCTGACAGGCTGACGCTTATTAAAATGAACAAAGCCTGGATTTCACTGGAATTCAAATCTCCTCCGGGGGAAAGCAGCTAAAGATTTACATTACTTATGTATCCGATTCCTCTTCTCTCCTCCTCCTACTCCTCCTCCTTGTCGTCTTTGCCTAACGCTGACCAAAAAAACGCCATTTTTTAGAGGTCCAACTGGCACTCTTTTACCACAATTTTTGCGGAGGTCCACCTACAGGCCCTCTCTCCAAACAATTTTTGCGGAGGTCCACCTACAGGCCTTCTCTCCAAACAATTTTTCCAGAGGGCCACCTACAGGCCCTCTATCCAAACAATTTTTCCGGAGGGCCACCTACAGGCCCTCTCTCCAAACAATTTTTCCGGAGGGCCACCTACAGGCCCTCTCTCCAAACAATTTTTCTGCAGTGTCAACTACAGACAGTGTAAAACAATGTTTCAGGAGCGTCAAACAGACAGTCCAAAACAATTTTTCAGGAGGCGCAAGTACCGACATTTAAAAAAAAAAAATTTTTTTTTTTCTGAGGGTAGACTTTATGTACTCCGAAAAGAAAAAAATTTTGGGAGGCTCAACAAAAGCCATTTCACTGCATTCTCAGTCGGACAAAGTCATTGGTGGTGTAACCGCCATGCTGTGTCAGGCTAAATTTTTGGGTGCTTCACCAGCTACCGCATCACTCAGTCACTCTGTTGTCACCGCCGCCATACAGGGCCACAAAAAATGTTTATGTGGTTCGCCTGCTCCCGCAGTGTCACTCGCTCACTCTGTTGTCACCACCATAGTGGTTTGCACTATAGCAGCCCAAGTCTGCACATTCCCCTTTTTATCTCCAAGTGATCTATACGGCACATCACGTAATAAAATATATGATAGAGTCACGGCACTCAACAATTTAGTAGATGCATTTTAAACAGAACGCTTTATTGTATTACCACATTGTATACACATGGCCAACGTTTAACGTTTCGGTCCTCCCGGACCTTGATCACGGCCTAAAAACATATACATACAGGACAGTGTTAGTGCACAAGATTATTAGTATGAGGATGTACCACAACATAGTATAGAATACAAAATGACAAAACAACAAAAGGTTAAATAATATTATCCAATTTGGATGTAGACAAAAACAAAACAAAAACTGACAGACAGACAAAATAATATCTACGAATTAGTAGATGGCATATGAAAACATATAGGTATAGAGACCTTGGTTACTAGGGGTAACCCTAAATTATGCAAAATGTAGCAAAATGATACAACTAGCTACATAGTGATTAACGTGACATAATAGTAAACTCGAAGTAAGTTAATGTACTGGCATAAGGTAACAAATGTGGACCATAGATGAGGCAAATTAATAGAGATCATTCCTTCAAGTATAAACTAATGTCTGTACATACCGTTGGTGTATAGTGGGAGCATAGGAAAGGCGTCCGTGTTGTTACAGGGCAAAGACGCTCGTCTTAAATACCAAGTAGCGCGCGCGCTGAGCCGATGACGTCACTGGTCACATGACCGGGCGTCCGTCGTTCGCGCATGCGCTGTTGAACTGTGGGCAACCAAGGGAACTCGGTATGCCCTTATAACAGCGCTAACCGAAAAATGATCACTGAAGCATGCAAGACATACCCCAATACAATTAGAGAATATACAAGTACAATTGGAACAGGAATAAGATCCTATGTGTGGTATTAGGATGCATTTAGCCCAGTATCTAGGGTCCACTTCTAAATAAATAAATAATAGGGAGTATGGTAAGGGCTGATAAATAGATAATCTATGGGAGATAGATAGTTAATTAGATACATAAAGTATTTCAGACGCACGCATTATTGTGGCGTCGATATATATAGATGGCATCTTCTGTATTTGGACCGGTGATCTTGATTCTTTCAACAATTTCTATACATTTCTCAATAGTGTGGATGAGAATCTACAATTCACCGCTCACATAGACCATAATGTTGTCAACTTTCTCGATACCAACGTTTCTAAAGACGCCCACGGTACTCTGAGTACTGATTTGTATACTAAGCCCACTGATCGTAATGCCCTTTTATTATTTTCTAGCAGTCATCCTAGGAATACGAAAGGTTCACTCCCTAGATCTCAGTTTACGAGAGTAGATCGCATTGTAAGTGACCCCCTTAATAAGAAAATACGTTTAACCGAGATGTCTCAAAAATTCACTAATCGTGGATATCCACGTAACGTTTTAAATAGGGAACTCAATCAGATTGAACAAAGAACCATACCTACCACAAGAATTAATGCACCTTCTGGTCCTCGTATTCGTTTTGTGGTGACTTATCATCCTATTGTCCCCAAGTTACAACAGATCATACGGAAAAATTGGACCATTTTACATAGACTCTATCCAAAAATATCTGAGTTCTCTACACCATTACGTATTTGTTATAAACGGCCGAGAAATCTTCGTGATTCACTTATTAAGGCTGATGTGGGTCCACTAAAATCTACTGCTAAACAAACTACATTCTCTTCTCCTAAGAAAGGAACTTTTCCGTGTCTCAATTGTGCACAATGCACACATATTACTAAAGGTCATACATTCACTCACCCCCATTCAGGTAAAATCTATTACGTCAATGGTTTTTTCACTTGCACCACTTCCTTTGTAATATATCTTATCAAGTGTCCGTGCGGTCTCGCATACATTGGGGAGACTTCCCAGTGTGTGCGAGACTGCATCTGTAAACATAAATCAGACATCCGGTGCAAAAAAACGGATCTTCCCATCCCTCAGCATTTTGTTGCAGCTAAACACAGTATTAGTCAACTAAAGTTTCAGGTCATTGATCATATTCCTCCACCACATAGGGGAGGTGATCGCAAACTTTTGCTATTAAGAAGGGAGGCCTACTGGATCCATGAGCTCAAAACCGTGTATCCATTGGGCCTCAACCGTGACTTTGAGCTCTATGTTTGAGAGAATTCCTATGTATAGTCTATTTTGCGTTTTTAGCTAGTTTTGTCTCTTTCCCATATTGAGTCACCTATTTATTCTATTACAGATTTTATTATTTTCTCTTGAATACAGTACAGGTAACTTATTTTATTATATACCTGTTTCTTACTAACCAATGTTGACTGTTGTGACTATATTGTTTATGGTATACGAGACTTTGGATTTATAAGTACTTTATGTATCCAATTAACTATCTATCTCCCATAGATTATCTATTTATCAGCCCTTACCATACTCCCTATTATTTATTTATTTAGAAGTGGACCCTAGATACTGGGCTAAATGCATCCTAATACCACACATAGGATCTTATTCCTGTTCCAATTGTACTTGTATATTCTCTAATTGTATTGGGGTATGTCTTTCATGCTTCAGTGATCATTTTTCGGTTAGCGCTGTTATAAGGGCATACCGAGTTCCCTTGGTTGCCCACAGTTCAACAGCGCATGCGCGAACGACGGACGACCGGTCATGTGACCGGTGACGTCATCGGCTCAGCGCGCGCGCTACTTGGTATTTAAGACGAGCGTCTCTGCCCTGTAACAACACGGACGCCTTTCCTATGCTCCCACTATACACCAACGGTATGTACAGACATTAGTTTATACTTGAAGGAATGATCTCTATTAATTTGCCTCATCTATGGTCCACATTTGTTACCTTATGCCAGTACATTAACTTACTTCGAGTTTACTATTATGTCACGTTAATCACTATGTAGCTAGTTGTATCTTGCGGCATTTTGCTACATTTTGCATAATTTAGGGTTACCCCTAGTAACCAAGGTCTCTATACCTATATGTTTTCATATGCCATCTACTAATTCGTAGATATTATTTTGTCTGTCTGTCAGTTTTTGTTTTGTTTTTGTCTACATCCAAATTGGATAATATTATTTAACCTTTTGTTGTTTTGTCATTTTGTATTCTATACTATGTTGTGGTACATCCTCATACTAATAATCTTGTGCACTAACACTGTCCTGTATGTATATGTTTTTAGGCCGTGATCAAGGTCCGGGAGGACCGAAACGTTAAACGTTGGCCATGTGTATACAATGTGGTAATACAATAAAGCGTTCTGTTTAAACTGCATCTACTAAATTGTTGAGTGCCGTGACTATCATACATTTTATGCCGGGTGTATCCCGATCACAGAGCACCAACCGTATTTGAAAGGAGGAGTGCCAACCAGATTGTTTAGATTTACACGTAATAAAATAGGTTCTTTTGCTCTCAGTGATACAAATCCATTTCATAAAATCCTTTCTTTCTCTTTAACTGATCTATACTGAACGTCACTTTTAAAAATACGTCTTTTTCCTCTCTCTACAAACTATTTTTCCGGATAGGTGCCATATACGGTATTAAACTGAGAAGAATACATTGAACACTTGCCACACTTGATCAATCTCATAGTTGACAACTGTACCGGTTGATGCTAAATTTTTAAGTTGGGGTCCTGCGTCGTCATTCGAACTCCATCCGGCTGTTGTCACCACCACACACGCTAGCCAAGGGGGGCACTCCTCTGGCTCTTCCAGCTCAACCTCCTTCCCCCCAGCCTGCCCCCCCACCTACAGGCCCTCTCTCCAAACAATTTACCCGGGTAGGGGACGTATTAGATATTGTACTGATTTTTTTTTGGTTCTTCTTTTAATTGCCTCCTGCGATAGACGGGAATAGAACCCGGGTCAACTGCTTGGGAAGCAGCTATGCTCACCACTTTACCACCAACAGCCACAGCAACTGATAAGAACAGATACTAAACTTGATGTAAGCCAACATTTCGACAATCGATAACCCGAAACGGGTCCGCCGTTGAGCCCGGCGTTCGGCCACCGTGAGCATTTCACATACTCTGACCGAGTCTGACCCTGGGGCCGCTCATGTACTGCCCACTTGGAGGATTGCTGGGCCTACCTCGTTCACGGTTTGTCAGAATTACTATGCCACTTTCTCCAACCCCTCCACCTTCGAATTACCATCCGTGCTTCACCTCCTGCTACCTCAGTCTAACTCGGTCACTCTGTTGTCACCTGCTACCTCATCTAACTTGGTCACTTGTTGGTGTCACCGCCATGCTGTGTCAGGCTTATGCCTGCATCGTGTGGCTGGGGATAGGAGAGCAGTGCCAGCATGGGCATGGGTGATGGACCTTCGTTGCACCTAGTTGGGTGCTTCCCTATATATTCCCACCATGCCAGCCATGGGTTGTACATTAACTAACAGGGAAAACAAAAAAAATATTTTACAGGAGGGTCAACCGCAGACACGCCAAAACAATTTTACATGAGGGAGTGTCTCCCGGTCTGCCATCGTGTTCGGTCAGGCTGTCAGTAGGTACACCACCTCTGTCGTCCGCAGAAGCGGCCACTATGAGGAAGGCCACGGCAAGAACATCCCATTTTCAATTGAGAGCAAGTGTAGAATTGTAGGAGGATGACACTTTTCTTCCGCAGTGGATTCACCTTCCCCTTTATCATTGCCAGACAATAGTTGGTGAAAAAGTCATTGGCAATGATGAAGAAAATGTAACGGTGCAGTGGACCGTCTGTGACGCAAAACCTATATATTCCCATCATGCCAGCCATGGGTTGTACATTAACTAATAACAGGGAAAACAAAAAAAAATATTTTACAGAAGGGTCAACTACAGACACCCCTAAACAATTTTTTAGGAGGGTCAACTTCGGACACTCCAAAACAAATTTTTGGGAGGCTCGCCTACAGACATTTGACTGCTACCTCAATCTAACTTGGTCACTTGTTGGTGTCACTACGCTGTCACCATGATGTGTCAGGCTTATGCCTGCGTTGTGGGGCGGGGGATAGCACAGCAGTGCCAGCATGAGCAGTGGTGTCACCTGCAGGCGGTGATGGACCTTCGTTGCACCTAGTTGGGTGCTTCCCTAACATGTGATGGGCATGTGCCTCGCCTTTCTTGGTCTGGGTTAGCACAATTGCCATGAGGGTAACCACCAGGCTGTTGCAGGAGAATTTGGGGTAATGGTGGGATTAGGCAGCCTCAGAGGCATCCATGCATGCTGCCCCTGCTGTTTCCTGTCCATTTCCGTGGAGTTTCCATCATTTTCTGATGTTTCCAGGTTTTCACCCAGCCTTCCCTAGGCAGAGCCTTGGTCCCCTGCAAAAATGCTCGAGTCTCCCATTGACTTCAATGGGGTTCGTTACTCGAAGCGAGCACCCGAGCATCGGGAAAAGTTTGACTCGAATAACGAGCACCCGAGCATTTTAGTGCTCGCTCATCTCTAATTAGTATATAAAATGAGAATGCTTGGCCTGGGAGAAAATGTCTGTATGTGGGTAAGTAACTGGCTCAGTGATAGAAAACAGAGGGTGGTTATTAATGGTACATACTCAGATTGGGTCACTGTCACTAGTGGGGTACCACAGGGGTCAGTATTGGGCCCTATTCTCTTCAATATATTTATTAATGATCTTGTAGAAAGGTTGCACAGTAAAATATCATTTTTTGCAGATGACACTAAACTGTGTAAAGTAATTAACACAGAAGAGGACAGTACACTGCTACAGATGGATCTGGATAGACTGGAGGCTTGGGCAGAGAAGTGGCAGATGAGGTTTAACACTGACAAATGTAAGGTTATGCATATGGGAAGGAATAATGCAAGTCACCAGTACATACTAAATGGTAAAATATTGGGTAACTCTGACATGGAAAAGGACCTAGGAATTTTAGTGAACAGCGAACTAAGCTGTAGAAACCAGTGTCAGACAGCTGCTGCCAAGGCCAATAAGATAATGGGTTGCATCAAAAGAAGCATAGATGCCCGTGATGAGAACATAGTCCTGCCACTTTACAAATCACTAGTCAGACCACACATGGAGTACTGTGTACAGTTCTGGGCTCCTGTGAACAAGGCAGACATAGCAGAGCTGGAGAGGGTTCAGAGGAGGGCAACTAAAGTAATAACTGGAATGGGTGGACTACAGTACCCAGAAAGATTATCAAAATTAGGGTTATTCACTTTAGAAAAAAGACGACTGAGGGGAGATCTAATAACTATGTATAAATATATCAGAGGTCAGTACAGAGATCTCTCCTATGATCTATTTATCCCCAGGACTGTGACTGTGACGAGGGGACATCCTCTGCGTCTGGAGGAAAGAAGGTTTGTACACAAACATAGAAGAGGATTCTTTACGGTAAGAGCAGTGAGACTATGGAACTCTCTGCCTGAGGAGGTGGTGATGGTAAGTTCACTAAAAGAGTTCAAGAGAGGCCTGGATGTATTTTTGGAGGGTAATATTACAGGTTATAGTTACTAGAGAGGGGTCGTTGATCCAGGGACTAATTCTGATTGCCTGATTGGAGTCGGGAAGGAATTTTTTTCCCTAAAGTGGGGAAAATTGGCTTCTACCTCACAGGGTTTTTTTTGCCCTCCTCTGGATCAACTTATAGGAAAACAGGCCGAACTGGATGGACAGATGTCTTTTTTCGGCCTTATAAACTATGTTACTATGTTACTAGAATGTGACAAGCTAGCAGCTGGGGATTCCAACCAGGCCTGAGGTTCTTCAGTAAAGCTGGAAGACCTAGTAGCTTCAGAAGGGTGAGATACCTGGGGCAGGCTCCTGTGTGCTGTTATTAGGCACTATATTTTGCCGCCTTCATGTGCCTTTAGGTCATATGGGACTCCCATTCATCCAAGTGGCACCTGTTATGCTCCTTTCCCTTCTTTTCTCAGGTTTGTGGATCCATTTTGCTGAGAGGAAAGAGTATAACATTTAAGAAGAAGTACCCAAGGAATACACTCAAACATACTTGAGCTCTTATGTCCTTAATCTGGTTTCTTCACAGCAATGGTATGGAGAGGGTCAGCGAGAACTGCAGCCTTGGACATTTGATGCAGGACTACCAGGAGGCAACCACAAGCATAACCCGAGGACAGCTTGCCTTTCACCATGGGGGTGTGTAGTACCCCAAACCCAGGGGTACTACAAATTGTTTACTGTATGCAACATGAATGTAATGACATATAATGCACTTCATTCACCAGTAGATGGGGTACGGTTGGCAATGTTTGGCAACAGAAATGGAACTTACCATTTAATTCCTCCCCTCTTGGTAGTAGTGGACTAGTCCAACTTCTTGCCAAGGGTGGGGCTTAGCTAGGGAGGGTCAGTCTAACAATGTAAAGTGAGGATCAAGGAAGAATGTGATCCATCTCCTTTTACAAAGAGGCAGCTCATCTTTGAGGACCACTACTCCAGAGAGCCTGCAGGTTCCTAGGCCACAAAAGATTTGCAAGCTACGCCGTATTAGTCAGCAGAGTGATCAAGCCTTCAATCTATCAAGACTCCACTGCAAAACTGGTGGGAAATATGTTGACAACATAACGAGAGTTTAAGACAGGCATAGCTAGAAACCTACATCATTCAGAGGATACCTAGAGTCATAAGTGCCAGAGGGTAAGGAATCCAAAGAGAGAGAGAGAGACAGCATGAGCCATCAGGTTTCTGAGTGCCATCTTTGCCACATTGCCAGCCACCATAGCGCATCATCTGGGAGAAAACAAACTGAACTTTATACTACCTGCTTTGGATATGCTGCTATACATTTTTACATTCAGTAAAAGAAGATGTTATTTGTTCAACCATCTCTTTGAGGTTCCTTTTGTCATTACCTTTTACACTGCACCTTTTACACCTTTTACCTGACAGCCTGAGGTAGGACATCATAACACTAAACTACATCAGGGCCACTGCCACTCCCATCCTCTGCACTGGCCCCCATGGGAGTGCGCTTCACAACTCCTTTAAGAATAATACTGTATATGTGTGTGACAAATAGTGGAAACTGGTGAAAGAGGTCTAGTGGAGCTGATGCTCTGGGATAACTTCCCTCATTGTGGTTGTTTCTTTTCTCCTCTCCAGTGCATTTTCACATAAAAAATAATGAAGGTTCTGCACCCGGCTGTACTGCTCCCTGATGAAAATGTGAAAATGAGGTTTAACCCTGAGGTGTAAAATGTCCGTACAAGCAGATGAGAACAACACAGAAAGGAGAAACAGGGTGTAAACACAGCTTCTTGGGACACACACATACAATTTACATGAGTTCAAACACTTGGGATCAGTTTCAACAGGTTGCATCATACTTTGTTCAATGGTAGTGATTTCTTTCCTTGCTGCTGGACCTTGGTGTTTGCTGTACTTAGCTACACTAGGTTATATCCTGTATCTTTTTACATATGCTGCCCCAAAGTAACTTTTCAGTTTTTCTTTTGCTGCATGACATTCCAGTAGGCATCAGTTGCTAGAACTTAGCTGCTACTTGTTTTCAGGTTTCCTGTACTCTGTAATGGGTGTGTCATGGGTTTTATTCACCTAGCTCTGCCCATCTTCTGGACATGTCCATATTTACAGGACACGTTGCTCTAGTTATCATCATATTTAGCTTATTTCTAAGCAATTGTTATTAAAATTGGTCAGTGATAAAAAAAGAGCTTAACAATAACACTATCATTTATCACTCATGATCAGTTGTAATGCCGGAAAAATAATTGTTATTGGTGGTCCCATTAATAATTTTAAAAGCCATTCGTATTGACCTTTACACTTGGCATTGGTTCCATAGCACACAGCCAAGTCCTGCAATTCACTCGTATGGACAGTGCTTCTCAAGACTTGTGTGGACTATTGGGAAATATGGGGCACACTATGGTGTACTAGAACCTAGAATAAATATACATTGATAAGCCCTACCCGAAATGATAATATGTAACACCACCAAACAGTGAATGAATAATACCAGCATACAGTGACTGGACACTATGCTGTAAGTGAATAACACTACCATACCATAACCAAATAATACCACCGTATTCCATTCTTGTTACCGCAGAGTTTTTCACACAAACACGAGGGGAAATTAAATCTAAAGCTATAATAAAAAAATATACCAAAGGCTATGTTAACACCTGCATTGTGATGTCAGTTTCCGAAAACCTTTGCGAAATCAGACGGACAATGGATATTACTAATTTCCAATGGACCCCAGTGACTTGTGATCTGCTTGTGAAAAAGCTGGATGGCAATACGGTATGCCTGTTGTGACAGCTGCTACACGTCGATATTTCTTGCACGATGACAGAAAGGGTAGAGCTACACTACAACATTTGTCGTGCAACATTTATGCTGCAGCAAAGCTGCGCAACATTAATATTTGTTGTAATGATAGTCAATGGTGTCATACTGCAACATGCTGCGACTGCGACAATCTCACAAAAATCCAACTTTTTGTACGACTGTCGTATCGCAGTCTCAGCGCATTGCTTATAGCAGTGTGACACTATTAACTATCATTATGACAGCATGATATTACTGCAACATAAATGTGGCACAACAAATATCATCATGTAGCCGAGCCCTAACTTGAATGGCAAAAGTGTCATGCTACACAGCATCTATTACTGTGTAACTAGTCAAATTTGCTGTTAAGAATTGTGAGACTGTCAGGTGGTACTGTAAAACAGTAAACAGATATGACTAATGATAAAGTACTGTCACTAGTCACGGGACACTTATGTGCAGAAGAGTAGTTCACATCAGCAGCTGGATGGCAGGATGTGTAACTTATTCCCAGCGTTCATGGGCAGCATCCAGAGGAGGTGGCACCCTGCTCCATCTCTCTCTTCCTCTGTCCATGGTAAATACAACCTTGGCTTGCTGTGTATCTCTACGTCCATCACCCTCAGTAGGAGATTAAAGGGGTTGTCTCACTTCCACAAATGGCATTTAAAAAGTTAATAAAGTTAATAAAAGGCACTTAATAATGTATTGTGATTGTCCATATTGTCTCCTTTGCTGGCTTGATCAATTTTCCTTCACATTATACACTGCTCGTTTCCATGGTTACGACCACCTTGCAATCCAGCAGTAGTGGTTGTGCTTGCACACTATAGAAAAAAGCGCCGTCCTCTCTGGTTGCCAGAACCATAGAAGTGCACATAGGCCGGCTCTTTTTCCTATAGTGTGCAGGCATGAACACCAATGCTAGATTGCAGGGTAGTCGTAACTATGGAAACCAGCAGTGTAAAATGCAATGGAAAAATGAGTCTAGCCAGCAAAGGAAGCAATATGGACAATCACAATACATTAGCAAGTGTCTTGTATTAACTTTCTCTACATAATAAATGCCATTTACTGAAGTGAGATAACCTCTTTAAGTCATAAGCAGCCTGTCTGTGACCACTTTTATCATCTGTCTACCCTTCTCCCCATGGCTGGGCTTTGTTGGTCATTGTTTTCCCTGTGAATGTAATGCATCGGCACATGCACAATACAAATTTTAATAAAAATCCAGCTTTTACTGACTGTAAATTTATGTAGGCAGCACTGATGGGGTCGGCCACTTTACTTGGCTGACCCATGACTCTTTGATGGATGGGTCAGCTCACAGATACTGGATTTTTAAGACCACTCATTACTGGACAGTGTGTGTGTGTGTGTGTGTGTGTGTGAGTGAAGGGTGACGACATTGCAGCAGGTTAGCTAGCCAGTGGTGTAGCGTGGGTTGCCAGCACCCGGGGCAAGCCGAGTATTGCGCCCCCCCTCAACCTGTGACCAAGCCCCTTTTTACAAATAATGCATAAGATGTCACCTGCAGTCCTACATAACATCACAGATAACACAGTGATAACTCTCTGAGTACATATAATGTAGTAGATGTCACCTGCAGTCCTATGTAACATCACAGATAACACAGTGATAACTCTGAGTACATATAATGTAGTAGATGTCACCTGCAGTCCTATGTAACACCACAGATAACACAGTGATAACTCTCTGAGTACAGATAATGTAGTAGATGTCACCTGCAGTCCTATGTAACACCACAGATAACACAGTGATAACTCTCTGAGTACAGATAATGTAGTAGATGGGTGTGAGGCCCCAAAATTAGAAACACACACAGTGTGACCTGAAGTCTGGGGCCAGGCTTCAGCAGTGTGGGCCAAATTCTATACCCCCCCCCCCCCCCCCAAAAAAAAAAAAAAAATATTTGGACATAAAATACATTGCTATGAAATATACAGAAGAATACAGCACCACATACCTGTTACATCCAGTGACTTCTCCTGTGATGTAGACTCTTTTCTCAGCGTCTTCATTCTGAGATAAGACAACCATGATACCTTCTTTCAGCCGTGTGTAGTCTCTGCAGAGTTTCACAGAAAAATGTTTAGATTCCTCACTTCACTATCATCCTCCGATAACAGACCTTCCCTCCACCCGTAATGCACATAAGTATAATACCCTCTGTATAATTATACTATATAATAGCCCCCCTCTGTATTATAGCAATAATTATGGCCCCCTTCAGCCCCTCCAACATACAGTCCCATGTAAAATGCATCACTCCCCCTGCCTTCAGCCCTTCCAGTATACAGTCCCATATAAAATACATCACTCCCCCTGCCTTCAGCCCCTCCAGCATACAGTCCCATATAAAATACATCACTCCCCCTGCCTTCAGCCCCTCCAGCATACAGTCCCATATAAAATGCATCACCCCCCCCCCCCTCTTCCTTCAGCCCTTCCAGTATACAGTTCTATATAAAATACATCACTCCCCGGCCTTCAGTCCCTCCAGCGCACAGTCCCATGTAAAATACAACACCCCCACTGCCTTCAGCCCTTCCAGAATACAGTCCCATGTAAAATACATCACTCCCCTGCCTTCAGTCCCTCCAGCATACAGTCCCATGTAAAATACATCACTCCCCCTGCCTTCAGCCCCTCCAACATACAGTCCCATGTAAAATACATTACTCCCCCTGCCTTAAGCCCCTCCAACATACAGTCCCATGTAAAATACATCACTCCCCCTGCCTTCAGCCCCTCCAGTATACAGTCCCATATAAAATACATCACTCTCCGGCCTTCAGCCCCTCCAGCATACAGTCCCATGTAAAATACATCACCCCCTCTGCCTTTAGCCCTTCCAGCATACAGTCCCATGTAAAATACATCACTCCCCTGCCTTCAGCCCCTCCAGCAAACAGTCCCATGTAAAATATTACCTCCCCTGCCTTTAGCCCCTCCAGCATACAGTCCCATGTAACTAATATCACCCCCCCCCCTTCAGACCCCTCCAACATACAGTCTCCAGTACAAGGATTATCCCTCCTCCCTTCAGCCCCTGCAAATAGGTCCCCCAAGTAAAAATAACAATTATTCTTCTTATCCATACACTGACCTACAGCCTCTGCTCCTCCATGCACTGACCTGCAGCCTCTGCACTGTAGAATGTCTTGAGACCCCGCCCCCTGGATGACGAGACTCCACCTCTTCCCGACTTCATGCTTACCAGGAGCAACTCCATTCTGGTCACTACGGTGACTCTACAGCCTCATAGCCTATGAGGAAGAACGGAGGGGATGGGAGCCATAGACGTGGCCCTCTTTGAAGTGTTTGCTGCCTGGCGCCCCCCGCAATTTTGCACCCGGGGCACCCGGGGTCGACAAGACTTTGTTTTCCGTCCAGCATAACGCCAACCAGACGGATCCGTTATGTTTTCCCATAGGCTTCTATTATGACGGATCAAAACGGAATGTCTCTTAAAGGTGTCCGTTTTGATTTCCGTCCTAGGGATTCCGTTATTTTCCATTATAACGATGTTATAACGGAAAGTTAGAATGGAATCCCTAATGGTGATGTGAACGAGCCCTTATACAAAAGGCTGTCAGTCCTCTACGCCCACCTGCTATACCCCAAGGGCCAGTTCACAAAAAAAACCACAAAAAAATGCATCGAAAACCACATTAAAAAACGTGTATTTACCGAAAACAGACAAGTGTAGTTTGTGCTGATTTTTTTAAGCATTTTTTAAAAATCAGTCATGTGAACTGGCCCGAAGGAATGTGCCTGCTGTGTGTGACTCATCAGCTCTCTCAGCCCTCAACACCTCAGGAGTGTGCTGGCTTCTGTATGGATGGTGACCTGTGATGTCTGTGTGCTTTAACTAGCAGGCAGCAGACACACGCTTCTTCCTCAGAGGTGCTCTACTTTCAGTGTAACAGACTGTCACTTTCTCGGATTGGTAGAGCAGCCCCTGCAGACTCCTGCTCCACCAGTCACAGACTCCATGACATGTCTTCTCACTTACCGTATTTCTACTCTGGACTAAGAGACTGTATTCCCACCCCCTCCCCCAAAAAAGACAGAAATTTAGGCTACATTCACACAACCATTGTTTTAACGGCCTCCGACCCATTCATTTCTATGGGGCCACAAAAGATGCGTACAGCACACCGTCTGCTGTCCACATCTGTTGCTCCGTACCGCGGCCCCGCAAAAAAAAAATAGAACATGTCCTATTCTTGTCTGCAATTGCAATACTCTGATACATGTACTGCTGAAGTGCTGTATCTAAACTGGTCATATGTTATAAATGTGTTTGTTTATTTATTTATTGCAGAAGCAAAAATATATCTTTCTTAAAGGGGTTGTCCGAGTTATGAAAAAAAAATTAGTACTTTAAATCTGATGGGCAGCAATATATAACTAAGTTAAGCAAGTTTTAGGCAAAAAAAAAAATCTATATTTCCACATTTCCCTGGTTCTCTTCTGGTCTTTGTTTACCTGCAGTAATAACAATCTCTGCCCCTCCCCCTGCTCTGCAAATGCTGCCCTGAGTGACATGTCTTCTGGGATTCTGGGATACTCAGCAGCATGTTGTATGTGTATTACTACAAGTCCCAGCTGTACAATGACACTGCTGATACACACAGGATCTTCCCCCTACCTTTCTTGTACAATACAATACTTTGCATCTCCTCCAGATCAGCTCCAGTATCAGCTTTGTGTCTGTAGGGTGAGGAGGGCAGATCCTGTGTCTCTTTACATCTGCAGCTGCTGTTGTAAAGCCTTTAGTGTGTTCTGGCTGAAGGGGTTAATGCTTTATCTGAGAGAATCCAGGGAGAGAGCAGATAGCAGGAGCCCGGCAGAGCAGGGGGGCGTGACCAGCACAGTGACGTTTCGTGAACAGGCTCTGTGCACGAATGCAAGATTAGCAGGGAGGCAAGCTGACATCACAGGTCATGTGACCCTCATTGAAACCTGAGAAACCAGCAGCTTTAGAAGCAGAAAGTGTATGGAAAAGCTGTTGTATTTGACTAGTTAGAAACATACAAAGGACAAAAAAAAAAATAACTCGGACAACCCCTTTAAGAACAGAAGGATTAAGCAAATTGAAATCCAACATGCTATACACTTCTTTGCCCAAACTTCTGTCGTTGGGAAATAGTCAGGATACCCTAGTACATAACACGGTTTGTTCTGTTGAAACTGAACTGAACTGTGTATAATTACCTTTAATACCTGAATTCAGCAGTTCTGATAACAGTATAAGGCTACTTTCACGCTAGCGTTTTGTCCCTATTCATTGTCAATGGGGACCAAACGTAACAGAACAGAATGCTCCAAAATGCATTCCATTCCGTTTCGTTGCGTTACCATACCGGAGAGCAAAGTACAGCATGCTGCGGTTTGCTTTCCGTCCTGGGATGCGGAGCAAGACGAATCCGTCATGATCCACAATGCAAGTCAATGGGGAATGATCAGTTTTCTCTGACAATCTAACACAATAGAAAACCGATCTGTCCTCCATTGACTTTCAATAGAGTTCATGATGGATCAATCTTGGCTATGTTAAAGATAATACAACTGGATCCGTTCATAACGGATGCAGACAGTTGTATGATCAGTAATGGAATAGTTTTTGCTGATCCATGACGGACCCAACAAAAACGCTAGTGTGAAAGTAGTCTTACATAAGTGAAATCTTTAGCAAGATCTACAACACATAACCATTTGTGACACACTGCAAAGGGGCCCACTTACACTCCATCGCCCAAAG
This sequence comes from Rhinella marina, assembly GCA_900303285.1. Taxonomy (NCBI): domain Eukaryota; kingdom Metazoa; phylum Chordata; class Amphibia; order Anura; family Bufonidae; genus Rhinella; species Rhinella marina. The sequence goes on from ONZH01008381.1 coordinate 21,242, forward strand.
GACCATATAAATTTGGATCTATACCCAATAATTACTACGCAGAGATGTAGAGGAAATAGAAAAAGCTTTTTTTGACAAATCACCCTTTTTCAAAGCAGAGTTTACAAAACTGAGCTCAGTTTCTAGAACACATTCAAAATATAGCGTTTTCTTTACAATTTGATAAATTACTGTAATGGGATTTAGTGGTGGTAACACTTTAACCCAATAACCCAAAAGCACTAATTTAGGGAATTTATTTATTTTATTTTTTTACCTGATCCATTTTCTCATGACGGGCTGGCCTCCACCATCTTGTTTGAAGATAATGGCCAAAACCCTGGCATAATGACATCATTTCAGGCCAGGCGAGATTTCGCAACAGACCTTCAAGCAAGTTGGCCAGCCCGTCGCGAGCAAATAGATCCAGTAAGTATTTTTATTTTTTTTTTTTTAATTTTACACTCTGTTTTTAATATCAGATGCCACAATCATGTATGAACGCGGCATCTAAGGAGTACAATAACAGACTCCCGCTTACAAAGAAATGCGCTTCATGACAAAGTGCGAAGCAGCTGAATCGAATTTTTTAATACTTCCCATGGCAATGGCGCCCATCGCATGTAAACCACTGAGCGGACTCCTTCTGTCTCCCATTGGCACCCCGCACATGCAATCATGGGGTGCCGATGTGGGCAAAGGCAGACTGGGGTCTTATGAAGGCCCCAAGTCTGCCTTGAATAGTTTCCAGCAAGCTGTGCCTCTCTGGCGCAGCCTGCTGGTCAATGTCAGTATAGCATTGACATTAAAATGCAATGCACTATAGGGATTATGCATTGCATTTTAAAATCAATCTGAATATTGTCTGTTATAGTCCCCTTGTGGGATTATTAAGTGGTAAAAAAAAGTTAAAAAAAACACCTTTATTAAATTAAAAAAATCCATTTAAAAATTAGCTTTTGTTTTCCATTGAAAATCCGCTTTTCAAGAAAAAATCTCCCCATATGTTTGGTATTGCCGCGTTCATAACGACCCAGACTACATAAATATGATCCAAATTATCCCCTATGGTGAACGTTGTTTAAAAAAAAAAAAAAAACAATGGCAGAATTGTTAATTTATTCTTAGTTGCCACCAAAAAACCTAATAACAAGCCATCAAAAAACATAATTTACTCCAAAATTATACTAATGAAAGATACAAGTCATCCCGCAAAAATCAAGCCCTCACACAACTCCATAAAAAAGAAAAATAAAAAAGTTATGGGTCTTGGGAAGTGGCAATTTTTTTTTTTCCTTTAAAAAAAAAAAAGGGGGGGTTTTATTGCAAAAAAGTAATAAAAATTTGGTATCACTTTAATCGTACTGACCCAGAGAATAAAGATATTATGTTATTTATACCGAAAAATGAATGCTGTAAAATTTATAACATAAAAACGCAGTGACAGTATTGGTGTTTTTCCCATCTCCCTCCCAGAAAGAGTTAATAAAACTTAAAATAACTTAAAATAAAAGTTGTGTGTACCCCAAAATGGCGCCATTAAAAACTACAACTTTTCCCGCAAAAAAAAAAGCCCTCATACAGCTATATAGACGGAAAAATTAAAAAGTTATAGCTCTTGGATGTCAAAGATGAAAAAAGGAAGAAAAACACTTGGTCAGTAGGGCCCAAAACAGGCTGGTCACTAAGGTGTTAATGCAGCAGTTGTTCTTTAGCTCAGTGGTCCCCAACTTCAGTCCTCGGGGCCCACCTACCGGTCATGATTTGAGAATATCCCACAGAATGAATACCTGTGGTAAGTCACAAATCCTGAAAACCTGACCGGCAGGTGGCCCCTAAGGACTGGAGTTGAGGAACACTGCTTTAGCTGTAGAAACCTCCAAGATAATGATTCTCTGAGCTCAGGCCTACATCCGAGGAGTAAACAAATGTAGATCCTCTCTCTTCCTCAGCTACCACAGAACAATCCTCTCCCTAAGCGGGGTTGAACCCAGGTGCATCTCCTTGTAATATAAGGGGGTTTAGTGGAGGTGTTAACTAATTTATCCATACAAAACTATTCGGTATAGAAACACGGCAAAACAGAATTTCACTTACACATAGTAATACGACAATAATTAACCATTTTGCAGGTACTCAATTCTGGGGTACTGCAAGCATCAAAACAGTAAAAAACACCTGGCCTTAGAAGACATTAAACCCAGTGGTGTATCTACAAAAGCCAGACCACACGATCGGTATGGGTCCCAGGGGAATGGAGGTCCATGCACAGAACTTGTTCTCTTCCCCACATGAAAACATTGCATTTTACGCAGCAGCCACTAGGGAGAGCTCAATGCAAAGAGATTATTACAACTTCCATGGTAGTTGTATTAATTCCTATCCCTGAGCTCCCCCTAGTAGTAGTTGCAGGCAGCCGGTTAGCTTTGTAATAGAAGATAATTAGGAGATTTATCAATGTATTTTTGCCAGTTTTATGGTATAACTACATTGAGAAATATGGTGTTCAGAATGAGCACCATATATTTGAGGCACTTGTTCCACTTGTTCCATGACATAAAAGTCAAATAAAGTAGGTGAGGCCAAAGGTAACTTTTTTAATTACAATTTGTATTCAATTAAAATTTCTTCCACTTGATTAAAAATGTAAATTCATCAGAAATCGCGGGCATTGCACATGTTCTGCATTGCCTGGGAGTGATTGACACACGTACAGTTCAGGGGGCCCATACTAAGTTTTGCTATGGGACCCTATAAAATCATTGTTTACCCCATTGTTTACCCATACCACTTCCATAGGAATTAAGATGGTAAGTAGCAGCCCGGTGCTGCTAATCGAATGTCCTTGATTAAATGAACGGTGACTAGCTCTATAAAAAAGTTTGGGCAGTTAGCTGGTTTAAAGGGAGTCTGTCACCTGTTTTTTACCAATATAACTAACAGCAGTGCCCCACAGAAGATTGCAGACACATCCCAGACATACCTGTGTGCACTTTGTACCTTTATTCCATGTTCAGAAAAAGCACTTTTATTCTGCTGGAAAACAGCTCCCAATTGCCCAACTCTGCTGCTGCAAGTGCCCAAAGCAAGCCAGACTGAAGAGGGAAGGGCTGCTTTAGCTGCTCATCTCTTGGGATTGGTAGCAGATAGAAAAATGGTGACCTTCTTTGAAAGCTGGCATTCTAAGCTTTCAAATGATACCAAAATCACAGCATTATATCCAGTATATCAGAAGATATAGCTGTTAGAGATCAAGCTGTTAGAAAAAAGCTGTTTTTAGTTTCACTTTCAGCTGGGCACTTGGGAGCTGTTTTCCTGCAAAATAAAAGTGCTTTTTCTGAACATGGAATAAAGGTACAAAGTGCACACAGGTATGTCTGGGATGTGTGTGCAATCTTCTGTGGGGCACTGCTGTTAATTATATTGGTGAAAAACAGGTGAAGGACTCCCTTTAAGGCATTCAGGTGTGTATTAACAAAATGCCAAGGAGGAAGGACATCAAAGACAACTTAGAGAAGAAAATGTTGATGTTCATCAATCTGGGAAGGATGATGACTAGAGATGAGCGAGTAGTGTTCGATCGAGCTGGTATTGGATCGAATACTACGCTATTCGGCGTACTCGATTTCGTTCGAGTATAACGGCGATGGCGCACTTAGAATTCGTTTCCCCTCCCACCTTCCCTGGCGCTCTTTTTCCACCAATCACCATGCAGGGGGGGTATGACAGGCACGCTGAGCACGTTGGCAGCGCGAAAACGGCGTCTACATGGATTGGCTGGAAAAACCATGTGACCTCGAATATTAAAAACTCAGCTCTTCCTGCTCGTACGCATATGCTGCGTGAACTTAGTCAGGGACAGAGGCTGGAGAAGGGAGAGACAGGTTTTAGCTGTTGGACAGGCAGGAGCGTGATTAAAAGCCCTTATCAGGGCTACTATAGTGCAGTACAGTGATAGCTTTACTACAATATAGACTTTACAGAGAACGGCTGCTGTATTCAGGGATAGCTGCTGGAGTAGGGACAGAGAGAGGCATTAGTGGTGTATTAGGTGCTCTGCTACATACCAAACTATATTTGGCACTACTGCTGTGTACCTTGAACTATAAAATATATAGGCCTTATAATTGGCAACTGTACTGTGCGTTCTCTTGCAAACTAATTTAAATACCTGGTGTTAATACCCACCGTCTGAACAGTTAGTACACGGCTGTGTACCTTGAACTATAAAATATATAGGCCTTATAATTGGCAACTGTACTGTGCGTTCTCTTGCAAAATAATTTAAATACCTGGTGTTAATACCCACCGTCTGAACAGTTAGTACACGGCTGTGTACCTTGAACTATAAAATATATAGGCCTTATAATTGGCAACTGTACTGTGCGTTCTCTTGCAAAATAATTTAAATACCTGGTGTTAATACACACCGTCTGAACAGTTAGTACACGGCTGTGTACCTTGAACTATAAAATATATAGGCCTTATAATTGGCAACTGTACTGTGCGTTCTCTTGCAAACTAATTTAAATACCTGGTGTTAATACCCACCGTCTGAACAGTTAGTACACGGCTGTGTACCTTGAACTATAAAATATATAGGCCTTATAATTGGCAACTGTACTGTGCGTTCTCTTGCAAACTAATTTAAATACCTGGTGTTAATACCCACCGTCTGAACAGTTAGTACACGGCTGTGTACCTTGAACTATAAAATATATAGGCCTTATAATTGGCAACTGTACTGTGCGTTCTCTTGCAAAATAATTTAAATACCTGGTGTTAATACACACCGTCTGAACAGTTAGTACACGGCTGTGTACCTTGAACTATAAAATATATAGGCCTTATAATTGGCAACTGTACTGTGCGTTCTCTTGCAAACTAATTTAAATACCTAGTGTTAATACCCACCGTCTGAACAGTTAGTATACGGCTGTGTACCTTGAACTATAAAATATATAGGCCTTATAATTGGCAACTGTACTGTGCGTTCTCTTGCAAAATAATTTAAATACCTGGTGTTAATACCCACCGTCTGAACAGTTAGTACACGGCTGTGTACCTTGAACTATAAAATATATAGGCCTTATAATTGGCAACTGTACTGTGCGTTCTCTTGCAAACTAATTTAAATACCTGGTGTTAATACCCACCGTCTGAACAGTTAGTACACGGCTGTGTACCTTGAACTATAAAATATATAGGCCTTATAATTGGCAACTGTACTGTGCGTTCTCTTGCAAACTAATTTAAATACCTGGTGTTAATACACACCGTCTGAACAGTTAGTACACGGCTGTGTACCTTGAACTATAAAATATATAGGCCTTATAATTGGCAACTGTACTGTGCGTTCTCTTGCAAACTAATTTAAATACCTGGTGTTAATACCCACCGTCTGAACAGTTAATACACGGCTGTGTACCTTGAACTATAAAATATATAGGCCTTATAATTGGCAACTGTACTGTGCGTTCTCTTGCAAACTAATTTAAATACCTGGTGTTAATACCCACCGTCTGAACAGTTAGTACACGGCTGTGTACCTTGAACTATAAAATATATAGGCCTTATAATTGGCAACTGTACTGTGCGTTCTCTTGCAAACTAATTTAAATACCTGGTGTTAATACACACCGTCTGTACAGTTAGTACACGGCTGTGTACCTTGAACTATAAAATATTTAGGCCTTATAATTGGCAACTGTACTGTGCGTTCTCTTGCAAACTAATTTAAATACCTGGTGTTAATACCCACCGTCTGAACAGTTAGTACACGGCTGTGTACCTTGAACTATAAAATATATAGGCCTTATAATTGGCAACTGTACTGTGCGTTCTCTTGCAAAATAATTTAAATACCTGGTGTTAATACACACCGTCTGAACAGTTAGTACACGGCTGTGTACCTTGAACTATAAAATATTTAGGCCTTATAATTGGCAACTGTACTGTGCGTTCTCTTGCAAAATAATTTCACGGCTGTGAAGGCAAAATATTGTAACCAAAAAAAAATAAAATGCGGAGGGGGGCTAGCGGAATAGGACGTGGACGAGGACAGGGGCGCGGAAATGCTGTTGGGGGCCTTGTTGAAGCCAGTGGGGATACAATGCGTGCTGGTGAGGGTCAGCCAGGATCCCCCTCATCCAGAATCCCTGCCTTTATGGGACAGTTAAGCAGGGGGCGGGTTACACCGCTGTTGAGGCCTGAGCAGGTTGAACAGGTGGTGCAATGGATAGCCGATAGCGCTTCCACACAGTTGTCCACCAGCCAGTCATCCACACAGTCTCACTCTGACCCTCCTTCCTCCACACCTGGCCAACAGAGTCATCCCACCATTGAACCCTCCCAGGAGCTCTTTTCGGGTCCTTTTTCAGATGTGCCGGAAGAATCCCAGGAGCTAGCAGAGGAATTTGTTTGTAGTGATGCCCAAACACTTTTGAGTTTTCGCCATCTCCTGCTGATGTGGACCCTGAGCCAGCATCTGTTATCATGAGCGATGATGATGATGAGACGCAGTTGCCATCAAGGGAGGCTGTTGGAATGTCCAGTGGGCAGCAGGAGGAGCAGAGTGAGGAAGTGGAAGAGGAGGTGGTGGATGACGAAATGACCGACCCCACTTGGCCAGGGGTGATGTCCAGCGAGGAAAGCAGTGGAGAGGTGGTGGTCTGCGCAGCACCGAAAAAGGCAGCAAGAGGCAGAGGGATGTCCAGAGGCAGAGGGATGTCCAGAGGCAGAGGGATGTCCACAGGCAGAGGGATGTCCATAGGCAGAGGACAGTCCAGACAGAGAAGTGAGGCCACAGCCAGCAGGGCCGAAGCTGTTCCCGGCAGCAGGCAGTCGCGCGAAGCTCCCCCATCGAGGCCTCGTTCTTCTGTGGTGTGGAGATTTTTTAATGTTTGTGCGGATGACAAACTGAGCGCGGCTTGCACACTCTACCACTCAAAACTGAGTAGGGGCTCTGAGAAGAGCAATATGACGACCTCAGGCATGCGGCGTCACTTGGAATTCAAGCACTGGGCTGAGTGGGAGAGAGCAAACGCAATACAACCTGCGCCCGGTCTTGCTGCCACTGCCTCTTCCCCTTTGTTGTGTGCTGCCACTGCGGTCCAGACCTCCAGCCAGGACACCTCCACATCTGCCTCTGCCTCGGCTACTTTGGGGCCTTCTCCTTCAGCCTCCCCTTCCCCCGCCTCTTCGCCTGCACCTTCACACTCCTCGTCCCAACAACTGTCCATCTCGCAGGCGTTCGACCGCAGGCGGAAGTACGCCTCGAGTCACCCCCAAGCCCAAGCCTTAAACTGCCACATCTCCAAACTGCTGGCCCTGGAGATGTTGCCGTTTAGGCTTGTGGAGACGCAGGCCTTCCGCGACCTGATGGCGGCTGCCGCACCTCGCTATTCCGTCCCCAGCCGCCACTACTTTTCCCGGAGTGCCGTCCCCGCCCTGCACCAGCACGTGTCGCGTAACATCAGGCGGGCCCTGAGGTACGCAGTCAGCGCAAAGGTCCACTTGACCACCGACTCGTGGACAAGCGCTTGCGGCCAGGGACGATACATTTCTTTGACGGCACACTGGGTGAATGTTGTGGAAGCGGGGACGGGGTCGCAAACAGAGACGGCCTACCTACCACCCCCGCCCAAGATTGCCAGCATGGGTTCTGATACACCCCCTCCTCTTCCTCCTCCTCTGCCTTAACATCGCCCTCAGCCGCTAGCTGGAAGCGTTGCAGCACTGGCGCGGGGAGACGTCAGCAGGCGGTGCTTAAGCTCATCAGCTTGGGCGACAGGAAGCACAGCGCCCCAGAAGTGAGGGACGCCATATTGCAGCAGACGGAGATGTGGCTGTCGCCGCTGCAGCTAGGACCAGGCATGGTCGTGTGCGATAACGGCCGTAACCTGGTGGCGGCTCTGCAGCTTGCCGAACTCAATCACGTACCATGCCTGGCCCACGTTTTTAATCTGGTAGTCCAAAAATTTCTAAAGACTTACCCCAACCTGGCAGAGCTACTGGTGAAAGTGCGGCGCTTGTGCGCTCACTTTCGGAAGTCAACTGTAGCTGCTGCTAGCTTAAAAAAACTCCAGCAACGCCTCCATTTGCCTGAACATCGGCTGTTGTGCGACCTGCCGACTCGCTGGAATTCCACCTATTCCATGTTGGCCAGGGTGTGTGAGCAGCAGAGAGCATTGATGGAGTACCAGATTATGAATCCACGCGTGCCTCCAACTCAGCTCCCTCAGTTTGCCAACCACGAGTGGCCATGGATGGCAGACATATGCGATGTACTGCGTATCTTTGAGGAGTCCACCAAGAAGGTCAGCAGCGAGGACGCTATAGTGAGCGTAACCATCCCGCTCCTATGCGTCCTTAAAGAATCGCTCATCGCAATAAGGGAGAACGCATTGCACGCAGAGGAGACGGAGGTAGGAGGAGACGCAACGGAGCTACACAGTCAGACCACACTTTTGTCTGCTTCACGGTGGCAGTTGCAGGAGGAGGAGGATGAGGAGGAGGAGGACGACGTGGAGGTGGCTGTGGAAGAGGAGGAGGATGCTGGCGGCGAGGGTAGCAGTCAGGCTGTGTGCGTCCCATTGGTTCAGCGCGGATGGGGCGGCGAGGAGGCGGAAGAGGAAGAGGAGGAAATGGCAAGTGATCCTTCTGGTGGGGGCAGTGACGTCATGCCTATTCAGAGTCTGGCACACATGGCTGACTTCATGCTGGGCTGCTTTTCCCGGGACACACGTGTTGTCCGGATAGTGGAGAACAAACTGTACTGGGTCTTCGCAATCCTGGACCCCCGGTATAAAGATAACGTCTCCTCTTTTATTCCGGTAGAGTAGAATTGCTCCGTAGAATTGCTCCGTAAATAAGAAAAATTTATATATTTATGGCTCACCTCTTGGGCCTCCACAAAATTTTTAAGAGGTCTCACTTCTTGGGCCTCCACAAAATGTTTAAGAGGTCTCACCTCTTGGGCCTCCACAAAATGTTTAAGAGGTCTCACCTCTTGGGCCTCCACATAACTTTTAAGAGGTCTCACCTCTTGGGCCTCCACATAATTTTTAAGAGGTCTCACCTCTTTATCCTCCACACAATTTTTAAGACGTCTCACCTCTTGGGCCTCCACATAATTTGTAAGAGGTCTCACCTCTTGGGCCTCCACATAATTTTTAAGAGGTCTCACCTCTTGGGCCTCCACAAAATTTTTAACAGGTCTCACCTCTTGGGCCTCCACAAAATTTTTAACAGGTCTCACCTCTTGGGCCTCCACATAATTTTATCAAGGTCTCACCTCTTTGGCCTCCACAAAATTTTTAACAGGTCTCACCTCTTGGGCCTCCACAAAATTTTATCAAGGTCTCACCTCTTGGGCCTCCACAAAATTTTTAACAGGTCTCACCTCTTGGGCCTCCACAAAATTTTTAACAGGTCTCACCTCTTGGGCCTCCACAAAATTTTTAACAGGTCTCACCTCTTGGGCCTCCACAAAATTTTTAACAGGTCTCACCTCTTGGGGCTCCACAAAATTTTATCAAGGTCTCACCTCTTGGGCCTCCACAAAATTTTATCAAGGTCTCACCTCTTGGGCCTCCACAAAATTTTTAACAGGTCTCACCTCTTGGGCCTCCACAAAATTTTTAACAGGTCTCACCTCTTGGGCCTCCACATAATTTTATCAAGGTCTCACCTCTTGGGCCTCCACAAAATTTTATCAAGGTCTCACCTCTTGGGCCTCCACAAAATTTTTAACAGGTCTCACCTCTTTAGCCTCCACACAATTTTTAACAGGTCTCAATTCTTTAGACTCCACAAAATTTTTAACAGGTCTCACCTCTTGGGCCTCCACGAAATTTTTAACAGGTCTCACCTCTTGGGCCTCCACATGATTTTATCAAGGTCTCACCTCTTGGGCCTCCACAAAATTTTATCAAGGTCTCACCTCTTGGGCCTCCACAAAATTTTTAACAGGTCTCACCTCTTTAGCCTCCACACAATTTTTAAGAGGTCTCACCTCTTTGGCCTCCACATAATTTTTAAGAGGTCTCACCTCTTGGGCCTCCACATAATTTTTAAGAGGTCTCACCTCTTGGGCCTACAAACAATTTTTAAGAGGTCTCACCTCTTTAGCCTCCACACAATTTTTAACAGGTCTCACCTCTTGGGCCTCCACATAATTTTTAAGAGGTCTCACCTCTTGGACCTCCACAAAATGTTTAAGAGGTCTCACCTCTTGGGCCTCCACATAATTTTTAAGAGGTCTCACCTCTTGGGCCTCCACATAATTTTTAAGAGGTCTCACCTCTTTAGCCTCCACACAATTTTTAAGACGTCTCACCTCTTGGGCCTCCACATAATTTTTAAGAGGTCTCACCTCTTGGGCCTCCACATAATTTTTAAGAGGTCTCAGCTCTTGGGCCTCCACATAATTTTTAAGAGGTCTCACCTCTTTAGCCTCCACACAATTTTTAAGACGTCTCACCTCTTGGGCCTCCACAAAATTTTCCATGAGCCTCTGGCCAGCCCACGGCCTCTTCCTGCCTTTTGCGGTCCTACGCATCTCTCAACATCCCCACTGCTTTACCTGCTAGACATGACACTGGGCCAGGTCGGGTCACTGACATCTCAAGCGCCAACAATTTGGGCATTTAAGGCTTCTGCATGTGTTTGAGTTGTTTTTACATTTTAAAGAAGACATGTCTGACCACATCTCACACACACACACAATGACAATTAGGGGTGGGGTCTATTTGCTTTCCCCCTTGCCTATGCCATCTGTGGTTGTCATAGGCAACGTGATTTTAAGGGGTGCAGAATTGTATCTTCTTTTTTGTCTAGTATGGCTTGGGGTCCATGGCAATGTAGAGGAAAGAAGGTTTCCTTGTATGGTCTCACTTTACAGAGAGGTTATATTGTCTTTGGAGTGTATTGTTGAGAGGCTGTGATAGTGGCGTAATAGTGCGACTTGGGCGCGTTATATGCACCCAGACATGCTTCCCCTGCTGTCCCAGTTGCATTCCAGCAGTGTTGGCATCCTTTTCTGAGGTTTCAGGGTGGACTTGGTGACCTCCAAGTGGTCGAATTGAGATTTCCAAGTGGCGAGCATTTTTTTCCCATAGACTTTAATGGGATTCGATATTCGGTCGAATAGTCGAATTTCGCTGTCTATTCGAATCGAATTTCGAACTTTCGAATATTTCACTACTCGCTCATCTCTAATGATGACAAATGGAAAACATTCAAGTTGACAATCTTCCTAATAGTGAAAGTGCCAGCAAATTGAGCCCCAGGTCAGACAATGTAATGCTCAGAGAAACTGCAAAAAACTCAAAGAGCTACATCCCTCAGTTAGCATGTTAAATGTTCAAGTTCTTGACATTACAGTTAGAGAGAGACTGAACAGTCATAGCTTATTTGGAAGGGTTGCCAGTAGAACATAACATAAGAAAAGCCAGACGTGTGAATACCTAGAGCAGTAGGTGGCAGCAGAAGACAGCATCAGAAAATCATGTATGTCGAACACTCAAGCAAGAGACATGGGCAAAGGAGATGCTGCAAGCAGAAGTGGGGCAAGCTGTAGACCACAATTCATATCATCTAATTGCCTATGGTGTGTGGCAAGAATTGCACAGTACAGTGTTATCCAGAAAAAAACAATGTGACGTTGAATACTTTTGTGTTAATAAATATAAATAATAAAAGTATTAAGGGAGTGATACCTTTATAGGCTAACCAGAAAAAAACATATTGCAAGCTATCAGAGCACAAAGGCTCCTACTTCAGACAAGATTACAGATGAAAGACTGAGAAACAGGCACAACACATATTATGCTACAGCAAAACATATACATGAGGTAGGGGGAATGCCTAATTAAGATAAGGCCGAGCAATAGAGATGAGCGAACGTGCTCGTTACGAGCGCTATATCGCTCGGCTTACATGCAGCTGAGGACGGATCCGCAATGCCTGTGGGCATTTCGCACGGGAGCCGAGCGATACAGTGCTCGTAATGAGCACGTTCGCTCATCTCTACCGAGCAACAAGCGGATATGGTCAGCGGAGACAATGTAGATTAGGGATTAGGAGTCAAACTGAGGGAGGTGTGAATTTTGTCTAAACAGTGGGTCATAAAACCAGGGGTGAGAGTTAGTCCATCAGTTAATGAGTGAAATGTAGTCATCATTTTAAATTCACAAGTTTTTCTGTCTCTATCATTCTTAAAGAACTTTAATTCATCCATGGAGTGTCCTGGTCCAGATAAATGGATTCCCACAGTTGCATCGGCCTTGTGGTTTATCTTAAAGAATGTGGTGTATTATGAACACCACATTGGAGGATTCACATGCAAGGTTGTCCGTGATCTTATAGGTTTGTTGCCTGATGGATATGTGTACTGTATTTGTGGATAAGACGTGTGCAGGTCTTGCATTTGTTGTGGTTGCATGGAAAAGTGCCCATCTGTGAGTGTGGTGAGAGAGGACTGTGTTACATGCACTATACCTGGTTGTCCAGCAGGTGGCAGTTTATCTGTCAGAGACCTTTAGATGAAATGGAACTTACCATTCCATTTTTCCCCTTTTGTGCAGAAGTGGGCTATAAACACCAAACCTATATCCCCTAGTATAATCAACCAATATACATAATAGAATACAACACCAATAGAAGTATATGTGGTTCAATAGTAAATAACATACCAATCAAACTTTCATCATGATTGTAGCATGATATTTTCATTAAGCACATCTTAAACAGCATGATTGGCATACACAAATAAATTAAAAAGGTTAAAAACAATAACACAGTAGTGTGCAAGCACAAATGTTTTTGAGGAGATATTATAAAGTGCAAATACAAAGTTCATAAGAAGGTATTATACACACAGAATAACAGTGTGGCTATGAAGATACATACAGTAAATCAAATTACATATACTGAAAAAAGAGATAGTAAATGAGGTATAAGCCATATATTGATACCAACCAAATTATAACTTCCCAGCCTCAGGTCAGACCACCACCATGCCCCAATGCGCATTTCGCTGTCAGCTTTCTCAAGGGGTAGTGGTTGGTGGGAACATAGCAGATATATATAGTGCTAGAGATGGTATGTTTGCTGGGTGGGCTAGTCCTGCTTCCTACCAAGGGATGGGTTGCAGGGAGGTATAGACAGAAGAATTGGAAAGAGAGGAGATTTGTCGCGGTGAGAGGAGCTCCCCTCCCTGCAGCAGGAGCCCTGGGAAGCAGCTTGTAGAGTACTATGACTCCTTGCAGTTCATGGACTGAGTTTGCAAGGGGATCAAGAGCCAAAGGCTCAAAGGTACCAGAACTGTCATAAAGTCCAGTAACCAGACTGAAGTCAGAGATTAGCACAGCAGAGAAAGATAAAGCCAAATATTCAAGTTCACCCCAAAACCTGCTGCAACCAAGAGAAAGATCAAGTGTTGTCTGGATGCAAGTTTATTCAAGTAAAACTGTTGAACTTTATCAAGCCTGGACTCGACTTATTCTTCATCAACTACAACTCCCTTCTTTGAATGCTACGGAGCCTAACTCTGGGGAGGTAGGAGCACCATGACACACAAAACTAGTAAGGCCACAACATACCACTCGGCATTCCTACACACTGGGAGCCCGATCATGCCTTGGGGGTGGCCCGTTGAACATTGTGCCTACTCGTGCGTGCGGTGGCTGCCATAGCCGTCAGGTGCCTGTTATTTCATATAGCAGACATTCACAGCTATAGTCCATGTTTGGCATTTTAAACCTTTAGATGGAGTGATCAAACACGACCACGACATCCAAATGTGCTAAAACCCAGAAGCGGGCCTTGAGAGGATAAAAGACAGCAGATGAACCTGCTATTTTCAGCTTCTACAGACCCTTCTGTAAGAGGAGGGAATACAGTTAAGCCTCCCATCACCAAACAACCACTAGGCCAGTATCAGCCAATTACTGCATGGCCCCCAACCAACCTGCTTCCATATCTTTGCTGGTGCCAGAGGAGAATTGCACAAAAGTCTTCTGCTACCGTATGTATTTCAAGTCTGCATTGCACTTTGTTACTTTCAACTCTAGCCTTATTCTTCAGTGCTACAACTTTCACTGCAATTGACCCCAGGGAGCAAAGGCCTCAGGTAGGACACCATGACACAACTACCACCACCACTCCCATCCTCTACACCGGCTCCCACGGGGGATTGCTGCATATATTGCTATCATTATTTTTCAAATATTACTTAGGGTTTGTTCCTATCAATCTCATAATACAACCCTGAATGGTTGTATAACAGACATTGTGCCTATAGGAGCATTATAAGCATTCTAATTTTTCCAATGGACAGCTTTAAATTCTGTGCTTCGTACAATGTACTGTACCATAGTAAAAGAGCCTTTATGTCACCGTACTATAATACCATCCATAGTAAAAGATATCTTTATAAAATACATTGAAATAATTAACTACTATTCTTTCTTTTGGGGCATTAGTCAAGGCTATTTCTTTAAGTTAAGCATTAACTCCATAAAAGTGTTACATAAATGTAAATAAAGACCAACAACATTAAGTGGAAACGGTTCCAACAGAAGTTAATTTTTAACGTGTTTTGACAAACCTTGAAAAAGGAGCAAATCCAATAAAAGGCATTTTTCTTTTGAAGGATATCTGGTTGTCATGGCGCTTATCACCAAGTGTTAATTTGTATTTCGAAGCCTTTCTGTTCTATTCTACTAAACAGTCATGTGCATCATTGCATATTGTAAAACTGTAACAATAATTTTGCCTGAAAGGCTTTACAGGTCAACTGCTATGTAGGGCAGAAAATACACAGGGCACGCATGTAAAATGTGCTCACCTGCATAATCCAAGCCTATAAAACAGGACAATTGAGGTTCATATATTCAAAAACAAGATTTTATGGAGTGTAGGTACATCTTTAAATCAAACACTTTTGCCTTGAAATGCTACTTCAGCTTTCCTACACCACTCCTCCTCAATAAGAATGATTTTCCTACTTTTTGGGCTTTTAAAAAAAAAAGTGATGAACCTTTCATGAAACTAAAAAACATACCTAACCAACTACCCAACTAATATCATACCTAACTCACTAAAAGAGTTCAAGAAGGGCCTGGATGTATTTCTGGAGTGTAATAATATTACAGGTTATAGTTACTAGAATTCTGGAGAAGGTTCATTGATCCAGAGAGTTATTAGCCTGTTTGGAGACAGAAAGGAATTTTTCCCTTAGGGCACACAAACGTATGTACAGTATTTTCCCATCCGCAAAACACAGATCCCCAAACCAAATGAATGACATCCATGTTACATCCGTTTTTTTTTGTTTTTTTTTGGTGATCCATTGTAACAATGCCTGTCCTAGTCCACAAAACGGACAAGAATAGGACATTTTTTTTATTTTTTTGTGAATGGACTTGCAGACATACGGATATGGAATGCACACAGAGTAATTTCAGGGGGGTTTTTGTGGCCCCATTGAAATGAATGGTTCTGCATTCGGGTCTACAAAATAAGGGAACGGACACAGACAAAAAATACATTAGTGTGCATGAGCCATTTAAAATTAGGAAAATTGGCTTCTACCTTACGAGGGTTTTTTGCCTTCCTCTAGATCAACTTTCTAGGTGAACAGGCGGGACTGGATGGACATATACCTTTTTTCAGCCTTACAAACTAAGTTATGATGTAAACACAGCCTGTTTGTCACACACTTTACAAAAGTGGTAAGGGTGGCATAAAATGGCAAAAAGTTACACATTTGAGAAAGTCATATCATGGACCATGTCCATTTTCCATCCAAAACTGTAAAAAAGAAAAAAACAAAAAAAACCACTACACTAAACATGGTATGACATGCATCTGATCTTTCTAAATGTAAATCAGAAAGGCGATCTAAATGACTGTAATGTGTATGAGCTAAAAGAGCCGATATTTGGCTATATTGTTTATGTGAAGTAATCTAGCTCATGGTCTTGCTGGGAAATATAGCAATGCTCTATATGCCTTTTGTAAAAAAAAAAAAAAAAGACATACTTCTAAAGATGAGGACATAGTAGATATTTGAAATTCTGTCGTGGACTGACTGAAACCTACTCATTGTGGAAGTTTTATTTAAGGTAATGTCTTCTAATGCTGTGCATTGTGTGTCATTTTTCTAAATCAGTGCATGGTGTGAACATCAAATATCCTACAATGTACCATAGCCAGGGTTAAACCTTCAACTAGGCATAGCATTTCCATGCAGAAGTCCCTGCAGTAAGCACATCTGGTCCTCAGGGCTAGGGACAGATTACATGTCACGTAGTGGGAGTTAATGCAGTAGTCGCCATACAATACATCTACTAGTACAAGCAGTGCAGATCAGCTAGAAGATTAGATTTTGTTCCACGGAGCTGGTATAAGTCCAGGCATTCATAGAGTGCTCATCATGTGTGTTAGGAGATAAGAGCTGAAAACAGCCTTGCTGTCTTGTACAAGAGGAAGCGTATCCTTTAACTGTTCTGTTGGTATGGGTTACTGTTGATCCTGTTTTTTTTTTTTTTTTTGCAGTACCACCCAAATTAAACTTTCAGACTCTTCAGAACTGTTTCTAGGACCATTCTAGCTCTTCACTTACAATGCATACGGAAGGTCTTCATTTTTTTGCATTTTATGTTGCAGGCTTTTGCTCAAATAAAAAAAAAAAACAAGCTTTTGCCTATCAATCTGCACTCAATACCCCGCAATGAGAAAGTGAAAACACATTTTTTTAGAGATTTTTGCAAATGTTTTAAAAAGGAAAAACTAAAACCTCATATGGACATAGGTGTTTTAGACCATTTACATTTGAAATTTAGCTTTGGAGGCTCCCCTTTCTCTAGATCATCTTTGAGATGTTTCTACACCTTGATTGGAGTCCATCTGGGGTAAAGTCAGTTAATTTAAAATGATTTAGAAGGATACACCCCTGTCTATATCAGACATCACAGCTGATCATCATATTGAAGGAAAAATCAAGCCAATGGGAAAAAAGAATTGCCTGGATGTACAGATATGGAGAAAGGTACAAAACATTTCTGCTGCACTGAAAGTTCCCAAAAGCAGAGTGGCCTCCATAATTCTTAAATGGAAGTAATTTGGAACAAACAGTACTCTTGACTCTTCTTAGAGCTGACTGTCCCACCAAACTAAGTAATTGGGGGTAAGGACTTTGGTAAGAGAGGTGACCTAGAACCCAATGATCACTTTGGTTGACCTTTAAAGATTTTGTGTGGGGAGATCAGAGAAAGGTCACCCATCACTTTAGCACTCCACCAATGTGGGCATTATAGCAGAGTGACCAGAAAGAACCCTTCCCTCAGTAAAAGATATATGAAAGCCCACCTGGAGTTTGCAAAAAAACAACAATTCTCAGACTGTGGGAAACAAGATTCTCTGGTCTGATGAAACCAAGATTGAAGTTTTTTGGTCTCAGTTTTAAGCATCATGTCTGGAGGAAACCAGGCACTGATCTTCACCTGCCCAACACCATCTCTACAGTGAAGCATGGTGGTGGCAGCACGAGGGTGTTTTTTAGCGGCTGGGACTGGGAGACTGGTCAGGGTTACGTGAAAATGGAGCAAAGTACAGATATATTCTTTATGAAAACTTTATCCAGAGTGCTAAGGACCTTGGAGATGGAGACAAAATTCAGTTGGCAACATGCACTGGATGACAAGTTTAGGGGCTAAAACAGATGATGTTTTGACAGAATTTATACAGGAAAAAGAATGAAACCGGTAAATGAAGTATATAAGTAAGTTGTAACTATCATCGGAGGGGGGAAAACGTTTAGTTTCTCTTTAAGTTTCATGTGGAATCCAACAGAAAAAAATATTTGTATATCTCTTGATTAAATCAGAGGCATACAGATATACCGCAGAGCACCATAGACTTCTACCGGTGATGTATTATAGCGCCATAGAAGTAGAGGTTGTACAGAACAATAATGTGTTTGTCGGCATGATATGTAGGGCTCTGGTAAATGGTTTACTCAGATGGCTCAGATCATATTACATAACTATGATAAGCAACACACAGTGTAGCATGACCTTGACACTGACTGTATACATTGAATGTAAGCAGGAGTTCACAAATCAGTGCTTAGTTTTTGTTGATTTTCTTTTTCTACAAACAATTAAAGACTATACAGTTTGATTTGTTACATTGCGGAGCAGATTTTTCATTACGGTCAAGTAGCAATGAGAGACTTAATCTTTCTACAAAATAAAGTCATATAAATATGAAACTGTCTCTCTGACCAAGGTCCATATTAGACTGCATTTTATCATCTGTTGTACTGATTCTAGTGTCCTAAGTCAAAGAAATTGAAGATATGTAAAGTGTGGGAAAGAAAATAATATGAAAGATAGAGATAGAGATGAAATACACAACTAGATAACTGAGAGACAACAGATAACCTACTGCGGTCCATTAAACAGAAAATGTATTGCAACCTGGTTCAATTATCAACCAATAACATATGTCTCGAGGAGATCCATGGTGCTCAATTGTATTATTGCTTCTGGCAATCATCTTCTGAAAGCTATAGTTGATGCTCACCTTCCTTAATATTTGGGATATAGAGGGGATTAAAGGAGATTTCCAGTTTTGTGCTATACTTTGAGCGTTTAGTTTTCAATAGTGAGCAGCTTTTTTACATTCTTACTAGAGATGAGCGAATGTGTTTGTAACGAGCACTGTACCGTTCGGCTCCCCTGCGCTCGCATGGGCGCAGGCAGCAGCTTCCGTCCTCCTCAGGAGGACGGAAGCGGCTGCCTGCGCCCATGCGAGCGCAGGGGAGCCGAGTGGTACAGTGCTCGTTACGAGCATGTTCGCTCATCTCTAATTCTTACCACTTACAATAGGTTTTAGTTTCCATTATCTGTGATAAAACAATTACGTAGTGTGATGCCTTATCCCACGATTAATGTGGAAAATGGAAGACATGATGATCAGACATCACAGTACATGACAATCTATTTCTAAAAAAGCTAGAACCAGCCCTGTATCTCACATGGATGCAGAGATCTCAACATTCATTGCTCTGCTGGATTTATTTCAGGCTGTCAGCCTAGGAAGTATGTCCTTTCTGCTACAGCTTTCTCACGTCACAGCTCAGGAGGGCATATCTTTCTTGCTACAGCTGTCTCCCTGCCACAACTCAAGAGGTGTGTCCTTTCTGCTACAGCTCTCTCCCTATCACAGCTCGGAAGTCATATCCTTTCTTCTGCAGCTTCGTGGACAAGTCCTTTCTCAGGAGGTGTTTCCTTTCTGCTGCAGCTCACTGCCTATAACTGTCAATGCTACTAGAAGTATACATGGTTGGTAGCTGTTGAAGGATGTGGGTCCACAAAGAAATAAGGAAAAGTACAAACTGCAGGTGGTACTACATTTTATTGAATTACTTGACTATACAAAATAATTAATGACATTCTATTATGGTACAAAAGTATTCAGATCCAGGTGCAGATTTTTAAAAAAGTTGAATATTTTTCATGGGTCATCCCCTATAACATAGGATAGGTGATAACTAGTTGATCAGTGCGGGTTCTACTGCATGAGAACAAGGATCCTGTAAATGGCCGACTACTATACTCGGATAATTCTGGTACTCCCATAGAGATGAATGAAGCAACAGTGCGCATGCTTGTCCTGCCACTGCTTCATTTCAGGGGGTCCCTGTTATCATGATTGTTGGGTCTCCTAGTTGTAGGACCCCCACCCATCAAACAGTTGTTCTCTAACTTGCTTCAAATGGAATACCCCTTTAAAGAGGACCTTTCACCACTCCTGACAAGCCTGTTTTAATAGCTTCATGCATTCCCAATGTAATAACAAGTCTGGAACATCTATTCTTATGTCTCTATGTTGTGCCGTTCCTTTATTATTTCTACTAGAAGTTATGAATGAATTGCTAGAAGTCTGCAGTAAGAGTACAGAGGGGTGGTACCAGTCCAGTTGGGGGTGTGTACCTGCACAGACTCACTCTATCCAATCAACGCTGCCATTTTTAGACTGGACAGGGACACACCCCCAACTTGTTAACACCCCTCAGTACCCTTACTGAAGGCTAATAGCAATAGCATTCATATAGATGTGCCTGCCTTGCTGAGTAAAATGATGTTTTAATATATGTAAATGAGCATCTTGGAGCAATGGGCATGTTGTCATTGCACCTAGAGGCTCTGGTCTCTCTGCAACTGCTATGTGCTCTGCACTTTTATTGACAGGGCCAGGCTGTGTAAACAGGGCCGCCATCAGGGCAGTACTGGTGGTACTGCTGTCAGGGGTCCGGCGATCAGGCTCTTTTAGGGGAGCCCAGAGGAGGCGTCGGTTCGCTACTACTAAGTGACTTAGTAATTTACTGGGGCCCGACGGTCGGAGCAGACTTGCAGTCATTCTACTTGATTCCTCTGTCTGCGAGGCCAAGTCAGTCAGAGCGTATATCACGTTGCGCTAGCCGGTACTTACCCACTACAGGAGGGAGGCAACTGCGTCTCTAAAAATAGCTCACAGTAATATTTCCGGCAGTCGCTGACGTCACTTTCTTACCACCCAGTCAGACACTGTTTACTTTCCCGGGCACCAAGTCAAATCGGTTGCGATGCTGACTGAGAGAGACAGTGACAGTCTATTCCTGAGGAGAATAGTGAATCAGGGTAGGGCCTATCTGACGGTATTTAGTAGTGCGATCTTCATCTTGTGCTAAATAAATAATACACCCCACACAGTTAATGGCGTACCCATATTCATATATCATTGGGTGTTAGAGTGGGAGTGGGGCCAAGGGTGGAGCTGTAGGTGGAGGGGTTGAGACACAGGGGGGCTCACAAAATTTGCCTTGGGCCCTGAAATTCCTTATGACAGCTCTGCGTGTAAACATTCACAGCATTTGGCGATATGCTTTAGAGCAGCCACCATGAGCTGTAGACAAAATGAAGAGAAGAGGACCTCATTTACTTCTATGGGAGAGTTTTCTATGGATGTTCTATGTTCTATGACCTGTGCAGAGGCCATTGTGCAGATGCATACTAGATAAGCTGCAACATAACCTATTATTAATATACAGGTGTTTATCTGTTATTGTAATGCTGCTTGTCTTTATAATGAGATGACTGCTGAAAAGCGATCCCTACAGAAATGGAATTGTCATGGTATTATAAGGCTTAGGATTTTGAGATTTTTGTACAGAATGTGACATGTAAAAAATCTCAAAACCTTTATTAAAAAATATGCTTAAAGGGGTTATGCAAGCAGTATTTATTGATGATCTATCCTCAGGATAGATCATCACTACCTGATCCGCAGGGGTCCAACACCCAAACACATCAGCTGTTTGAAGAGGAGGCGGCGCTCCATGTGAGCACTGCTTTCTCTTCATTACACTGCCCGTCATCTCCCTTGCAGCAGCGGCAAATTGTAATTACAAGTACTTGTAAGGGTGGCCCAACCAGTGTAGTATATGAGCACAGGAACCAGGCAGGCAGCAGATTTTACACAACTTTACTTCAGTAATGAAATATATAAGTCTGGCTTGTGCAGTGACACAAGATCAGTCCAAGCAGATCTCCACAGACCACTGACACCGATCTCCCCTCAGTCTTCAACTGCCACCTCTTAGTGGTAACAGTCCGATCCGCTCTCAGCCGCTCTCCTGTGGCTGTGTTGTCTTTAACCCTGGCCCTAGTTGTCTCATCTCTCCAGATGCCGCTCTCCTTGAAGACTCTCTTCTCAGGGGTCTCTCTACAATCTTTTCAGACTCTCCTCTCATCCCTCTCCATAACAGTTCCTCACATCCCTACATCCAGTCAGCACCAACCTCCGCCCCCTCCTTTCTACAAAGTCTGTCTCAGGCTGTCTACAGTACATAGGTGAATTGTGGAACACAGGGTATACAAATAACAGGACAGGCTGTAGTATATACCACAGACATGTCTAAGCTTCTTACACCTACCCCCTCTTTGTCCATTGTAGTCCCCTACAATGCTGCAGCCATATTGGAGTCCTGGTAGGAATAGTACTCCTCACACGTTGCACTGGCTTCTTATTTGCTTTTAATGGGCCAGCACCAGGCCCAGTTACATTTTCCGCTTTTGGACCTTGCAGTCTACCAACAATGTTGAATTCCAGAGATTCTCCATTTTTCAGATATTTTCAGAAATAGCTGATGGGGCGACTCTTTACAATTTCACTGTAATGCACATATACGTTTTTGCTGGTATCTTGTCTCTTAATGAGGCCATAACTTTTGCGTATATTGAACCACTGCACAGTCCCTGAAACCTTTATTGTTGGCACGTTTCTCTCAGACACTGTGGCTGCCCTTGGCTTGGCAGTAGTTGTTCTCACAGTGCAAGAGGTCTGTGTACTTGTCCCCATCATGTTCTGGTCAGTAGTAAACATGGCAAATCCACCATTCATATTATTTGAGCTATCTTGCAAAATAGATCCCAGATATTTAGGGAGGCAACTGTTCTCACTGACAGCACCATGCTTAGACACACACAATGGTGGCCTGGTACTATCTTTTGGCACAACTGCTCTTTCCTTCAGGTTAGCCAACTGGTCTATGAGGCTAGCAAGATAAGTCATTAATACTTCAAGAAATGCATTTCTTCTCTGCACTTGAGAACTCAATAGTCAGTTTTGGGGTGGCTTTGTGGCTTCTCCTTGCACCCTCTTGTTCATTCTGAATCTCCTCCTCTTTGCTGTACTCCATTGCCTCTGTGAGTAACGTTTGAAAATTAAAATCTTGGTGAGACTTCATTCTTTTCCTGATCCTTCTCTGTTTCTGTGGCTACATTAACAGCAGCATTGCCTCTCATTGAAAACACTGAGACATACCCTGTGCAGCCACTGGCGACTTTACAGTATGCTGTAGAATCCACACCAAATTTCTGACATTAAGACACTGTACATGTACAAGTAAGAACTTGTATTTTTTCTCCAAGTCATAAGTCTAATGTATCATTTGATAAACATGTGATCCACCCCTGAACTTTCAGTAAAATGGAGATACTGTAATCGACAAAATCTCATCAATTTCAGACTTAAAGGGATTCTACACAATTTTTTATTACTGATGATCTATCTTTTGAATAGATCACCAGCATCTGATCGGCGGGGGTCCAACACCCATTAACCTAGTCGTGAAATGCGGTTTTAAAAAAGTACACTGGCTTGCGCAAGGTGCTAGCAATTTCAAAGAGACTGTCCTCGAATTTCAGCCATTCTTACGTGGCAAGGAATGCTCTCCTGGACTTGCAGCGACAGAAGTGCCTGACGCTACACCGCTTAATCCACAACATTTCAACTCACTGGAATTCAACATTATACATGCATGCATATACGAGCATCTGTAAAGGCAGCAGAAAGCCATGAACGATTTTGTCATGTACCAGACCACCTCAGCAGAGAGCATCTGCCTACTACCATCATGTTCTGTAAGGCTGCTGCTGCCTCCATCAGGCCACTGCCACCATCGTGGCACTACTGCTGCCTGCCTACCATCATGTTCCATAAGGCTGCTGCCTCATCAGGCCACTGCCACCATCATGGCACTGCTGCTGCCTGCCTACCAACATGGACTGTAAGGCTGCTTCTGCTTCCATCATGCCACTACTGCGCTGGTGCCTGCCTCCATCATGCTGCTGCCTGCCAACATGTACCATATGGCTGCTGCTGCCGCCACCACCTTAGCTGCTACTTCTTGCTGCTGATCCCCCTACTGCCACTACTATTAACGCTTTGCATTTGACACTACTACCACTACTTCTACTACTACTACTACCACCATTACTACAACTACTTCCACCTCCCTTATGCAGACAATCTAATGCCTTGTACAGTATGTTCTTGGCTATGCTGCTTCTGCTGCCATTACTACTGTGGCCATGTGCCTCTAATACCCTACCCTTTCCACATCCACACTGTACTGCTGCTGCTCCCAATTAGAAGAGATATCTTTTCTAGGCTCTTTTACAGCAAGCCACTTTTTCTTCTGACAATAAACACTTGTGTGTTTCATATGGGCAGGAATTCTGACCTTGTCAAGGCATAATTTTTGTTCCCTTAACACTTTTTTTCCATAACTCAGTGTGTGTTTAAACACCATCTGCCCCAGATAAGAAACAATTTTTGGAAGCTCAGCGTGGTATGCTTTAAAACATGTTGTTTGTTAACTACGTCAAACATACGTTTACCCATTTACGTACGTCAGTGTCATTCAGACATGATTTACTATTGCTGTCATTGCATTCAAGAGCTTAGTGGGGGGTGAGTGACAAAGTAAAAATTCATAAGAAATTAACAAAAAGAGATAATGTTTTCCTAAAAACTCAGAGTCCTAGGAGACTAGAGGGTGTTATATATCAATTTCAAGAAAATTGGAGCCAATTTGGTTTGGCCCAAGTCGATTTGGGACAAACCAAACTTTTTTTAAAAATGTGGCAATTTGGAACTGAACCAAATCTTGACAGGTTTGCTCATCTCTACTCCTAACATCTCTTGTATCAGGAGGTCAAGGCTTACTTGTTCTTACAATGTTGCGATAATTGCAAAATGGTACATTACTGGCAGATCACTTTGAGCTGCTTGTTTTTCTGTTCCGGAACAGTATGACAGGGTTTGTCACTGACTCCTTCAGGGTTTTCACTAGCTGTCCAGACCCAGCACAGCACTCAGATAAGCAACACAACTCCTTTTCACTTCTATAATAATATATAACAGGGATCTCAAACTCGTGGCCCTCCAGCTGTTGCAAAACTACAACTCCCAGCACGCCCCAATAGCTGTAGGCTCTCCTGGCATGATGGAAGTTGTAGTTTTACAACAGCTGTAGGGCCACGAGTTTGAGATCTCTGATATATAATAAATATCTAATCTCCATAGTAAGTGGCCATGGTATCTGCACCACCTCACAGAACTATGAGGTGAAAGTGTGTCGTTGTGCCAAAAAAAGTCTCAAATGTTAAAATGGTCCTTTTTATGACTCTTCTTATCCACGTCCCAGTTTTCAAGCTACAGCTCTACTGGGTCACCCAAGATCTCATGGAGAACAAACAGTCCACGGTATCTCCAGTAACTGATAGTATGTCCTCTCCCCATATCTATTCATACCCATTGGATGGGATGTATAAACACAATTTTGTCAAGGTAGGGGTTCAAGACAGAGGTAAATACATGCACATACAATGTACAGGCATACACTATATTGGAATCATCAATGTTAAAGCCACTATTGCTAGTGTCTACATGAACCTAGGCACACGGCAAATGCCTTTAAAATACAATTGGGGACATTTATTAAAGAGTAAACATTACAGTATAAAAATATAGTCTCTTAATATGTGTAAAGTGTAATCTAGTAGCAAGTAAAGTGAAAAGCTATGAGGTCAAAGCGCAAATGCTAGTAAAATAATATTCTAGTAATCTTTATAGACACATCATTGAAAACTAGTAGAATCTGAATCAAATGGAGGGCGGCGGGTGGGGGAGAGGGCTTGGGCGGTGAAATTGGGAGATGGTCCAAAGGAGAGGAGGTTTACAGGCAACAAAAATGGTTAAGAATTTATGACTACTGCATCAATAAAATTTCTACTTGTGGAATATTTCCAACTGCAGTAAAAAAAGATTGTAACCAGCAGTACATACGACAGATAGCCTTTACGTCTGACATACTTTTCATACTTCATGGTTCTGGCTCAGTCTGGTCTTTAATTTCAACAAGAATATTGTCATAAATGTATTGTGATAGTATTAAGGTGACTTTCATGAATTGAGGACAGTGAGTGACAATAAAACACACAGAATAGAAACAGTAATCTGTATACCAGCTTCAGAGGATATTACAGGAAGGAGGTATAGTATAAGAGGAGAGGACTACAACTCCCAGCATATCTGGGTAGTTATTATGGGATATCAGAGGATATTTCACGGAAGAGGTATAAGATGAGATCACTAAACTCCCAGCATGTCCAGGTTGATATAATGTAATAGTAAAGTACCACAGACCTAGGGGGTATCTGCAAATTGTTTGTGGTTTATGTATTATGATGTTATGTATAATTCATGTTATTTTGGCCATAGATTCCAATAGGATGGATGATTGGTGAATGGTTGGAAGGAACAGGGCTAACCACCCTGTTCCTCCCCTCTTGCTAGGAGTGGGCTAGTCCCACTTCCTGCCAGGAGGGTGAGTTGCTGTGTAGACAGAAAAGGCAGAGGAATCACACTTCAGAGCTTCTGCTTCAGGTAAAGATTGTCCAGAGAGGTAAACTTGAGTGAGTATCAAGAAAAGCACATGAAAGACAAGACAGCAGAGTGAACAGCAGAAAACTGTATTTCAGACACAGCTGTAAGGTGAGGGTCTAAGGTTCAGACACGCATCACACAAACTACAACTAGACTAGATACATTTCTGAACCTGACATTGGACACTTATACCCACAAGTCATCATCTGCAGCCATCCAGCTTGCCTCCATACCTCCTTAACTGGTGCCAGTAACTGCACTTTATATCTGCTGCTGTTGGATGCACCATAAGTATATTTTGCATTTAGTAAAAAGAGACTGTTCTACCATCACCCTCATTCTTCAGATTACTGAACCGATCCCCAGGGAGCAATGGCCTGAGGGAGCACATTGTGGCAGAACATCTTATCAGGGCCACTACTACTCCCATCCTCTGCACCAGCTCTTCAGTGGATCTGAATATAGCAATAGCAATATGCAATAGCAGAGCACATTACAAGACTGAGGTATAAGAGGAGAGGACTACAACTCCCAACATTTTCAGGCTGATATTATGGGGTATTTTAGGAAGGGAGGTGTTATGAAAGGAGAGAACTACAACTCCCAGCATGTCCAGTCATATATAATGTTACATTATAGGACATTACAGGGATGAGGTATAAGAGGAGATAACTACAACCCCAGGCATGCACAGGTGGTTATTATAGGATATTAGAAGACAATTCAGAGAAGGGATATGAGGAGAGGACTACAACTCCCAGCATTCCCAGGCAATTATTATGGAATATCAGAGGACAATTCATAGAGGGATTATAATAGGAGAGGACTACAACTCCCAGCATGTGCAGGCCATTATTGTGTTATATCAGAGGACAATTTAGAGAGGGAGTATAATGGCTCTTTCACAAGATGTGTCCTTTGCGGAAATCATGTTCCATGTGAGATAGAGATCCTGCGTTCTGGACTTACAGAATTGCATGACCTTTCTGTTACAGATTCATACTGACATAAAGCTGTCAGTATGATTTTGTAGAAGAAATGTCACGCAGAGGCACACATCATTATCAATCATGATAATGCCCTGCATTTTTGTAAGTCCAGAACACAGAATCCCTCTCTCACATGGAGTGTGATTCCCACAAGGGACACACTAGTGTGAAAAAACCTTAAGAAGAGAGGACCTCCAAGGTTTCTCAGGCCATTGCTATCTGGGAAGATTTGCACTGTGAACTATTTGGAACTTTGTTTTGATACTGTTGGATGTACTACCACTCCCATTCAGATGTTTATTTTCTACAAAATACCTTGTTACTGACTCCAGCATCATTTATCGGCCACTGTACCTACATCTCTTGCCTTGCACCTGTACAACACTCATAACAACAAGGGTGCCCCAACTACCATCAGGCAGGAGCCCCAACATCAGGGTAGGCCCTGAGGGAAGAAAGGATGCGCCCTCCTATCACTACCCTAGCCCTAGGAAGCATCTGTGTGAGAATTGCCACTGTAAATAATAATTACAGCCACAGCTACTACCATTGCAATCCCCCACTCCAGTCCTCTAGGGTTTGCAGCACATAAAAGTGCCACTACAGGCAATATTGCACTTTATTTGCTTCAATGACCCTCTAGGGGACTCTAAATAGAAATGTATGGCAGCTGTGAGCTGCCGTAGATTTCTGTCCTCATTTTACAACAAAAAACGGTCAGACTGTGCCTTGAACTTTTCCACATTTTATCACGTTACACCCATAAACTTAAATGCATTTTATTGGGATTTTCTTTGGTATACTAACACAAAGTATGTGTGAAGTGAAAAGAAAATTATACATGATTTTCAAAAATTTTAATAAGTAAACATCTGAAAAGTGTGATGTGCATTTGTATTAGGCTCCCTGCACTCTGATAAGCCTAAGTAAAATCCATTGTGACCAATTGCCTTCAGAAATCATCTGATTAGTAAATAGAGTCCACCTGTGTGTAATTTATTTTCAGTATAACTCCAGCTGTTTTGTGAAGGCCTCAGAGTTTTGTTAGAGAACATTAGTGATCAAACAGCATCATAAAACTAAGGAACACACCAGACAGGATAAAGTTGTGGAGAATAGGAAAGCAGGGTTAGGTTATTAAAAATATATATTTTAAGCTCTAAACATCTCACAGAGCACTGTTCATTTCATCGACCAAAAAATGGAAGAAGTATGGCACAACTACAAGCCTAGCAAGACCATGGTCAGTCTGGAGGGTCTGTAGAGATCCCCAGCTCAAGTGGGAGAATTTGTCCACGGGACACTATAAGTCATGTAGTCCACAAATCCGGCCTTTATGGAGTGGCATTTTTTAAAGCAAGCCATAAGAAGTCCAGTTTGCAGTTTGCCACAAGCCATATAAGGACACATCAAACATGTGGAAGAAGGTGCTCTGGTCAGATGGACCAAAGTTCAACTTTTTGGCCTAAATGCAAAACGCTATGTGTGGAGGAAAACTAACACTGCACATCACACCTGAACACACCATCCCCACTGTGAAACATGGTGTTGGCAGCATCATGCCGTGGGTATACTTTTCTTCAGCAGTGACAAGGAAGCTGGTCAGAGTTGAATAGAAGTTGGATGGAGCTAAATACAGTGAAATCCTGGAGGAAAACCTAGTAGAGCAGGAATCAGCAACCTTTGGCACTCCAGCTGCTGTGAAACTACAACTCCCACTACAACTCCACACTTGCTCAGCTATTCTTGTAACTCCCATAGAAGTGAAAGGAGGATTCAGTGAGTTGTAGTTTCAGAACAGCTTAAGTGCCGGAGGTTGCTGATCCCTGTGGTAGAGGCTGCAAAAGACTTGTGACTGGGGCAGAGGTTCACCTTCCAGCAGGACAATCAACTTAAACATACAACCAGAGCTACAATGAAATAGTTTGGATCAAAGCATATTCATGTGTAATGGCCCAGTCAAAGTCCAGACCTATAACCCATTGAGAATCTGTTGCAAGACTTGAAAACTTCTGCTCACAGACTCCCCCCTATCCAATCTGACTAAGCTTCAGCTATTTTGCAACAAAGAATGGTCAAAATTTTCAGCTTCTAGATATGCAGTCTCTAGACACATACTATCCGCGACCGGGCCCTGAATGGATGTTTGCCGGGCAACGGCAATCAGGGACCTGGTCACCAGTGAGGAGCGGCGGCAGCGGTGGCAGGGGACAGGGAGATGAGCGCTTCCATTGTGGAAGCGCTCATCTTCATAGTCATCTGTATCGCCGTCCTCAGGACAGCGATACAGATGCCTGTGCTGTGGGGCAGGGGAGGGAGAGGCGTCTCCCTTGCCCGTTCCTCAGATAGGCTGCAGGCCTAGTGCCTGTAGCCTATCAGAGGCCGGCTCTGGCGGCACAATGACGTCATTGCACCGCCTCAGCCGTACAGCGCAGGGCACAGGCCGGAAGAGGCCTGCATTGCAACGCTGCCAGCCTGATGGAGGTAAGTATAAGTGTTTATTTTTTTTTATTTTTTTTGTACATTACAGGAGAGGGGCACTTCTTACTGGCACATGATATGGGGGGCACTGTGGGGGCATCTATGGGGACACTTATATTATTGGGGGGCATTTATGGGGGTACTTCTTATTGGCATATTTTGGGGGGGGCATCCATGGGGGCACTTATTGGCATATTATTGGGGGGCATCTATGGGGGCATTTCTTATTGGTATATTATTGGGGGCACTTCTTATTGGTATACTATTGGGGGCATCTATGGGGGCACTTTTTACTGGCACATTATTGGGGTCATCTATGGGGCACTTTTTACTGGCACATTATTGGGGGCAGTGTGGGGGCATCTATGGGGGAACCTCTTACTGGTAGATTATTCTGGACACTGTGGGAGCACTTCTTACTGGCACATTATTGGGGGCACTGTGGGGGCATCTACTGAGGCCACAAAGAAGGGATTTTTTATAATGGTGGCTCTGTATAGGGGCATTTTATGTTATATTTATATATTTTAATACGCACCGTGCGTGAATCAGTCAGCACCGACCGTGCCCCCCACCACTCCCCATTTTCGTGATCAAAATGATGTCACTGGGGCTTTTAAAAGTGGTATGGGGGATGATAAATCCACAAACCTGTGATGAAGTGCTAGATTCCCAGTTGTGTCACCTGTTTATAGGTGACTCGCCAGTAAGCAGAGCTCTTTCACAAAATAATCATTTTGGAACCTGATGGTCTCCCGAATAATCAATAATTCAATAATTACAAGGGTAATCTCTCTGTAAAGCTTATGTGTATAGCAAACTCTTGCTTCATTGTTTTTTTTTGTGTAAATTTGAAATCCATGTCAAGAGGTGAATTGTTGCTTAATGACTTGGATGGCACTGTGGGATTACCACATGCTGATTAACCCCAGGCTAATACATGTGTGAACCAACACCAGTTGAAACTGTAAATCTGCAGCAGAAATCCAAGTCACCCTTGGATTACTGCCTTAAATTCTGCATCTGAATTTTCCAGAAGATTGAGTTTGTCGTGTCAAATTCACATTTATAAAGCAATTAAGACACAGCCAACATAAGAAACAGTAGAGTGAGGGATTGCACAAGGAATCTTTTATGTATCGCATGTAAGATAGCAAGGATAGACAAAGAATAAATCAAATATCTTCCCAGGAGTCAAGGACAAGATAGTATTATGACATACATCTATGAAGTTATGCTTATGCTGTTGACATGTGTAACATTTAGGAGAGTGAGAGGGGGTATACCTTACAAACTATCTTTATGCTTAGTTCATTTTAACTGCTTTAATATTAAGCAGTTGGTCATGGCTGAGATTCGAATATCCATCCTATCCTGCAGCTAGGATGTGGTAGGGAGCCGTGCTGAAAAAAAAGTAGAAGGTATGGTGCCATTGTAGTTGTCACAATGCACATGAGGTTGACCTGTTTCTTTGGACCTATGCATTTGATTGTCTCGGATATAGTGAACCTGGGAGAGAGGCTTCAGAAGTGAGGCTGCTGGAGTCTGGTAGTGACCAAAGGTCAAAATATCAAAATGTGGTCCTTTAAAGAGGTAAGGAGGTTAGTAGCGAGTGTGACAGCTTTACCAAGAAGAGGAAGAACTAGAAGATCCAGAATCTTCAAGGCCTTGCACTGTAGTCAGTCAGTAAGGTAATGTGCCTACTGTAAGTATTTAAGCCTGATAGAGACTTTGCTTCTGTGAAAGGGAATATTACCAATACAACCTCCCACACTTTGACATGGTCCTAGCCAGCCATATCTTAATCCTGTACCCCTCAGCCTAGGAATTATCAAGTGTGCAGGAACCTTATTGCCAGACTT
Organism: Rhinella marina; assembly: GCA_900303285.1. Lineage (NCBI taxonomy): Eukaryota > Metazoa > Chordata > Amphibia > Anura > Bufonidae > Rhinella > Rhinella marina. The sequence continues at coordinate 52,839 of ONZH01008381.1, forward strand.
AGATTCTTCAGAAAGAGAGATAGCGAGAAGGAGTACCACAGTGAAGAGAGAATTATTTTCTACAACTGGCCTGGTTACTGACACCATTCACCAGCCACAACACCTACATCTCCTGCCTTGCACCCTTACAAAATGTTTAACACCATCAGGCAGGAGCCTCCACATCCGGGTGTGCCAGAGGGAAGAAAGAGTGTGCCCTCCTGTCACTGCCAGGCCCTAGACAGTATTGGTGTGAGGCTTGCCACTGTGATTGGTGTGACATTGCTCATTGCAGGTGCCACTAATACTCCCATCCTCCACTGTGCTCCTCCTTTCTTGTGGCCTGTTGAGCAAGCAAATGAGCATTACTGGTATTGTGCAGGAGGTGAAGCTGCTGGTGTTCCGTGTGGGTCACAGCCTAGACAGTAATGGCTGAGGTGTATCATCATCCCATGCATTTAGCTACGTGGAATCTGCTAGGGCAGGGGTAGGGAACCTCCGGCTCTCCAGCTGTTGTGAAACTACAATTCCCAGCATGCTTCATTCATTTCTATGAGAGTTCTTAGAAGAGCAGAGCGAGTATGCTTGCTGGGAGTTGTAGTTTCACAACAGCTGGAGAGCCGGAGGTTCCCTACCCCTGTGCTAGGGTAATGACAATAGTTCCATATGGGAATCAGTGTAGTGGTAAAATGTGCTGTACTTAGGCCCTGTTGTTAGAAAGAATCCATGTTTATTGGGTTGGTTAGATCTCTACATTGGGAACTGGTTGTCTGCAGGCCAGAGAACTGTTGCTTATTCTCATATATGAGTCCCGTCGGGGGCGTAGCTAAAGTCTCAGCTTGGGCCTCCCCCACCCACCACCACCACTAAGCACTGGTGCACCTAGCTTTTCTGTTGTCCAAGTCAAAAATTGAAACGCTCCCCCCCCCACGCCAGATTCTCAACCTAACCCCTTACCTCCAGTCCTAATGTTAAAGGGGTTGTCCTCTATTTACTACTGATGACCTAGGATAGGTCATCAATAGAAGATCGGCGGGGTACCCCAGCAACCCCGCAGATCAACTGCTTTCTCTGCTCTGTTCACCTGCTCGCCGCAGCTTTTGCAGTGATGAGCAGTAAACAGAGCAGAGAAGGCAGCACTCGTACAAAAAAAAAGTCTTTAAAGACATACTTTAGAGAACATACAGAGTAACACAGCTCCACATAGGTACCTCTTACATCCAGTGACGTCTTCTCTGATGTAGATGTTCTCTTTCATCTTTTCTATTCACACCAGACTGCCATGATGACTTTTTTCAGCCGCGCGTCGTCTCTGCAGAGTTTAACAAACATCTTACTTTCTTACTTTTCCATCATCCTCTCACCTTCTCAACACCCCATCCTGCCACCCACAATACTGTGCCCGCTGTGCTCCCTAATACTATCCGCAGAAACAGTCTCCCTGAAAATACTGATATCAGTGCACCAGTACAAAAAAATACCCCCTTCCTTTCAGATCAGACCCCCATATAAAACCCTAAATGAGACCTCCCCATCTCAAACCAGACCTCTATGTCAGACCCCATATAAGGCCCCAGTTTTAGGTAGGTAGGCAAGTTCATACACAGAAACCTAAACACCGAACTGACCCTATAGGACCCTGGAAACTAATGACAGGAATGAGTCTACCTGTTCCTTCAAAAGTAAGGATGAACAGGAGTCTCCCTAAGGCCTAATAACAAAACAACAGGAGGGAAAAGGAAACTTATCTTTCAATGAAGAAATGGAGGCTCCAGGATCTCAGCTGAAAACCAAACTGCTGCGCCCCTCCACAACAACTGAAGCTATAAACCGCAAGGAATAGTGGGAGAAGAAGCAATAAATAGGGGAGGGACAATTACCACACCAGGAACACCTGAGGGAAAAGGGTGTGGTAAATACCAACAACAAAAAGGGAAAACATGTCAGATTATACCACGTGTTGCCAATCTGACAGACCTCCTGTTATCTGTCATAGGAATGTCCGTGACAAGCGCGGGCCCTGAGAGGAGCGAGCAGGAGGAGGGGTAAGTACAGTACAGCGCTACCAGCGCTTCTCTCCCCCTCCTCCTGCACACTAGCAAGCGCTTCCATTATGGAAGCGCTCGCTAGTATTCCCTTTATAAGATGCGCTATCTGCATCTTATAAAGGGAAAATACAGTGCCACTGGCAAGGGGCCTGTTCGCAACTGTGTCTGCTATAGCTACGCCAGTGAGTCCCGTTGCTTGTTCTGGTATAGGAGGACTGTTGCTTGTTCTGGTATAGGAGAACTGTTGCTTGTTCTCATATATGAGTCCCATTGCTTGTTCTGGTATAGGAGGACTGTTGCTTGTTCTCATAGGATATATGAGGATGTATAGGAGTACTGTTTAAACAACAGTTCTGTGGCTCAGTTGCAAATTAAGAAGTCACAATTTAGCCTTCTGGGCTTTAAATACGAATCAATCCACAAGTGTCATTTCTGAGAGAATGAGCATAGTATCCAAAACCATGACTGAAGCCTCCAGGGCATTACATGTAAATTCTTTAGAATCAGCAATGTTGATTGCACTTCAATGCCAAGGTATCCTACTGCAGAGGGCAATATCCATACCAGGTAATGGGGCATTACTGGCTATATCTGTTATATAAAGAAGTGCAAAAATGTCCTACTCTTCCAAGTTTTATACTCTGTAATAAAGCTAGAATTACACACACAGTGCATGTTTGCCATGGGGATCCCTTTCAATCTGCAGGATAAAGAATAATCCCCCTCAGCTGTTATCTAGTGCGCTCTGAAGAAAAGCATGATGTGTGTCTAGAGACGTTCCATTTTGTCATGTTTATACTAGATGAATAGCTTTCTCACACGCTACAGGATGCCAGACACGCAGAGACTTTCCCTTCTGTGTGCTGATATCGATAAGCTTCATGTTTGTTTAAAATTCCGTATCATAAGTTACAGGAAAAGGTCAATGTTGAAGGGGAAATGAAATAGTATGACCTCTTCTCAGATTGTAAATATATGCTGGATAAGTACACCGTAGTAGATACATGTGAGGTATCGTGCCGTGTTATCGCACTTTATCATGACTATTAGTTACTGGTCATGAAAAGAGAAAGTGTAGAAACTGTGTCATTGGAAGTAAAGCTTCTGCAGGAAGGTGTGCATATAGGGAATTCAGTCAAAAATAGGAGAGGACTTCATCTCTACAAGTGATCCACCCTCACTTGTTACACTTGTTACACAGTTTCACCCTGCCCTTAGGGTCCTTTCACTTATGAATTTGGCACCCAAAGTTTTGCCAATGTTTTTTTCTGGCATTTTTTTTTGCACACAGTGAGGGTCGTTTACTATGCCCCTGTAATGCCTCATTCACACGTCAGTATTTTGGTCAGTGATTTCCATCAGTAATTTTGAGCCAAAACCAGTTGCAGATCTTTCCCTTATACCTTATCCCTGTGTAAGCTTCACTCCTGGTTTTGGCTCACAATAAGGCCTCTCACACACGACCGTGTTCCACGGTCCGGTACGGGCCGTGAAAGCCCGGACCGTACTCCCTCTGAGGACGGGAGCGCACGGCGTCATTGGTTGCTATGACGCCGTGCGCTTCCTGAGGCCGCCGCTGTACAGTCAAACACCGTACACGAGCGTATATTTTGTGGGCTCCGATCCACATTTTTTTGCTGATAAAATGCGGACCCATTCATTTCTATGGGTCCGCAAAAAATGCGGACAGCACACCATGTGCTGTCCACATCCGTATGTCCGTTCCGTAGCCCGTATTACGGACAAGAATAGTACTGTTCTATTAGGAGCCAGCTGTTCCGTTCCACAAAATATGGAATGCACACGGATGCCATCCGTTTTGTTTGCGGATCCACAATTTGCGGACCGCAAAACACAACGTTTGTGTGAAAGTAGCCTAAGGGTTCATGCACATGACTGTACTTTGGGTCCACATCTGATCTACATTTTTGTGGGTCGGATGCAGACCCATTCACTTCTGCAAAATGACAGAACATGTCCTATTCTTGTCCACATTACAAACAAGGATAGGACTGTTCTATTGGGGGATGACCATTCTGTTCCGCAAGATGTGAAAGGCACACAGCCGGTATCTGTGTTTTGCAGATCCCCAACTTACCGGAAAACAGCCAACAGACACTCTACATTGCCTGTGATCAAGATTTGTTGAAACCTCTTCCAATTGCTGCTACTGTCAATGTTGCTGATTTTCCAGATACTCTGGCATTTATGCCATGTGGGGCTATACCCTTACTGCTGCATATGATCATTGCCTTTTGAGCATGCTATTTGTGATTTACAGGTATAATGGTATATGACCTGACCATTATAATAGTTATAATTATAATATAATTAGCTGTATGTTCACACTAATGACTGACTTTACACTTTTGTCCTTAGAATTGGCTCAATGTTTTGTTTGAAGTATACATCAGACTGGAATAGCTGGCATGTAATGACATTCATGTGCTGTGGTTTGAATATAAAAGATGATGGTGCAATAGTGCACATTTACTAAGGCTGCCCATATACAATGCGGCCTGGCAGCAGGATCCGTGTGTGGCTCAGCGGAAATTGCTGGTGTTAGCAGCAGATTAATCAGGTCTCCATCAGGCATAGCACAAGGAACAACAGGGTTTTATTCAGAAATAACAGCACAACATATGAGTATAACTTTTAGTAAGATCAGAATCTCAGCACTTCTGGCTTTCTGCTCTCTCAGGTCTCTCTCTGCATGTATAGCAAGTCTCCGCCCCTTCCTGCTTTTTCTTTTTAGCTACTTTATAATCAACTTAATATATAAAGTATATATACTTTACTAACAGCATAACACAGTGTCTGGAAACAGGCAATCACATAATGTAGTTGTTGCAATACACAGAATAATAAGCACTATTCCAACAACCGGGCTGTACCTGTACTTTCTGGACCGCACACGTACACACTCTTTGTCTCAAGTGGCATGTACAAGCGCAGCGATTAGCGGTGAGGCGCACGAGAATAAGTACAAACACTCTAAAACAAATATAATGAAATTAAAATCTAGATACAGTGTGCAAATAACACAACGCAAACACATTGTCACCCGTTTAGAGGTATCCTAATAGAAATCAGGGAGCTGTACATTTTGTACTTGACTACACCAGCAGTAGGCTTGAGCCAATCGAGCATCGGATTACACTTTGGGGGTGATTTATTAAACTAGAATACATCTAAATTAAGCATATTTCAGGTGCAGATGGCAGTGCAACTAACCGCTATCTGTGACTTTGTCCCACTCACGTCAGGTCTAAGCTGTGTTACATTTAGAACTGGCGCTGGATGCACCGAAGTTATGGAGAGGCTGCTGCCTCTTCATAACTTCGGCAGATCCACCACCTGCTTAGGGCTTTATTAAGACCGGCATCTAAAACGCTGTTCCGTAACCCTGTATCCCTACAGAATTAAAATGTATTGCTAACTGGAGGCTAAATTTGTTTCACCCGACTTCAGTGTATTAATTCAGTATTCATTTTGACATCTCTGATTTTGTTTTAACCCCTTGCCACCTGCCCATTACTATATATGATGTAAAAATACAGCCCCATGTATCATCGAAAAAGGCACAAAAATTATTTACATAATTGAACAGAAGAAAAAAGTTATGACTTTCAAAGTTGAATGTACTGAAAAAATGGAAAATGTGTTTGGTACAGAAAAATGGCCTGGTCTTGAACCGATTAAAAATAGTCCACAGATGATCCCTTCTTGGTGGCAGATGCCACCATTTTAAGCAATTGGAATCTTTTGTGAAATTCATAAAACATTAGATCACTGTAGATTTGCTTATCTCTAGTCATGGCCTGACTACAAGTATAACTTACCCGAATTCACAGCATCATGGATCCCTATGATGATGTGGGTTTGAGTCAGTTAAATGAGTTGTCCCATGACAACCTCATGCACAGAATAGGGAATAAGGGTGGGGGGTCTGACTACTGGCGTCCTTGTAAGAACGGGAACTCGTGCCAGTCTTGTGCCCACTGTGGCGCCTATTGTAGAACACAGAATCCATTCACTGTATACATTACTAGGGGTTGCGAATCCTGTATGCGCTGCAGTGAAAAGTGCTGTGGACAGCCAAACTCTGGGTGCCTGTTTTGATCAGAATACAATAAAATAAATTAATAAGATATATTACAGATATGATTTTCAGATTATTTGTAATATTGTTTGAAGGTTTAGGGACACTTTAATGTGTGCAAATAATGTATTAAACCATATCTGATTTTTCAAAAAAAGTTAGCATAATGGCTTTGCTTCTTTGTATAAACATAACTGTGAAGGAATAGTCATGTTTGGGCTTCCCTAATGTTTTTTTTTCAGCCATATTATTCCCTGTTTCAACTGAACAGTTAGATGCATTTCACTCAGAAGCAGGAGATGTCTCCCTTCTGCCAGCACTGTACTACTGTGACATCCTTTCCCTTACTTCCCACTATGTTTGTTTTCAACTCTGGAACTCACAAAACAGACTCTCCTGTGATGTTTAGAAGCAGTGTAGAAGCAGTTATTTCATCAGGCTCAGGATCTCAGGTAGGATCTCTGAGCCAACTTCTGAGTCTCTGTTAAGGGCAGGATCTTGTCTGACAACAGGTGGTGGACTGCAAGTTAGGTGAAAGTGAGGCCCCTAGTGGCCATGATTTTACAGCTTTTTTTCAGGTAGATGCAGGCAGATTATTTTTTTTTAACTAGGATTCTATGATTTAGAAATTTGGTAGTCACACCATTCTCTATTAAACGAAAATGTATAAAAGTACAGTAACTCTTTAAAGCATTATGATAAATCTTAACAGTCATCCAAAATAACCACATGTTGCTGTTTCCCCTTTAGGTGGAGTGCACCTCTAAGTAGATTGGCTGATTGGATGTCTTTTTTTCAATACTGCTCCTTTTACGGTAGCTTCATTGTATCCCGAGATATGTGATTTCTTTTTTGTTTAAACATCATTTCCTAAAAGAGATAAAAAATGTAGAATGTTGAAAAGTTCGTTTCAATGTTAGCATAGCTAGAAAATGTAAAGTTCTCCATCATCTGCCCTGTGACTTCTTCACAGTTCAGTACATTTCTCTATACAGTACATAAGGTTAAAAACTGGTGAGGAGTTTCCTTAAAGAAAACCTGCTTCCACAAAATGCAGGGCAATCGGCAGGCAGCATATTACAGAGCAGGAGGAGCTTAGCAGATTTATATATATTTTATGGGAAAAGATTTAGTAGTACTTTTATTAAAATCTATGCTCTTCTTAAGCCCAGTTGCCCAAATGGGGGGTCTTATCAATGACTGACAGATATCTTTGTATACATACTCTTACAGGGAAGGCTGCCAATCATTGAAAATACCACTCACTTGGCTACAGAAAGAGTAGAGATTTATATGCATAAATGGCACATTCTAGTGATTGAATCTTTTCCCATAAAGCTGTATCATTTTGCTCAGCAAATGTCAAATGTCAAAGCAGATGTCAGTGCATTTTGTGGTGAATGGTTCTGTTACATGAACCACAAAGTAACTGTACATTGTTGGTGTATAGTAAATGTATGAGCCAGCTCCATATGCAATGGGTGCCAGCTGTGTAATGCTGGCTGTTAATCTATGCGATGCCTGTGGCAGAGCCTAATAGCATACCTGTCAAAATCCCATAGGTTGCAATATCATTCCACTGCATTCTATGGTACAAGCAATCATACTTCATACTTCAGTCTCGTACGCGGACTAAAAAGTACAGTAAATTTTTTTTCTACACTGCAGGGCAATGTCACAAAAGCATTTTCTATTTTATTGCAGCATATTCACAAAGTTGCAGTAAAAATTATAGTAAACTAGAACTTGCTTACATGTTTAGGATGAAAAACATCCTTAATCATAGCTGTAGTCTAGTACAAGTAATGTGCAATCCCAATAACATAGATTTTTGCAAAAGAAGGAGTAACTAGAGGAACACTTCTGCAGCAAACTGCCTAGCTTTGCGGTAGGGCATTTCAGAGAACTGGTGCAGCTCAGGAGAAGTCTTGGAGACGGAAGTGAGAGAATTGGATTATGGTGGATTTTAGTCGAAAGTCATTACCTAAACGGTGGGCATGGGTAGGATGCTAGACAGAAATGAGGGCATAGATGTAGGGGGGGGTCAGCACTGTGGAGAGCTTTGTGGGTTAGAATGTGAAGTTTAAATTCAATCTTCTACTGTATGGGCAATCAGTGTAATAACTGGCACAGGGCAGAATCTTTGGAGTAGCACTTAGACAGATAGATTAGCCTAGCTGCTGCATTCAGCATAGCTTAGAGAGGGGTAAGCCTGAGGGAGGGGGAGGGGGGAATTAATAGTGAGTTACACTAATAAAGATGGGAATTGATCAGGACAACAATTTTTTGTTGTTTCCACAGTAAGGGGTGGATTCCAGAGATGTTTTTGAGGTGCAGGTGGCATGAACGGGCAAATGATTGAATAAAGGGGGCAAAGGAAAGATCAGTGTCAAACAACTACTATTATGCACGCAATAAAGAGAGATTTTGTTAAAAGGGAATTTCAAGATTTTCTAACTGATGACCTATCCTCTGGATAGGTCATCAGTATGTGATCGGTGGGACACCTGGAACCCCCACTGATCAGCTGTTTGAGAAGGCACCAGCACTCCTGTAAGCGCCTCAGCCTTCTCCATGCTCACCAAGCACAGCATCAAGCTTCAATTGAATTGAGCTGCTCATAGGCCACATGAGCGATGAAAGTGTCATCATTGGCCTAGAAAAAGCTGAGAGAAGGCCTTCTCAAATAGCTGATCAGCAGTGGTCCCCCAACAATCAGATACTGATGACCTAACCAGAGGATAATTCTTCAGTTAGAAAGTCTCAGAAAACCCCATTAAGTTCAACATGGTGTGGTCTCTGACTCTCTAAATACCACATGCCGGCCATTGCACTTCCATTACATGCCCTACCTGTCACTCACATGGACATTAACACCATGGATACTCCCAAACGGCCGTCAGACAGGAATCCCACAGCTCTTGGGAGTTCCCTGAGAACACAGGGTTTCCCTCCTTTACTGCACTGACCTCAGGGAGCGTCTGAGGAGTATGTATGATGTAGTAGAAATACTGTCACAGTGGGAAACTGATATCATCCTTCCTGAAATCAACTGTAAATAGCTAATTAATATTAAAAAATCTTTCAGCGTCCCTATCCAAATAATTGACTGTAATTATTTAATTTGTAATTATCAATATAACATGGAAATCAAAAAATAGATGACAAAAAAATTGGAATTATTCAGGAAAAAAGTTCTTAAAATATAAAAATAATTCAAATCACCACCTTTCCAAATTTTACAAAAAAAATAAATAATTGGCATTGTCACATGCAAAAATGTCTGAAATATGAAATATATAAATATTTCTCATGCACAATGAACACCATTACAGGTTAAAAAATGTACAGCTTTTTTTGTCTGCCTGTCCTCCCTAAAAATTAAATAAAAAGTGCTCAAAAAGTCATATGTTCTCCAAAACGGTACCAATAAAAAGTACAGCTCACCTGACATAAACCAAGCCCTCTATCAGCTCAACATATTATGGTAAAGTAAATGGTACCATTAAAAATACAAGCCCTCATACAGCTATATGAACAGAAAAGTTAAAAAAAAAAGTTGAGGCCAGGATCACATCATCATTTATTTTTCCTTTTGATCCATCAAAAAAAATGTACGCAGGATGCAAAATGTGCATAACTAAGCATAATGGATGCTTAAAATACAGGATCCGTTTTTTTTGTTCTCCTGACGGATCAGAAGAATGGAAAAATAGATGGTGATGTGAACCTGGCCTTAATAGTAAATGCAATCCTCTTAATTGCATATTGCCTATTTGTACTATATGCCCTGTAAAGTATGTAATGATCAATGGAATATTCTTTGCAATTAATATATTGAAGAATGTTGTCCGTACATAATTATAATGCTCTCTATATCTCACTGTTCTCAATAATGTATATTTACCTAAAGAGAATTCTACCCTTGGCAAGCACTGATACATCTATGAGAGACACATACACAGACATACAAGTGCATCTCAATAAATTAGAATATCATCAAAAAGTAGTTTTTTTTCAGTAATTCAGTTCAGAAAGTGAAACACATATATTATATAGTCATTACAAACAGAGTTAACTTTTTCAAGTGTTTTATTATGGCTTACAGCCAAGGAAAACCCAAAATTCATTATCTCTGAAAATTAGAATAATTAACCCAAAACACCTGCAAAGGCTTCCTAAGCCTTTAAAAAGGTCCCTTAGTCTGGTTCAGTAGGCGACACAATTATGGGGAAGACTGCTGACTTGACAGATGTCCAGAAGGCTGTCACTGACACACTCCACAAGGAGGGTAAGCCACAAAAGTTCATTGCTAAAGAGGCTGGCTGTTCACAGAGTGCTGTATCAAAGCATATTAATGGAAAGTTGAGTGGAAGAAAAAAGGGTGGTAGAAAAAGGTGCACAAGCAACAGGGAGAACCACAGCCTTGATAGGATTGTTAATAAAAGGCCTTTCCTAAATTTGGAGGAGATTCACAAGGAGTGGACTGCTGCTGGAGTCTGTGCTTCAAGAGCCACCACACACAGACGTATCCAGGACATGGGCTACAAGTGTCGCATTCCATGTGTCAAGCCACTCAGGACCAATAGACAACGCCAGAAGCGTCTTACCTGGGCCAAGGAGAAAAAGAACTTGACTGTTGCTCAGTGGTCAAAGGTGTTGTTCTTAGATGAAAGTAAATTTTGTATTTCATTTGGAAATCAAGGTCCCAGAGTCTGGAGGAAGAGTGGAGAGATACTCAATCCAAGCTGCTTGAGGTCTAGTGTGAAGTTTCCACAATCAGTGATGGTATGGGGAGCTATGTCATCTGCTGCTGTAGGTCCACTGTGTTTTAACAAGACCAAAGTCAATGCAGCCATCTACTAGGAAATTTTAGAGAACTTCATGCTTCCCTCTGCCGACAAGCTTTTTGGAGATGGAATTTTTATTTTCTAGCAGGACCTGGCACCTATCCACACTGCCAAAAGTACCCATACCTGGTTTAATAACTACAGTATCACTGTGCTTGATTGGCAAGCAAACTCGCCTGACCTTAACCCCATAGAGAATCTATGGGGTATTGTCAAGAGTAAGATGAGAGACACCAGACCCAACAATGCAGACGAGCAGAAGGCTGTTATCAAAGCAACCTGGGCTTCCATAACACCTCTGCAGTGTCACAGGCTGATCGCCTCCATGCCATGCCGCATTGATGCAGTCATTCATGCAAAAGGAGCCCCAACTAGAGATGAGCGAGCATACTCGTCCGAGCTTGGTGCTCGTTCAAGTATTATTACGGTACTCGTAAGTGCTCGCTGCTCGGACGAGTATCTCGCCATGCTCGAGGAAATGGCAACTTCCGCATCGTGCATTTTTGGCGCCTATAAACTCAGCCAATCACAAGCCAGGAGACTCTGCGGTACACCCAGCATCACGTGGGGCCCTTACATGTCGATAGCAGGGGTTGGCTGGCCTGATCAGGTGACCCTGGAATATACCAGTGACTGGCCACGGTGCTCGGCTCAGATGCTGTCTGGATGTCGTTAGGGATAGAGCTGCTGCGTTTCAGGGAGAGTGTTAGGGCCTGCATTTAGTTCTCTGTTAGGCAGGAATCACCCACAAAGAACCCAACAGCCCTTCTAAGGGCTACAAGAATTTTTTTTTTGTCTCCTGGCTTGGCTGGCTGGCACTAGTAGTGCAGCTATCGCCATATATAACCCCTTTTTTTTATTGTTATATCTCAGTGATACAAATCCATTTCACACAGCTGTGTGGAACCATTTTGTGTGTCACAGTTCAGTACACTCACTACAATCCGTATTTTCTGTCCAGGTGACACTTTCTGTACGTCACTTAATACAACCAGGTCTTTTGCTCTCACGTATATAGCTTGATCCCAAAAATCTCTGTGCGACATTTGTCTGGGTCGCAGTCAAAATAGCCACCGTCAGCAGGGTGTCAGTTAGCTCTACGATAGTTTCTGCACGTCACGTTCCAAAAAAAAACAAAACTAAAAAAAAATATATAAAAAAAATAGTTTTTGTTGTTGTTTTAGCTCAGTTATACAAATCCATTTCACACAGTAGTGTGGAATCATTCTGTGTGTCACAGTTCAGTACACTCACTACAATCCGTATTTTCTGTCCAGGTGACACTTTCTGTACGTCACTTAATTCAACCAGACTGAACAAGTTTGTGGGTTTCAGTACAGCAGGCCCATTTATTTTTTATTTTTTATATAATACACTTATATACAGAAAATGTTGAACCCCAGGGCTAAGGTTCGAGGACGAGGGCGTGGGCATTCAATTACTGCAGGGGGCAGAGGCCGTGTTCCTGGGCAGGGTGAGACAGTACCTGCTGATGAGGGAGCAGGGGAACGCCGCAGAGCTACACTCCCTAGCTTCATGTCTCAGCTTACAGGGACATGTGGTAGAGGACTGTTGAAACCACAACAGTGCGAACAGCTGATGTTGTGGATTGCGGACAATGCTTCAAGTAATTTGTCCACCATTCAGTCTTCCACGCAGTCCACCCACGTTACCCAAGGGAGCACTCCTCTGGCTCCTCCACCTCAACCTCCATCCTCCCAGTCTGCCCCCTCCCAGGAAAATTTGTAATGCGATCCGGCATACTCTCAGGAACTGTTTTCTGGACCCTCCCCAGAGTCACAAACCACTTCTCAGGTTGCTGCTGACCTCGTTCCCGATGCCCAAGTTTTCCAACTGTCGCAGTCTGTGGGTGATGATGATGATGATGACAATGTTGAGTTAGTGGAAGAAGTTTGTAAAGAGGTGTCGGACGATGAGGAGACACGGTTGTCAGACAGTGGTGAAGTTGTTGTCAGGGCAGGAAGTCCGAGGGGGGAGCAGACTGTGGAATCGGAGGATGACGAGGTGACTGACCCAAGCTGGGTTGATAAGCCGAGTGAAGACAGTGCTTCTGAGGCGGAGGCGAGTGCTGCACCAGAACAGGTTGGAAGAGGCAGTGGTGTGGCCAGAGGGAGAAGCAGGGCCAGAGCTGGTGCATCAGCAGCAACTGTTTCACGTAATGAAGCTCCCGTGGCGAGGCCTAGATGTTCGCAAGTCTGGAGGTTCTTTATAGAAAGTGAGGATGACTGACGGACTGTGGTGTGCAACCTGTGCCACACCAGGATCAGCAGGGGTGCCACCACTACTAGCCTAACCACCACCAGCATGCGCAGGCATATGAGTGCTAAACACCCCACTCAATGGAACCAAGGCCGTTCACCACTTCCTGCGGGTCACACCACTGCTCCTTCCCCTGTGTCACTCGCTGTCTCTGCTAGTCAACCCCCTGCCCAGGACCCCGGCACGAGCGCCTCCCACCGGAAAACCACACCTTCACCTCCACAATCCTCCACAGTGTCCACCAATGTGTCCCAGCGCAGCGTTCAGCTGTCTTTACAGCAGACGCTGGAGCGCAAGAGGAAATACAGTTCCACCCACATGCCCAAGCCCCACATCTCCAAATTGCTGAGCCTGGAGATGCTGCCCTATAGGCTGGTAGAGACCGAGGCCTTTCGCAATCTCATGGCGGTGGCTGCCCCTCGGTATTCGGTCCCCAGCCGCCACTATTTTTCCCAATGTGCCGTCCCAGCCCTACACCAGCACGTGTCAGAGAACATCATCCGTGCCCTGACCAACGCTGTTTCTGAGAAGGTCCACCTAACCACGGACACGTGGACAAGTGCTGCCGGGCAGGGACACTATATCTCACTGACGGCACATTGGGTTAACTTGTTGGAGGCTGGGACCGAGACTGACCCTGGGGCCGCTCATGTACTGCCCACACCGAGGATTGCGGGGCCTACCTCGATCACGGTCTCTCAGACGTACTATGCCTCCTCCTCCGACCCCTCCTCCTCCACCTCCTCCTCCGAATTACCATCCGTGGGCACGGCGCCTTCAGTCGGTAGCTCTAGGCGCAGCAGCAGTGCCGTGGGTAAGCTCCAGCAGGCGGTGCTCAAACTGCTGAGCTTAGGTAACAAAAGGCACACCGCCCAAGAGCTGTTACAGGGCATCACGGCGCAGACCGATGTGTGGCTGGCACCGCTGAACCACAAGCCAGGCATGGTTGTGTGTGACAACGGGCGTAACCTGGTGGCGGCTCTGCAACTCGGCAGACTGACACATGTGCCATGCCTGGCCCACGTGTTCAATCTCATAGTTCAGCGGTTCCTCAAGACATACCCCAATCTTTCTGATTTGCTCACCAAGGTGCGCCGCATCTGTGCGCATTTCCGCAAGTCGACCACAGATGCTGCCACTCTCAGGGCAGCGCAGCGCCGCCTACAACTGCCCGCTCACCGACTGTTGTGCGACGTGCCCACGAGATGGAATTCAACATTAAACATGTTATCCAGGGTTTACCAGCAGCACAGATCGATTGTAGACTGCCAGATGTCAACTTCCACCAGAACTGGTAGTCAGGTCAGTCAGATTCCTCAAGTCTACAATGAGGAGTGGACGTGGATGTCTGATATCTGCCAGGTGTTGAGCAACTTTGAGGAGTCAACACAGATGGTCAGCGGCAATGCCGCCATTATCAGCCTCACCATCCCGCTGCTTTGCCTGTTGAAAAACTCACTGCTCAGCATGAAGTCGGATGCTTTGCGCTTGTCACAAGAGACGGTGGAGGAAGATACGTCGCTTGATAGCCAGAGCACCCTCCGGTCTGTTTCTCAGCGCGTATCGGAGGAGGGGGATGAGGATGAGGAGGAAGAGGAGGAGAATGTCGGCGAGACAGTAGAGGGTACCAGTGCTCAGTCCTTAACTCTTGAGCGTGTATGGGCTGAAGAGGAGGACTTGGAGGAGGAGGAGGAGGAGGAAGAAATGGAGAGCCAGGCCAGTGAGGAGAGGGAATTCTTACGTGTTGGGACTCTGGCGCACATGGCAGACTTCATGTTAGGCTGCCTATCCCGTGACCCTCGCGTTAGAAGCATTTTTTCAAACACCGATTACTGGGTGTTCACTCTCCTGGACCCACGGTACAAGCAGAACCTTTCCACTCTCATCCCTGCAGAGGAAAGGAGTATGAGAGTGAATAGATATCAACAGGCCCTGGTGCACAAGCTGAAACAATTCTTCCCATCTGAAGCCGCTAGCGGCAGAGGGCATGGTTCTGTGGGCCAAGTAGCGGGGGAGAGGAGCCGAGCAGGCAGCTTGTCCAGCACTGGCAGGGGAACGCTCTCCAAGGCCTTTGCCAGTTTTATGTCACCCCAGCAAGACACTGTCACCTGTCCCCAGTCTAGGCAGAGTAGGGGGGAGCTGTACAGAAAGATGGTGAGGGAGTACCTAGCTGACCATACCAACGTCCGTAGCGATCACTCTGCTCCATACAACTACTGGGTTTCAAAGCTGGACACGTGGCCTGAACTGGCGCTGTACGCCTTGGAGGTGCTGGCCTGCCCTGCCGCTAGCGTGCTGTCAGAGCGGGTATTCAGTGCAGCTGGTGGCGTCATGACCGATAAGCGTACACGCCTGTCAACTGACAGTGCTGACAGGCTGACGCTTATTAAAATGAACAAAGCCTGGATTTCACCGGAATTCAAATCTCCTCCGGGGGAAAGCTGCTAAAGATTAACATTACTTATGTATCCGATTCCTCTTCTCTACTCCTCCTACTCCTCCTCCATATCGTCTTTGCCTAACGCTGACCAAAAAAAGCCATTTTTTAGAGGTCCAACTGGCACTTTTTTACCACAATTTTTCAGGAGGGCCCCCTCTCTTCAAACAATTTTTCCAGAAGTCCACCTACAGGCCCTCTCTCCAAACAATTTTTCCGGAGGTCCACCTACAGGCCCTCTCTCCAAACAATTTTTCCGGAGGTCCACCTACAGGCCCTCTCTCCAAACAATTTTTCCAGAGGTCCACATACAGGTCCTCTCTCCAAACAATTTTTCCGGAGGGCCACCTACAGGTCCTCTCTCCAAACAATTTCCGTCTTTTTCCTATCTTTCTCTCTCTCCAAACTATTTTTCCGGATAGCTGCCATATACGGTAATAAACTGAGAAGAATACAGAGAACACATGCCACACTTGATCAAGCTCATAATTTACGACTGTACCGGTTGATGCTAAATTTTTAAGTTGGGGTCCTGCGTCGTCATTCACTGAATTTCACTGATCTCCTCAACGTCTCCTCAAAGAACCGAAAGACTATTGTGGAGAGAGCGGCACAGCTCGCCATCAAAGTGACGAACCCCAACGCCAGACTGCGCAGCGAAGAGAACGAATAAATATCTCTGTGGTTATTTGTGCTAAATAAAAGTTAAATAAACACCAAAAAAAAAATTGATCTGTTCCTGTGCTTGATCCACCCAAGTTGAATCTGTCCCATCATGAGAAAGTCCCCCCAAGGAGTCCCCACTGTAACTTGCTTCCCATACAACTACCTCACCCCCCGACACCTGTGTCTCGCCATTGTCCACCACCTCCTCAGACAACACTGGTAAATCCCCACTGTCAGCACAGGAGACTGCAAAAGGTCTTGCGAATTGGGGCAGAGAATGTTCAGGGGTAGCAAATCAGAGAAGGGGTGACTATGGGGTTCCAGGGAGTACGTGACCACATGCAATCTCCATCCAAAAAGTCATACTGAGGCTCACCACCATGCTTTACACTGCAATCTTATTACTGAGGCTCACCACCATGCTTTACACTGCAATCTTATTGAAAGACAATCAGGGGTTCACCGCCAGGTTGTCAGGCAGCATTTTTAAGTGGGTCACCATTACCGTGTCCCTGAAAATTGCCTTGGGGTCATCGCCAGACTATTTTTATGAAAGGCCATGGGGTTCTATACACACAGTGCTGACGGAAGCCCATCAGCCTTTCTAAACACAATTGAATCTGTCCCATCATGAGAAAGTCCCCCCAAGGAGTCCCCACTGTAACTTGCTTCACTTTCAACTACCTCACCCCCCGACACCTGTGTCTCGCCATTGTCCACCACCTCCTCAGACAACACTGGTAAATCCCCACTGTCAGCAAACTGAGACTGCAAAAGGTCTTGCGAATTGGGGCAGAGAATGTTCTGGGGTAGCACATCAGAGAAGGGGTGACTATGGGGTTCCAGGGAGTACGTGACCACATGCAATCTCCATCCAAAAAGTCATACTGAGGCTCACCACCATGCTTTACACTGCAATCTTATTACTGAGGCTCACCACCATGCTTTACACTGCAATCTTATTGAAAGACAGACAATTAGGGGTTCACCGCCAGGTTGTCAGGCAGCATTTTTAAGTGGGTCACCATTACCGTGTCCCTGAAAATTGCCTTGGGGTCATTGCCAGACTATTTTTATGAAAGGCCATGGGGTTCTATACACACAGTGCTGACGGAAGCCCATCAGCCTTTCTAAACACAATTGAATCTGTCCCATCATGAGAAAGTCCCCCCAAGGAGTCCCCACTGTAACTTGCTTCACTTTCAACTACCTCACCCCCCGACACCTGTGTCTCGCCATTGTCCACCACCTCCTCAGACAACACTGGTAAATCCCCACTGTCAGCACACTGAGACTGCAAAAGGTCTTGCGAATTGGGGCAGAGAATGTTCTGGGGTAGCACATCAGAGAAGGGGTGACTATGGGGTTCCATGGAGTCATACTGAGGCTCACCACCATGCTTTACACTGCAATCTTATTACTGAGGCTCACCACCATGCTTTACACTGCAATCTTATTGAAAGACAGACAATCAGGGGTTCACCGCCAGGTTGTCAGGCAGCATTTTTAAGTGGGTCACCATTACCGTGTCCCTGAAAATTGGCGGTGATGGACCTTCGTTGCACCTAGTTGGGTGCTTCCCTAACATATGATGGGTATTTGCCTAGCCTTTCTTGGTCTGGGTGAGCACAATTGCCATGAGGGTAACCACCAGGCTGTTGCAGGAAAATTTGGGGTGATGGTGGGATTAGGCAGCCTCAGAGGCATCCATGCATGCTGCCCCTGCTGTTTCCTGTCCATTTCCGTGGTGTTTCCATCATTTTCTGAGGTTTCCAGGTTTTCACCCAGCCTTCCCTAGGAAGAGCCTTGGTCCCCTGCAAAAAATGCTCAAGTCTCCCATTGACTTCAATGGTGTTCGTTATTCGAAACGAGCACCCGAGCATTGGGAAAAGTTCGACTCGAATAACGAGCACCCGAGCATTTTAGTGCTCGCTCATCTCTAGCCCCAACCAAGTATTGAGTGCATTTACTGTACATTCTTTTCATTTGGCCAACATTTCTGTGTTTAAAAAAAAATTACAGTTGTTCTAATATAATATTCTAATTTTCTGAGATAATGACTTTTGGGTTTTCCTTGGCTGTAAGCCATAATCATCAACATTAACAGAAATAAACACTTGAAAAAGTTCACTCTGTTTGTAATACTCTATATAATATATGTGTTTCACTTTTTGAATTGAATCACTGAAAAAAAAAAACTTTTTGATGATATTCTAATTTATTGAGATGCACTTGTATACAGACATGCACAGTCTTTTCATTCCCCCAAGGAAGTCCCCCTGCTATATGCATCTGGCTATCATTCTGAAAGAGATAAGAGCTGTCAAGTTTTTTAAGTAGGAGTGAGATATGTTTGGCAGATATAGCTAACAACCTTCCTCTAAAATTGTAAGGCTACTTTCATATCTGCGTTGTGGTATCCGGTTTTGAAATCTGGAGCGTGCCATGTTCTCATTAGCAGCACAGTGGAGAAGGAAGAAGGAGGGAGAAGGTGGCCATATCTTAAGCCAATAGTGTGAAGACCTGTGATGTTAATAGGCAGATGTATAGTAAGTTTGATCAATGCATATGTTTGGTGTTTATGAATGAGTTATATTACTCTTTCAATCACCCCACAAAAAGGGACAAATTAATTCACGCATTTTACATGAGAGGAATTGGTGGCTATTTGCTCTTAGGAATTTTTATTAGTGTTATTTAGCCGAGACTACTATGGTATATCCCAGCTTTTTGTGTGTGTTTTATTTTTAATAGCTAACTAAATGTATCATATTTTGCACACGGCACATAGGTCTGCACGCTTACAATGTCAACTTGTGCAAAAGGATTCAACTTTAAAGAAAGATCAGTAAAGGTGGATTGATTTTAAAAAGGTGATTTATTATTGGATTTACATCAATAACCTGTATTGTGTTTGTTGCATAAATCTTTAATAAGGTCCTGATTGTTATGTGATGGCTATTAAAAGATTAATCGTTTTTTTTAAATGATAGAAAAATAATAGTCAAAAAATATATATAGTAAAAATGAGAAATAAAAAGTAAAAAGAAATAATCAGAAAATAGTCCCAACTTGTGATAAAAAAAGGGAAAAAATACATGCATGTATAAAAAATGTTTTGAAAAGATTAAAAAAGGATAAAAAAAGGATAAAGAAGAACAGTGTAATATTTCAGTACATTACCAGTACGGAGTTTTCAGGCAATAAGCCCCTCTGTTTTCAGGCAATAAGCCCCTTTGTATTCAGGTAAAACCTCTTTGTTTAAAATGAAATTCAGCTGTTCTATGATGGTCTCAGCGTCCCACAGCACGATATCAGGCAAGTGTGGTATAGGAATGTGCTGGAGGATGGACTGGAAGATGGTATTGTCAGTTCTTAAGTTTTTAGTTTCTAGTTTGTATGGATACTGGTACTTACAGTCTATATATGAGTGGGCGAAATCGCGGCCTCCGTGGCGTCCCACGTGGGCGCGCGCCTTGCAGATGGGTGATGCTGACTCAGCGTTCGGGCCGACAGCGCTGTAAATGTCAGTATTCTTGGAGGTAGCCAATATTTCTCCCCTTCGGGTAAAGCTGTATCAGCGCCGTGGATGTGGCAGGGGTATCTGACAGCTCTCCTCCGTAGTTTGATGTAATATTCAGCGTGCAAACAGCGCTGCAATAAATGCTGGAATTACTCAGATAGCGTACTGCAGATGTAATGGTTAGCGGAGATTTCAGTAAATCACCGTAATATATGCTCTGTGGTTTAGACGTCTAAAACAGGATTCCTCGTTGGGTGCGCGCTAATAGTCTCTCCAAAATAGGTCCTGATTCACCAGACGCGTTTCGGGGCTAGTATGTCCCTTCCTCCACTGAGGAAGGGACATACTAGCCCCGAAACGCGTCTGGTGAATCAGGACCTATTTTGGAGAGACTATTAGCGCGCACCCAACGAGGAATCCTGTTTTAGACGTCTAAACCACAGAGCATATATTACGGTGATTTACTGAAATCTCCGCTAACCATTACATCTGCAGTACGCTATCTGAGTAATTCCAGCATTTATTGCAGCGCTGTTTGCACGCTGAATATTACATCAAACTACGGAGGAGAGCTGTCAGATACCCCTGCCACATCCACGGCGCTGATACAGCTTTACCCGAAGGGGAGAAATATTGGCTACCTCCAAGAATACTGACATTTACAGCGCTGTCGGCCCGAACGCTGAGTCAGCATCACCCATCTGCAAGGCGCGCGCCCACGTGGGACGCCACGGAGGCCGCGATTTCGCCCACTCATATATAGACTGTAAGTACCAGTATCCATACAAACTAGAAACTAAAAACTTAAGAACTGACAATACCATCTTCCAGTCCATCCTCCAGCACATTCCTATACCACACTTGCCTGATATCGTGCTGTGGGACGCTGAGACCATCATAGAACAGCTGAATTTCATTTTAAACAAAGAGGTTTTACCTGAATACAAAGGGGCTTATTGCCTGAAAACAGAGGGGCTTATTGCCTGAAAACTCCGTACTGGTAATGTACTGAAATATTACACTGTTCTTCTTTATCCTTTTTTTATCCTTTTTTAATCTTTTCAAAACATTTTTATACATGCATGTATTTTTTCCCTTTTTTATCACAAGTTGGGACTATTTTCTGATTATTTCTTTTTACTTTTTATTTCTCATTTTTACTATATATATTTTTTGACTATTATTTTTCTATCATTTAAAAAAAACGATTAATCTTTTAATAGCCATCACATAACAATCAGGACCTTATTAAAGATTTATGCAACAAACACAATACAGGTTATTGATGTAAATCCAATAATAAATCACCTTTTTAAAATCAATCCACCTTTACTGATCTTTCTTTAATATTCTTAAGTCCATGCACAACAGGTAAGAAGTGTGCACATCTAACCTATATTCTATAAACCCTTCTATACAGTGACTACGGGTATAGTCACAAGATAGTAGCACCTCAGGATCCACCCTTTGAGTAGAGGTGAGCCACCAAACAAAATTCTTCTATAGGATTCAACTTTAGCCTTGACTTTTCTACCTCTGAAGTTCATACATAGCAAAATATACTGCTAGACAGTTCAAAGAGAAGACATTCCCTACCTAACCATTGAGACAACCGTTGTACTGTGAGCTGGCCCAGTGCATTACATCCCAAGGATAAAACAGAGCTTATATTATATCCTATAAAGGAAAAATTAGTTCTAACTAGAGATAAGCGAGCACTAAAATGCTCGGGTGCTCGTTATTCAAGACGAACTTTTCCGGATGCTCGGGTGCTCGTTTCGAGTAACAAACCCCATTGAAGTCAATGGAAGACTCGAGCATTTTTTGCAGGGGACCAAGGCTATGCCTAGGGAAGGCTGGGTGAAAACCTGGAAACATCAGAAAATGATGAAAACACCACGGAAATGGACAGGAAACAGCAGGGGCAGCATGCATGGATGCCTCTGAGGCTGCCTAATCCCACCATTACCCCAAATTCTCCTGCAACAGCCTGGTGGTTACCCTCATGGCAATTGTGCTCACCCAGACCAAGAAAGGCGAGGCACATGCCCATCACATGTTAGGGAAGCACCCAACTGGGTGCAACGAAGGTCCATCACCCATGCCTCTGCTGGCACTGCTTTCCTATCCCCAGCCACACGATGCAGGCACAAGCCTGACACAGCATGGCGGTGACACCAACAAGTGACCAAGTTAGATGAGGTAGCAGGTGAGCCACCCAAAAATTTAGCCTGACGCAGCATGGTGGTGACAACAGAGTGACCGAGTTAGACTGAGGTAGCAGGAGGTGAAGCATGGATGGTAATTCGAGGAGGAGGAGGAGGGGTTGGAGGAAGAGGCATAGTAAGTCTGAGAAACCGTGATGGAGGTAGGCCCCGCAATCCTCCAAGTGGGCAGTACATGAGCGGCCCCAGGGTCAGACTCGGTCAGAGTGACCGAGCTACACGACGGTAGCAGGTAGAGCACATAAAAAATTTAGCGTCGCCCTGTATGGCTGTGACTACACATTGACCGAGCTACACGACGGTAGCAGGTAGAGCACAGGAAAAATTTAGCGTGGCCCTGTATGGCTGTGACTACACATTGACCGAGCTACACGACAGTAGCAGGTAGAGCACAGGAGAAATTTAGCGTGGCCCTGTATGGCTGTGGCTGTCAATTTAGGTACGGTTGTCAACTATGAAATTGATCAAGTGGGGCATGTGTTGTATGTATTCTTCTCAGTTTAATACCGTATACGTCACCTATCCGGAAAAATAGTTTGGAGAGATAGAAAGAGAGGAAAAAAACGTATTTTTTTACGTGACGTGCAGTATAGATCAATTACACAGAAACAACGGATTGTGATCTGTGCAGACTGAGGTGCTGGACTGTAACTCACAGAATTGTTCCACTGAGCTGTAAGAAATGGATTTGTATCTCTGAGATTTAAAAAAAAAAGTTTTTTTTTTTTGTTTTTTTTTTACGTGACGTGCAGAATATATCAGAGCAAAATCAGCCCCTGCTGACTGTGGCTATTTTCACTGCAACCCAGAAAAATGTCTCACTCAGATTTTTCTAATGTAGCTGTATCAGTGAGAGCAAAAGACTGTATTTGATTACGTGACGTACAGTATGGGTCACCTGGACAGAAAATACGGATTGTGGTTTGTGGTGACTGCCCAGCTGAACTGTGACACACAGAATGGTTCCACACAGCTGTATGAAATGGATTTGTATCACTGAGAGCAAACAAAAGGATTTTGTACTGTGACTTCCACTATCTATCAGTTAGACAGAAAAAAATCTTCTGCAGACTGTGCCTATTTCAATGAAACACAAAAAAATTGTCCCACTTAGCTGTTTGAAATGGATGTGTGTCACTGAGAGCCAAAAAATTAACTTTTTCCAGTCTCCCTGCAAAATGCTGCAAATATGGCGGTAGCTGCACTACTAGTGCCAGCAAGCCCAGCCACAAGCAGATAAAAAAAAGGGTCTTGTAGCCCTAACAAGGGCTGTTGGGTTCTTTTAGAATCACTCCTGCCTAACACAAATCTAGTAGAACACCCTAACACTCTCCCTGTATCACACTGCAGATCTGTCCCTAACGGCATCCAGGCAGCGACTGAGCCAAGCACCGCGGGCAGTCACTAGTATATTCCAGGGTCACCTGATCAGGCCAGCCAACCCCTGCTATCGACATGTAAGGGCCCCACGTGATGCTGGGTGTACCGTAGAGTCTCCTGGCTTGTGATTGGCTGAGTTTATAGCCGCCAAAAATTCAAAAGGCGGGAGATGCCATTTCCTCGAGCATGGCGAGATACTCGTCCGAGTAGCGAGCACTTACGAGTACCCTAATACTCGAACGAGTATCAAGCTCGGACGAGTATGCTCGCTCATCTCTAGTGCTAACCAACACAAACTCCTCATATTATAGGGCATAAAATCAAGTATTTAAAAATCAGCTAAATAATCATCAGCAGAATGTTATGAGCCACTAGTCTTTATCTATAGATAATTATGTATGGCCAGTTTTGAATAGAACTGGGCCTCAAATAAAGGGAAGAGATTATATTAGATCAGTGGTCTCCCAGTTACATGGTTGTGACACAGATACAACATCCACACTGACGGACACTAGAGATGTGAACATCGATTCTAAACTAATTAGATTTCACAAATAATGTTCTGCCAAAAGAATTCAAAGTTTTGACAATTCGCTTTGAACGAATCACGGAAAATGATGCTCGCCATTTTACTTTTAAAACTCTACACTAGCAAATGAAACAGGACAGAGAGGATGAAGATCAACCATATGACCCCAGCTTGCATGCTGCCACACAATGCTTTCCAGGAAGCAGGATGGCCAATCAACATTTGTGTCATTCTGGTTCCCACACCAAGGACAAGGCAAATTCTGACATAGTGGGCCACATCACTTCCGGTGACAAAGTGCGTTCCAGGTTAGGAGGACAGTGTACCAGAAGCATGTTTGAGCCTATTCAAACCATTGGAGGGCTATTTAAAGTGCCCCTGTTGGCCGATTTAATCTGACATCAGAAGGAGACTTGGCGCTCCACATGCGGTTGAGCTCTGCTCTGACCACCCAGATACTGGGCCTCGGGATCACCAAAAAGGGGGATATAAGTATAACATTTCTATATCTATGTTAATTGGACGCAACAAAGGGGGATGGGAAGATTGCGGCTTACAACACAGTGCTATATATCGGATGGGGTAAGTATCCAAGGTGTATATCGTGACCTACCCCACTACCAACAAATAAAATATAACTGTGCGCCTTATGAACTTTTCAAACACTAGCTGCTGAGGACCTAATACTCTCTGTATGATTATTAGTGCACCTTGTTGTATATCCCGTGGTTTTGAAAAGCCTTATATAGGTTTCACCTCCTAAGTAGCAGTGTGTGTATAGGGTATATATAAATATTAGGCCTGAATTACTGATAGGCATAAAATGTATAAGTTTTATAAGTAATGCACAGTGACTTGCTCTGGGTGGCTGACATCAGTTATTTCAGTATGTGCAGCTTCATATATATTGTGTATTCCCTTTAGGTACATTATCCTTATACCAGGGTGATCAACAAAATACTACAAGGACTAAGGCTACTTTCACACTAGCGGCAGCACGGATCCGACAGGTGAAGGGTGCCACCGGATCTGTGCTGCCGCAGGGACATGTGGGGGGCCGGAACCACGCTCCGGCCCCACACATGTCACACAGTACATACACACATACACACACACATACATACTTACATGCTCCCAGCAGGTCTCCACAGCACAGTACAGGAGCAGGACGGCGCGCACATAGGACGATTCCCCACAGCGCCCTCTGCTGGGCGCCGGGTGGAATCGCCCTATGTGTGCGCCGTCCTGCTCCTCCTGCGCTATGGTGACCTGCCAGGAGCATGTAAGTATGTATGTGTATTTGTATGTGTATATGTCTGTGTATGTTTATGTGTATGTCTGTATATGTGTATATGTGTATGTCCGTATGTGTGTATATGTGTATGTCCGTATGTGTGTATGTGACGGATCCGTCATGAACTGCATTGAAAGTCAATGGAGGACGGATCCGTTCACCATTGACTTTAATTGGGGGTCATTCCGGATCCGTCTTGGTGCGGATGCCTGGACCGGAGAGCAAACCGCACCTCTCCGGTCTGAAGACGGAACGGAATGCTTCTAGGAACATTCCGTTGTCTTCAGTTCAGTTTTGCCCCCATTGACAATGAATGCGGACAAAACTGAAGCGTTTTATTCCGGTATTGAGCCCCTATGACGGAACTCAATACCGGAATTGTAAAACGCTAGTGTGAAAGTAGCCTAAGATGCCCTAAAGAACCCTAGATTAGAATATCTCCTGGGGGGAAACGCATCGGGTTTTTGATCTGTTTAATGGCTTATTTTCCATCGAGATACTGCTTTAACTGTGCACCAGAATTGTCAATGCTTGTTATCTTGAGTATATCTGGTGCAAGAAGACACATAGACTGTGTATACTGTGTGTTCTGCATATCCACTATTGATGTAATCAGTGAGTAGGTTTCTGCAGGTGATTGATAAATCTAATAGTCGCCCACTCGCTTCTAGGTGAGTTGTTCCCTCATGTTAATATTTCCCTAGTGAGGTTATGGTGTGCACTGAGAGATTCGAAGGCAGTG
Organism: Rhinella marina; assembly: GCA_900303285.1. NCBI lineage: Eukaryota > Metazoa > Chordata > Amphibia > Anura > Bufonidae > Rhinella > Rhinella marina. The sequence continues at coordinate 78,894 of ONZH01008381.1, forward strand.
GGATCACTCTTATCAGGGCGGCTATTCCGCTTTAGGTAAGGACAGAATAGGGTGAGACCCCCTGCCATTTTAGACTGAGAGAGGTGGGACATACAGTATATCTATCGTACAGAATCCGAATAGATTCTTTTAATATTAATAGATATTGGGGTATTATTTTGACCTAATAAAGGTTATGTTTTTAGGGGAGGTTTTTTGTTAGCTGTCATTTTTGTTTGATTACCGACCCTCTATGTATTGGGCCCCACTAGTGGTGTGAATACCAGTTCTATGATTTCACGCATTCCATTATCAATCAATGGCTGACAATGGAACGTAGGAGGAAGAGGAGGAGTCTGAGCAGGAGAATTAGAAAGGGATGACGACAATGTGAAAGACCTCGTACTACCATTGGATGGAGCCTGGCTGCCGCAAGGGGGGTCGGAAGAAGAAGGGAGCTTCTGTTGTGGTAGCTGGCCTTCCACCTTTGCTTGCCCACGGGATAGAGTGATACCGCTTCATTTGGTTCAATAGAGCTGTGGTGCCTATGTTTGTGTTTGTCTGCCCCCCTCTTGCTTTGTTCTTGCACAGCTTGCAGAGGGCAATGTTTCTGTCTTCTAGTAGTGTGAAGAAAAACTGAGAGACAGGAGATAGTCACGTAGAGTTAGAGGCAGACGAACTTGGCTTAGCTCTGGCACATTTTGAGCCTAACCTACCCACAGTGTCAGCAGCATCACTAGATCCCGAAGCAGACATGGCCCTGACTGTTCTTTCGGAGGTACATTGCCTCTGCTCTTTATGGCTGCTGCCGCCACCGCCCTCCTCCACTGATATTGCCCCCTCCTCAGCAACCCAATCCAGCTCCTACTGTGTGTCTAGCACACAATCTTCATCAGAGTCCTCCCCCTCCCTATCATTTTATCAGACTGTGAGATATCAAGGTGGGTTCTAGTGACTGTCCTGCTCTGCATTTGCCCTGACTGCCACTACCACTGCTCCCAAGGCCAATACCATTTAGGAGTGCCACTACTACCACCACCAACACACCTATGCATGCGGTCTGTGCAGTCAGTAAAAACATTGACTGCTTTTACACAAGTCGTCAACCAGTAGACTATCTACCATAGGGCATGGTAGGGTTTTCTTGCCACTTCTTAAGAAAACGGAAGGTGCCCCACTAGAAAGCGTCAGTGAAGACTAAGAATACTTCACTGAAAGCTGTCTCTGGGGCTCCAAAGAGGAGGAGAAGCAAGGACGCTGTGATCCCTGGCTCCATGGCATGGCGTCAGACTCTGAAGTCACCTTCACGTCATCCTGCTGTGACTAAAAGGAGGACTGAGCCATCCAATCCAATATCTCATCCTATTTCTCCTCAATGATAAGGTTGTGCCCTTCCGAAGCCAGGGAGAACTGTGGCCTACTGCTACTACTACTACTTCTGGCTGCATAGCTGGTGCTGCTGCTACCCACATTCTGTCTCTGGGTCTTTTGTTTGAAACTCTTCCATAGCCCTGACATTTTTTGGCCTAAATGTACACAGTTACACAAAGTATGGAATGGTTTGCAAATGAAAGACAGGGAGGTATGATAAGATTCAGTTTCAGTTTCCTTCAGTTTCCACAAACATACTGAAGACACTACTACCGATAGTTGACTGCAGTATTGTTGCCACTGACAGGTTTTTACCCAATGTCTTTTGCTCGTTAAATTATTCAGATAAAAAAAAAAATCTCCAGTGTAAAACACAAATTGACAAACTACTATGCAACAGCTTTCACTCCTGACTCAATTTCTAACAGCTATATCTTCTGATATATATTGGATATAATGCTGTGATTCTGGTATCCTTTGAAAGCTTGGAATGCCAACTTTCAAAGAAGGTCTGCTACCAAACCCAAGATATAAGCAGCTCAAGCAGCCCTCCCCTCTTCAGACTGGTTTGCTTTGGACACTTGCAGCAGAGCTGGGCAGTTAGGAGCTGTTTTCCAGCAGAATAAAAGTGCTTTTCCTGGACATGGAATACAGACACATAGTGCACACAGGTACGCTTGGAATGTGTATGCAAACTTCTGTGGTACAGTGCTCTTAGTTATATTGGTGAAAATTAGGCGACAGACTCCCTTTAACCCCAAACCCCCTCCCCCACCACCAGCATCAACACCAACATTGGAAGTTACTAGAGATGGAAATACAGGGATTTAGGCCTAATATTACGTTATCACTCACAGATAATGTTGTGCAGTACGCTCCGTCTTTTAAGACACTTAAGCATATATATGCTGGTTTTAATAAATTAAACAAAATTTTATAACAACCCCCTCAAAAAATGGAACTGTGTGGAGATAACAATAAATGGAAATGGATTGATTCTAGAGATGAGCGAGCATACTCGTCCGAGCTGGGTGCTCGTTCGAGTATTAGGGTACTCGTAAGTGCTCGCTGCTCGGACGAGTATCTCGCCATGCTCGAGGAAATGGCAACTTCCACATCATGCTTTTTTGGCGCCTATAAACACAGCCAATCACAAGCCAGGAGACTCTACGGTACACCCAGCATCACGTGGGGCCCTTACATGTCGATAGCAGGGGTTGGCTGGCCTGATCAGGTGACCCTGGAATATACTACCGACTGGCCGCGGTGCTCGGCTCAGATGCCGTCTGGATGTCGTTAGGGATAGAGCTGCTGCCTTTCAGGGAGAGTGTTAGGGCCTGCATTTAGTTCTCTGTTAGGCAGGAATCACCCACAAAGAACCCAACAGCCCTTCTAAGGGCTAGAAGACATTTTTTTTTTGTTTCCTGGCTTGGCTGGCTGGCACTAGTAGTGCAGCTATCGCCATATATAACCCCCTTTTTTTTTAATATTATATCTCAGTGATACAAATCCATTGCACACAGCAGTGTGGAACCATTTTGTGTGTCACAGTTCAGTACACTCACTATTTTCTGTCCAGGTGACACTTTCTGTACGTCACTTATTACAACCAAGTCTTTTGATGCCTGTCACGTGTATAGCTTGATCCCAAAAATCTCTGTGCAACATTTGTCTGGGTCGCAGTCAAAATAGCCACCGTCAGCAGGGTGTCAGTTAGCTCTACGATAGTTTCTGCACGTCACGTTCCAAAAAAAACAAAAATCCAAAACAAAATATACAAAAAAAATTAGTTTTTTTGTTGTTTTAGCTCAGTGATACAAATCCATTTCACACAGCTGCGTGTAATCTTTCTGTGTGTCACAGTTCAGCACACTCACTCCAATCCATATATTCTGTCCAGGTGACACTTTCTGTACGTCACAGAATAGAACCAAGTCATTTGCTACCTGTCACGTATACAGCTTGATCCTAAAAATCTCTGTGCGACATTTGTCTGGGTCGCAGTCTAAATAGCGATAAAAATTATAATAAAGAGTTCGGACCAACGATATATATATATATTTTTTCATAAGTGCATATCCATAAAGCAGAACTATAGGTATATAAAAGTATGGTTGCACAACATATAATAAACAATAAGAGTAGAAATAAATTTAAATATATGTGGCGCTATGCCAACTAAAGATAAAAAAGGAAGTCCTTAGTTACACATATTTGCAAATGCGTGATCATGCCCACTCACCAGACGTCACGGTAACTTCCTGTGGAGTGGGTCCCTACCAGAGGCGTAGCTAGAGGTTCAGCACAGGGGGGGCGAAACATACTTGAGTGGGCCCCCCACTTATTGGCTTCCCAAACGCACGTTTCCAACTTCACAGGCACATACTACTAGTTGTGGTTATAATATTGTATTAGAAAGATGACTATATAAACTGCAAGATCGTCTATGCTGCTAAGTACAGTACAATAGACTTTCTACATACCCTAGTCTAAATACTCTACCACATAATGCAGTAAAATATAGGATTAATAGGAGTAAAAAACAAGGGGACTCCTATGTTAAAGGAAACGTGTCCCCAGTTTTTACATCACTCCCCTGCCCCCATCAGACCTCAGATCAGCATCTTGTGCCCCCATCAGTCCTCAGATCAGCGTATTGTGCCCCCATCAGACCTCAGATTAGCATATTGTGCCCCATCAGACCTCAGATCAGCCTACTGTGTCCCCATCAGACCTCAGATCAGCGTATTGTGCCCCATCAGACCCCACATCAGCCTACTGTGCCCCCATCAGACCTCAGATTAGCGTATTGTGCCCCATCAGACCTCACATCAGCCTACTGTGCCCCCATCAGACCTCAGATTAGCATACTGTGCCCCCATCAGACCTCACATCAGCCTACTGTGTCCCCATCAGACCTCAGATCAGCGTATTGTGCCCCATCAGACCTCACATCAGCCTACTGTGCCCCCATCAGACCTCAGATTAGCGTATTGTGCCCCATCAGACCTCACATCAGCCTACTGTGCCCCCATCAGACCTCAGATTAGCGTATTGTGCCCCATCAGACCTCACATCAGCCTACTGTGCCCCCATCAGACCTCAGATTAGCATACTGTGCCCCCATCAGACCTCACATCAGCCTACTGTGTCCCCATCAGACCTCAGATCAGCGTATTGTGCCCCATCAGACCTCACATCAGCCTACTGTGCCCCCATCAGACCTCAGATCAGCGTATTGTGCCCCCATCAGACCTCAGATCAGCTTACTGTGCCCCCATCAGACCTCAGATCAGCGTACTGTGCCCCCATCAGACCTCAGATCAGCGTAGTGTGCCCCCATCAGACCTCAGATCAGCGTACTGTGCCCCCATCAGACCTCAGATCAGCGTACTGTGCCCCCATCAGACCTCAGATCAGCGTAGTGTGCCCCCATCAGTCCTCAGATCAGCATATTGTGCCCCATCAAACCTCAGATCTGCATATTGTGCCCCCATCAGACCTCAGATCAGCGTATTGTGCCCCCATCAGACCTCAGATCAGCCTATTGTGCCCCATCAAACCTCAGATCAGCCCATTGTGCCCCCCATCAGACCTCAGATCAGCGTATTGTGCCCCCATCAGACCTCAGATCAGCGTATTGTGCCCCATCAAACCTCAGATCTGCATATTGTGCCCCCATGAGACCTCAGATCATCGTATTTTGCCCCCATCAGACCTCAGATCAGCTTAGTGTGCCCTCATCAGACCTCAGATCAGCGTATTGTGCCCCATCAAACCTCAGATCTGCATATTGTGCCCCCATCAGACCTCAGATCAGCGTATTGTGCCCCCATCAGACCTCAGATCAGCCTATTGTGCCCCATCAAACCTCAGATCAGCCTATTGTGCCCCCCATCAGACCTCAGATCAGCGTATTGTGCCCCTATCAGACTTCAGATCAGCGTATTGTGCCCCATCAAACCTCAGATCTGCATATTGTGCCCCCATGAGACCTCAGATCATCGTATTGTGCCCCATCAGACCTCACATCAGCCTACTGTGCCCCCATCAGACCTCAGATTAGCGTATTGTGCCCCATCAGACCTCACATCAGCCTACTGTGCCCCCATCAGACCTCAGATTAGCATACTGTGCCCCCATCAGACCTCACATCAGCCTACTGTGTCCCCATCAGACCTCAGATCAGCGTATTGTGCCCCATCAGACCTCACATCAGCCTACTGTGCCCCCATCAGACCTCAGATCAGCGTATTGTGCCCCCATCAGACCTCAGATCAGCTTACTGTGCCCCCATCAGACCTCAGATCAGCGTACTGTGCCCCCATCAGACCTCAGATCAGCGTAGTGTGCCCCCATCAGACCTCAGATCAGCGTACTGTGCCCCCATCAGACCTCAGATCAGCGTACTGTGCCCCCATCAGACCTCAGATCAGCGTAGTGTGCCCCCATCAGTCCTCAGATCAGCATATTGTGCCCCATCAAACCTCAGATCTGCATATTGTGCCCCCATCAGACCTCAGATCAGCGTATTGTGCCCCCATCAGACCTCAGATCAGCCTATTGTGCCCCATCAAACCTCAGATCAGCCTATTGTGCCCCCCATCAGACCTCAGATCAGCGTATTGTGCCCCCATCAGACCTCAGATCAGCGTATTGTGCCCCATCAAACCTCAGATCTGCATATTGTGCCCCCATGAGACCTCAGATCATCGTATTTTGCCCCCATCAGACCTCAGATCAGCTTAGTGTGCCCTCATCAGACCTCAGATCAGCGTATTGTGCTCCATCAAACCTCAGATCTGCATATTGTGCCCCCATCAGACCTCAGATCAGCGTATTGTGCCCCCATCAGACCTCAGATCAGCCCACCCAGCCACATAAGATAAAAATAAAAAACCTCTCTTACCTGTTCTGCGCTGCGACTGCCCTCCGGTCCGCCGCTCCGCTCTCTTCCCTGGCCGCGCACACTATGACCTGACGCTGCGTGCAGCGTCAGGTCATAGTGTGCGCCGCCAGGGAAGAGAGCAGAACGCGGACCGGAGGGCAGCCGCAGCGCAGAACAGGTAAGTAAGATTTTTTATTTTTATGGGCCCCCTTGAGTCACTGGGCCCGGAGCCGTCGCCCCCCCTGCCCCCCCGGTAGCTACGCCACTGGTCCCTACACTTGTCTATGCCTCTGTTCAGACTATATCCAAGTCTCCATTGTTCAGGGCATGTGAAACCAGCTAAATAGGTATCCTACCAGGAAGTCCTAGGTGAATGGGCGTCGTTAGGTCCAAAAGGAGCATGCGAGGCTCAGTATATAACGATAAAAATTATAATAAAGAGTTCGGACCAACGATATATATATATATATTTTTTCATAAGTGCATATCCATAAAGCAGAACTATAGGTATATAAAAGTATGGTTGCACAACATATAATAAACAATAAGAGTAGAAATAAATTTAAATATATGTGGCGCTATGTTGTGCAACCATACTTTTATATACCTATAGTTCTGCTTTATGGATAAACCAATCACCGATAAGCGTACACGCCTGTCAACTGACAGCGCTGACAGGCTGACGCTTATTAAAATGAGCAAAGCCTGGATTTCACCGGAATTCAAATCTCCTCCGGGGGAAAGCAGCTAAAATTTAACATTACTTATGTATCCGATTCCTCTTCTCTACTCCTCCTACTCCTCCTCCATATCGTCTTTGACTAACGCTGACCAAAAAAACGCCATTTTTCAGAGGTCCAACTGGCACTCTTTTACCACAATTTTTCAGGAGGGCCCCCTACAGGCCCTCTCTCCAAACAATTTTTCCAGAGGTCCACCTACAGGCCCTCTCTCCAAACAATTTTTCCGCAGGTCCACCTACAGGCCCTCTTTCCAGTTCCAGTTTCCAGTTTTATTTGCGCAAACTGCGTAAATTTTATTTTTGGGATAAGTGTGAAAAATAATATTACCTGCGTATCTATATTGCCCAACATTGCATTTGGTAGCAACTAGAAGACCAAACACATGCTGCCCACAGGGTTCCGCAACTTCCTGGTCCACAATGTCAAGGAGCTCAAGGTTCTGTTGATGAGCAACAAGTCCTTTTGTAAAGAAATCGCCCACAACGTCTCCATCAACGAACCTAAAGACCATTGTGGAGAGAGAGGCACAGCTCGCGATCAAAGTGATGAACCCCAACGCCAGACTGCGCAGCGAAGATAACGAATAAATATCTCTGTGGTTATTTGTGCTAAATAAAAGTTAAATAAACACAAAAAAAAAATTTGATCTGTTCCTGTGCCTGATCCTCCCAAGTTGAATCTGTCCCGTCATGTGAAAGTCCCCCCAAGGAGTCCCCACTGTAACTTGCTTTCCATACAACTACCTCACTCCCGACACCTGTGTCTCGCCATTGTCCACCACCTCCTCAGACAACACTGGTAAATCCCCACTGTCAGCACACGGAGACTGCAAAAGGTCTTGCGAATTGGGGCAGAGAATGTTCTGGGCTAGCACATCAGAGAAGGGGTGACTATGGGGTTCCAGGGAGTACGTGACCACATGCAATCTCCATCTAAAAAGTCATGCCACACTTGATCGAGCTCATAATTGACAATTGTACCGGTTGATGCTAAATTTTAAAGTTGGGGTCCATCCAAAAATCCATGAAATATAGGGTCCCAAGATAGGGGACGTATACGGTATTAAACTGAGAAGAATCGATACCGTACCGGTTGATGCTACAGTTTTTCCAAATCCATTCCGGCTGTTGTCACCACCACACACTCTAGCCCAGGGGGCACTCCTCTGGCTCTTCCAGCTCAACCTCCTTCCCCCCAGCCTGCCACCCCACCTACAGGCCCTCTCTCCAAACAATTTACGTCTTTGTCCTATCTTTCTCTCTCTCCAAACTATTTTTCCGGATAGCTGCCATATACGGTATTAAACTGAGTAGTATACATAGAAGACATACCACACTTGATCAATCTCATAATTTACGACTGTACCGGTTGATGCTAAATTTTTAAGTTGGGGTCCTGCGTCGTCATTCTAACTACATCCGGCTGTTATCACCACCACACACGCTAGCCCAGGGGGCACTCCTCTGGCTCTTCCAGCGAAACCTACTTCCCCCCAGCCTTCCCCCCACCTACAGGCCCTCTCTCCAAACAATTTACCCAGATAGGGGACGTATTAGACATTGTACTGATGTTTTTTGTTTTTCTTCTTTTAATTGCCTCCTGACCTGTGATAGGCAGAGCATGGACACGTCCCCTTAGCTGCAGTTGTAAAGACATGCCCCTGGCCAGAGCAAGCTCTTTTTCCGTTTTCCGTGGTCGAAAAATCCATGAAATATAGGGTCCCAAGATAGGGGACGTATGCGGTATTAAACTGAGAAGAATCGATACCATACCGGTTGATGCGACAGTTTTTCCAAATCCATTCCGGCTGTTGTCACCACCACACACGCTAGCCCAGGGGGCACTCCTCTGGCTCTTCCAGCTCAACCTCCTTCCCCCCAGCCTGCCACCCCACCTACAGGCCCTCTCTCCAAACAATTTACGACTTTGTCCTATCTTTCTCTCTCTCCAAACTATTTTTCCGGATAGGTGCCATATACGGTATTAAACTGAGTAGTATACATAGAAGACATACCACACTTGATCAATCTCATAATTTACGACTGTACCGGTTGATGCTAAATTTTTAAGTTGGGGTCCTGCGTCGTCATTCTAACTACATCCGGCTGTTATCACCACCACACACGCTAGCCCAGGGGGCACTCCTCTGGCTCTTCCAGTGAAACCTCCTTCCCCCCAGCCTGCCCCCCACCTACAGGCCCTCTCTCCAAACAATTTACCCGGATAGGGGACGTATTAGATATTGTACAGATTTTTTTTGGTTCTTCTTCTAATTGCCTCCTGACCTGTGATAGGCAGAGCATGGACACGTCCCCTTAGCTGCAGTTGGAAAGACACTCCCCTGGCCAGAGCAAGCTCTTTTTCCGTTTTCCGTGGTCGAAAAATCCATGAAATATAGGGTCCCAAGATAGGGGACGTATACGGTATTAAACTGAGAAGAATCGATACCACACATGCCCCAGTAGGAGAATTTGGGGTAATGGTGGGATTAGGCAGCCTCAGAGGCATCCATGCATGCTGCCCCTGCTGTTTCCGTCCATTTCCGTGGTGTTTCCATCATTTTCTGAGGTTTCCAGGTTTTCACCCAGCCTTCCCTAGGCAGAGCCTTGGTCCCCTGCAAAAATGCTCGAGTCTCCCATTGACTTCAATGGGGTTCGTTATTCGAAACGAGCACCCAAGCATCGGGAAAAGTTCGACTCGAATAACGAGCACCCGAGCATTTTAGTGCTCGCTCATCTCTAATTGATTCCTTATATCACAGTATCACTCACAGACAATTTTGTGCGCTCCCCTGTGTAATGCTTTAGTAATCATCTTTATCAAAAAATTGGAATTGTCTTAAGAGAAATAAATGTAAATGGACTGAGATCTAATATCATGTTATCATTAACAGATAATGTTGTTTGCTACTCTGTGTATTAGTGTAGTAGTCAGATATATGCTATCTTTAACAACAACAACAACCCTCCCCTCCCCCCCCAACAAAAATTTGGAATCTTGTGGAGATGCCCTGGCATGGAGTTCAGACTAGTATTTCAGGTGTTTTCAGTTTTCTCTGAGATTTAAAATGCTACATGGTAAAAAACATGTTGGTAAATGGTAAAACACACGTTGTACAGTCTTGCGCTTGCCCCCCCCCCCCCAAAAAAAGAAAGGATTTCTGTTAAGATAGTAAAAAATAAAAGTAATGTCTTTGCAGGTAGCTGCTTTTGAGATATGCAGCAGCCGCAGTTGTGCTAGGAGGCATACTTATCCTCAAATCCTCACATCTCACTCCTTGGCTGACAGCTTTCCCTGCCTGTCCCTATTCTACACACATAATTCTTCTTTCTAATTCAAGCCTTTCCTTCTTTGTCCCAGGCAGTAGAATTGATTAGCTTGATTATGACTTTTCACTGTCCCTGACTCCCTTCTGGTAGTCCCTGATTTGACACTGTAAAATCCTTCCACCCTCATGTACAGCCCAACACAGAATGATGTTCTACTCATTCTGCTTGTGCACCTGTTGCAGCACTGATTATCTCATCCAGGCTGTCTGTCGGTCTATGTGCCAATCAGGGCAAGTCCCCCCCACACACACACACACACACACACACACACACACACACACACTTCCTCTGAGGGACATGTGAGCACTCTTTTTCTTCCTCCCTTGTGCTTTTTCCCTCCAACACGTGCTTTTAAATGGCACTACTTGCAGTTTTACAAAATTTGTCCGAAACAAGCCTAAAAAAGTCTGAGATCGTGCTAGCCAAAAATGTGCAAAGTTGGTAACATACCCTGTTCGTTACAAACTGATATGATAGTTTCTCTCAGTAGAATCTATGACTGGCAACAATGCTTTTAAAATTATGCCTGCAATATGCATGGTGGCGTACAGGATGAATGATACAACTGGCCGGGTCATTCTTTAAGTGTGTAGGGTGTCTTAACTGTAATCCATCCACGGCAGTAAAGACTTTTTGCCCTCAGTGGTGGTTACCTTATCGACTAACTCTTGTCAATCGGCTGTGTAGATTTCTGTACCTTCTCCTTTCTCTCTTTTCTCTCTCGCAGTATATCATGCAGCAATAAAACATGGACATTGCTTCCTTCCTCTCCCTACTCCGTCCTCAGACTCCTAGAACACTCTAGAGCTAGGTATGGAGCCTGCCAACACCTAGCAACCTCATGCAAATGGCTGTGTCAGAGATTGTTAATTCCATTATTATCAGTACCATACATTATCAGTACCATTAACATAAAAGAACAAACCATTTGCAGATACACCCTCCTCTGGGGTACTGTACTACCACATTCCCATGGGCTGTGCAGTGAGGAGGGGGTGCACCTGGTATGAATATTCCCCTAGGGCACACCCAAATGCCTTATGGAAGGTGGAGTGCCCTTGGTGTTGCTTTTGGTGAGGTGCACAGACAAGATATATGCAGAAAAGCTTTTAATGCTTGCTCCATACAGCATTCAAACAAAGTATTATGAGAATCGACTTCAGATGTTTCATCCAAAGTCGATTCGCTCATCCCTACTTGCCATATTAAACAGTACTAGGCAGCTAGTGATTAACTCCAAAGCCACTGCCAAATATAGTTATTTTCTGCTCAACCATTAGGACTCATTACATTATTTCAGAACCAGGGCATCAGGAGCAGTTTGGTGGTCATTCTAACTTGGGTGTCATGATTTCTGCAAAATGCCAGCTGTAAGAATCCTATACAGTGCCTTGTGAAAGTATTCGGCCCCCTGGAAATTTTCAACCTTTTGCCACATTTCAGGCTTCAAACAAAAAGATATAACATTTAAAAAATTTTGGTGAAGAATCAACAACAAGTGGGTCACAATTGTGAAGTGGAACAAAATTTATTGGATCATTTAAACTTTTTTTGTAATAATAAAACTGAAAAGTGGGGCGTGCAAAATTATTCGGCCCCCTTGCATTAATACTTTGTTGCGCCACCTTTTGCTGCGATTACAGCTGCAAGTCGCTTGGGGTATGTCTCTATCAGCTTTGCACATCTAGAGACTGAAATTCTTGCCCATTCTTCCTTGCAAAACAGCTCGAGCTCTTTGAGGTTGGATGGAGAGCGTTTTGTGAACAGCAGTTTTCAGCTCTTTCCACATATTCTCAATTGGATTCAGGTCTGGACTTTGATTTGGCCATTCTAAGACCTGGATACGTTTATTTTTGAACCATTCTATTGTAGATTTTGCTTTATGTTTGGGATCATTGTCTTGTTGGAAGATAAATCTCCGTCCTAGTCTCAGGTCTTTTGCAGACTCCAACAGGTTTTCATCCAGAATGGTCCTGTATTTGGCTCCATCCATCTTCCCATCAATTTTAACCATCTTCCCTGTCCCTGATGATGAAAAGCAGGCCCAAACCATGATGCTGCCACCACCATGTTTGACAGTGGGGATGATGTGTTCAGGGTGATGAGCTGTGTTGCTTTTACGCCAAACATATAATTTAGCATTGTTTCCACAAAGTTGGATTTTGGTTTCATCTGACCAGAGCACCTTCTTCCACATGTTTGGTGTGTCTCCCAGGTGGCTTGTGGCAAACTGTAAACGAGACTTTTTATGGATATCTTTGAGAAATGGCTTTCTTCTTGCCACTCTTCCATAAAGGCCAGATTTGTGAAGTGTTCGACTGATTATTGTCCTATGGACAGACTCTCCCACCTCAGCTGTAGATCTCTGCAGTTCATCCAGAGTGATCATGGGCCATTTGGCTGCATCTCTGATCAGTCTTCTCTAAATTGTGTTCCACTTCACAATTGTGACCCACTTGTTGTTGATTCTACACCAAAAAATGTAAATGTTATATCTTTTTGTTTGAAGCCTGAAATGTGGCAAAAGGTTGAAAAGTTCCAGGGGGCCAAATACTTTCGCAAGGCACTGTATATTAAATAGGAATTGGAACATGAGAAAGGCACAAACTATAGTAGAAATGCTGTAAAAAGACATGTTCTTTATTGTATTACTACTATAGGAGGGTTTATCTGAATCCTTTATTGTTTCTTATTCGGGATCTATTTCCTATCCATCTTGTTTCATCATTTACATGATGTACTGAATAATTTAGATTTTATTACATATGAATTACGATAGGTTGTTTTTGGCATACTTTTTCCAATTTATTGATGGTAGTTTCTACACTATAGTGTATAACCTTTTTGTTAATAGTTCACAAAAAGGTTCAAAATATAAAGGACTGATGTTTATTTATAGGGAAGTGAGTATGTAGCATGGATCCTTTAAATCCTTGACTAACAGAGCATTAAGAGACCTGATGTGGCCATCTTACTATAGCACAATAACTACCATACAAAGTCACTGATAATTAAAGGATTAAAAACAAACTATGCCATAAATTCTTTATAGAATTTTTTTAAAAACCTGCATTGCGGGTAAACATAGGTATTGATTTTGCTAAAATAGAACGTGCTGTTTATTAATATTCCTTTTACAGATTGGTTGACATGGCGCAAAATAAATAAGGCTAGAAGAACGACACCGCTCTTTCTAATGCAGCAAAAGATAACATTTAGTCCCAGCAAACAAAATAAAATTAATTACCGGCGATTCTGTGGATTTCCAGTTCTGTACCTGGTAACATTCATTATCATTGCTAATCAGATATCACTAAAGAGGACAACAGCTGCTCAGTCACTTTTAGTATGTGTTGCCTGCCATGAAACCACATGTTCATGTACCACAAGAAATGGACTGTATACATGACATCAATGTGCCACGTTAGTATTATTATAAAAATGTTGAAAATAACTATAATATTAGATGCTGTAAATAAAGTGGTATTCCCATGTCAGACGTTGATGGCGTATCACTAGGACAGGGATCAGCAACCTTTGACACTCCAGCTGTTGTGAAACTAAAACTCCCAGCATGCTGTTTTCACTTGTGTGGGAATTTAGAGAGCAGCCAAGCAAGTGTGCATGATGGGAGATGTAGTTTCACAACACCTGGAGTGCTGGAGGTTGCTGACCCCTGCACTAGGATATGCTATCAATGTCAGATAGGTGTGGGTCCCACCTCTGGGACCCGCTCTTATCTCCAGAACAGACTCCCCGAAGTGAAGAAGAATCTACCTCTCAAACACGACCACCTTCCATTCACAGCTATGGAAGTTCCACAATTCACTGGAAGTCCCATAGCAGTGAATGGAGAGCAGACTGTGATTACGTGTTGTGCTCTCTATTCAATTCAATGGACTTCCGAGCATGCTCGCTCAGCTATTTTCAAAACTCCAATTGAAGTGAATAGAGAGCACACCATGCATGTTTGGTGCGCTCTCCTTCACTTCGGGGGCCACATTTGGAGGTACTTGCAGGTCTTAGTTAGAGGTGTTTGATTGCTATAATAATGATAAGAGATAATACAAAGGCTGTGGCAGTGTCAGTATAGACACTCCATAAGAGTCCCAACACACATCATTGTAACATAGTAACATAGTTTATAAGGCCGAAAAAAGACATCTGTCCATCCAGTTCGGCCTGTTATCCTACAAGTTGATCCAGAGGAAGGCAAAAAAACCCTGTGAGGTAGAAGCCAATTTTCCCCACTTTAGGGAATAAATTGCTTCCCGACTCCAATCAGGCAATCAGAATTACTCCCTGGATCAACAACTCCTCTCTGGTAACTATAACCTGTAATATTACACTCCAGAAATACATCCAGGCCCCTCTTGAACTCTTTTAGTGAACTTACCATCACCACCTCCTCAGGCAGAGAGTTCCATAGTCTCACTGCTCTTACCGTAAAGAATCCTCTTCTATGTTTGTGTACAAACTTTCTTTCCTCCAGACGCAGAGTATGTCCCCTCGTCACAGTCTTGGGGATAAATAGATCATGGGAGAGATATATTTATACATAGTTATTAGATCTCCCCTCAGTCGTCTTTTTTCTAAAGTAAATAACCCTAATTTTGATAATCTTTCTGGGTACTGTAGTCCACCCATTCCAGTTATTACTCTAGTTGCCCTCCTCTGAACCCTCTCCAGCTCTGCTATGTCTGCCTTGTTCACAGGAGCCCAGAACTGTACACAGTACTCCATGTGTGGTCTGACTAGTGCTTTGTAAAGTGGAAGGACTATGTTCTCAACACGGGCATCTATGCCTCTTTTGATGCAAACCATTATCTTATTGGCCTTGGCAGCAGCTGTCTGACACTGGTTTCTACAGCTTAGTTTGCTGTTCACTAAAATTCCTAGGTCCTTTTCCATGTCAGAGTTACCCAATATTTTACCATTTAGTATGTACTGGTGACTTGCATTATTCCTTCCCATATGCATAACCTTACATTTGTCAGTGTTAAACCTCATCTGCCACTTCTGTGGCCAAGCCTTCAGTCTATCCAGATCCATCTATAGCAGTGTACTGCCCTGTTCTGTGTTAATTACTTTACACATTTTAGTGTCATCTGCAAAAATTGATATTTTACTGTGCAAGCCTTCTACCAGATCATTAATAAATATATTGAAGAGAATAGGACCCAATACTGACCTCTGTGGTACCCCACTAGTGACAGTGACCCAATGTGAATGTATGCCGTTAATAACCACCCTCTGTTTTCTATCACTGAGCCAGGTACTTACCCACATACAGACATTTTCTCCCAGGCCAAGCATTCTCATTTTGTATACTAACCTTTTATGTGGTACTGTGTCAAATGCTTTAGAGAAGTCCAGATATACGACATCCATTGATTCTCAGCGGTCCAGTCTAGAACTTACCTCCTCATAGAAACTAATTAAATTGGTTTGACATGACCGATCCCTCATGAAGCCATGCTGATATGGAGTTATTTGCTTATTTTCATTGAGGTACTCCAAGATAGCATCTCTTAGAAACCCCTCAAACAGTTTACCCACGACACTGTACACTGCCATTGTTTTACCACTAAAAAATGACATTGAAACCACTTGTTTTTTCCATACTGCATGCATTTTTATGGTGTTTTAGCAGCTTTTTTGTAACTGACTGTGTAAACCACATTTTTTCAGTTTTTATGTAGAGAAGAAGAGGTCGAAACACCAGTAAAAAAATTTCAAAAGCTTCAGCATACTTCATTTTTCAAAAAAATGCCAGAGACCCAAAAATGCCAGGAGCAAATAAGGAAATATGTTTCATATTTCCTATGTTTCATATATCTAACATATGAAGTTGACATTTTTACCTTAAAAAAACACAACAAAAACTGCAGGTAGATAAAAGGCACAAAAATGCTAAAGTGCACAAAAGTGCAATTAAAAAAAACTTATGTGTGAATCAACCCTAAATGAGTTTCTACTTTATATAAATGAGAACTTACCTTGGTAGTCTAAAGATGATAACAATGTAACAACTTAGTGTCAGGGGTACATGGGCTCACTCAAAACTTTCAGCTGTCACCGGCAATGGACCCTCTGTGTCTCTGAAGACCAGTAAGCGAGGCAGCTAGTGACCTACTAATTAGCTATTAATATCAAATGGGTTCTCCAGGATTTAAATATTGATACCCTATCCTCTGGTTAAGGGCTCATGCACACGAACATGTGCTGTCAGTGCCCGTGCTGTGGACCGTAATTTGCGGTCCACAACGCATAGGCACTGACAGTGGGGCCACCGCAATACGGCCACGGGCCGGCAACGGCCATGTGCATGAGCCCTTAGTCATTAATATCAGATCAGTGGGGGTCCAACAGCTGCTATGCGATATATGGTGGTGCGCTTGGTAAACAGCTGACCGGGGTTCGGCGGGTGCCGGGAGTCGGACCACCGCCGATCTCATATAATCCTGGGGATAGGTCATCAATATGTGAATCCTGGAGAACTGTTTCATTAGAAATGTAGGACCACTAAGCATCTAGAAAAATAGCATTAAACAGTGAATGCGATAGACTATGTCCCTGGTGGTCTTTGACATTTAAGGTGTATCTCTCAGTGGTCTAGGGCAGTGAAGAGGTAATTGTTTGCCTGGTGGTCTACAGGTGTAAAAGTGTGTCAGCAGCACTTCTGACTATCTACAGCAGAGGAAGTGTCAATATGATGGTATCCTTTATCATGTTTTATGTTTTAATTTGCATATTTCATATAATGTGACCAGATTTCTGTTCTATCTGCTGCACTTGTACTTGGCTGGAGAGATCAGCACATAAAGAGTAAGTAAACTATGCACCATAAAATAGTATAAGATAAACACAGTGTGACTTAGAAGCAACAGAAGTCTATGGCATTGTATTGTAACCCAATAGACTTGACAGTACTGTATTATGGAAATATGAAGAAGGAGGAGGCTGGGGGGGATGGATTGGGAGGGTTATGGGCTGGTAATACAGCAGGATATTTAACCCCCTATCAGGCAGCATTCTGTACAGTGTGCACCAGGAGAAAGCTGCAGCACATCCTACTACAACTCAGAAGGACTCACCATGAGCACAGCTGGGCAAGTAAGGACACTCACTTCTTCACTTCCACCTCTCACTTCTAAACTTCAATTATCTAGTAGCATGGTATACTGTGAAGCATTGCCATCAGTTCAAAAAATTATAAATGCATAATACAACATATAGCAGCATACAGAGCAAATTTACCTGGGTTTGCTCATAGTTTTGTAACTATGCATTTTTTCCTACAATAAAAAAAACTCCAGACGTTAGCTGAAAGTTTTATGGGTATTCCGACAAGCAGTACACACGTTTTGTTTTGTTTTTTATTTTTTTTGTTTTTTAAAGTGGGCCTTTTTTACAATTGCAGTGCATTTTTTATGTGCATGGCATTTTTTTAAACTGCAACATGTTGCAGCAATCACGTTTTTGTTTTCAGACGTTTTTCCATACCCTTGTCTATAACAGAAACATTGAGGGTTATTTATTAAAACTGTAAAAGGAAAACTGGCTTAGTTGTCCATAGAACTTGTCAGATTCCACGTTTTATTTTTCAGAGCTGCTTTGCAAAATGAAAGATGGAATCTGGGTGATTTGCTATGGGCAACTAAGCCAATTTTCCTGTACACCAGTTTTGATAAGTCTCCCCCAAAGTGCCTGAAAAAACATTTCATTTCATTTTCAAACATTTCATATGTTGCGGGGAAAAAAGCCACAGAAAAAAAAAAAAAAAAAAAAAACATTTTTAGCAGCAAAAAAAGTTCCCTACATGATCCCTGCATGATATTTCAGCCTATGCATTATTTTGTTCCCCCAAAAGAGAGCTGTACTGTAATATATATGGCCGGCTACAGGACAAAAGTCAGATATGTTTAGTCATGGAGTATATGGCATCAAACAACAGATACTGCATGATAATAGTATGTGACACTGATATTAAATGTAATATGAAGGTGTGTACAGGCAGGTGTCGTATTATATTGTGTCCATGCCTGTGTCATGTTATATTGTGTGTGCATGCTTCTGTCAGGTGTTATACTATGTGTGCATGCCTGTGTCACTATGTGTTATATCATGTGTGCATGCCTGTGTCATTATGTGTTATATGATGTGTGCATGCCTGTGTCATTATGTGTTATATTATGTGTGCATGCCTGTGTCATTATGTGTTATATTATGTGTGCATGCCTGTGTCATTATGTGTTATATGATGTGTGCATGCCTATGTCATTATGTGTTATATGATGTGTGCATGCCTGTGTCATTATGTGTTATATCATGTGTGCATGCCTGTGTCATTATGTGTTATATCATGTGTGCATGCCTGCTTCTCTGGTCATAGCCCTTTCATTGTATTCTATTACTATCTACTGGACAAGCGGCCACACTGCAATCCGTTATTACACCTTCTCTCCAGGGATTAAGGGTTACCACCCAGGCAGCCTGAGTTTTCATGATGTAATACTCAAATCGGGCAGGTCTTTGTCCAAAGTTGGTACATTGGGAGTGCCAGAGTGGAATAGATTCCTCTGCTGTAGATTATATTCAGTTTTCTCCTGTCTCTGCAAGAGGCATACTTCTCCCGTGTTTAAATGGTGGTGGGTCAGCTGCTGAGGGAAGCCACCACTCTTCATCATCAACTGGTGCAGCTGGCGTGGAGGAAACACTCTAGCTTGTGACAGAAGGTCAAGTCACGAAGGCGTACCGCCTCAAAAAATCAGGTGCACCGTCCTAGTGGGCCCCTGGTGCCCACCTCCAACATAACTCTCCTATTCTCCGGGCAGCCTTGTTCCTCACCATCACTCAGTCTCCAATCTCCAAGGGGAGTTCTCTTAACCCTCAGTTCACCACCAAATCATGGAGGCCCTTAAAGTGGATGACTAGGTTGTATATCTCCTGTACCTTCCATCGATATTCACCCATCCAAGTCTGAGGAGTCCATTCCTCCACTTCCCTTTTGTTCTGGAACATCATGAGGCTGAAGGGACATCTACCGTTTCTGATGAACATTAGCATGAAAGACGAGTATAATGTGGTAGAGTGAACAGTATTGTTGTACATCCACACCAATTCAACTACAAAGTCTGGCCATCTTTCTCTTTTTTTCTTCTTCCAGGGCACGCAACATCTGTAACAAAGTTTTATTCATGTGTTCACAAGCGCTATTCCCTTAGGGGTGATAAGGAGTGGTCCATGTCTTTCTTATCTGGTAGAGACAGAATAGCTCCTCAATCACCTTCTCCTCAAAAAAAAAGGACTGCAGTTGAGCAGGGCAGCCAAGTCAGCAGTCTCTGCCGTTTGGTCACGGTAGGAACAGCAACTGTAAACTTAGTGTAGTGACCAACAATGAATAAGTATTTATACACATGGATTCCTCTACAGTGAGGTAGTCCATCATAACTAGCTGTAGTGGATAAAAAAGACTGCATGTTTCTTACCGGCGCCTGCTGTTCTGCTGCCCAAGCATGGACACAATTCCAGCATCAGTTACATACATGCTCAGCTAGCTTCCTCATTCTGGCGAACTTTTGGCGAAGTCCCAACTGAATCCAGTCTCATACTCTTCATATATAAGAGTCACTTTGTTGCCAACCCCTCCTTCGGACATTACACTTGCAGTTATAATTGCCGAGCCGAACCATACAACGCTTCCAACTGGGCAGCCTCTACAGGTACTAGTCGGTTGTTATCGGTCACCAACGTGAAGTGGGTACCAGTCAAAAGATTAGCAAACTTCTCTGTTACGGCCCAAACTATTGCCAGCAATTCCAGCTTGAATGAAGTGTAGTTATCAGGGTTTTTCTTAATGTCGCTCAATGTCCAACTGCCATATGCAATTACTGTTGCCTGGCTGTCCTGCACTTGGTTTAACAAAGTCTCCAGTCCTCTCAAGCTTCCGTCAGTCTGTAACACAAAGGTCAGATTGTAGTTTGCATTAGTATCGGAGCACAAGTTAATAATCTCTTCAACTCCAGGACCTGCCTGTTCAGTCTCAGCATTCCATGGAAGCATCCTTCTCTTGGCCTCCCCGGAAGAAGCCTCTTTAAGCAGAGCATACAGAGGGGCTGCGATCTTGGCAAAGTCCCTCAGGAAACATCTGCATTATCCCACTAGTCCCAAAAAGGACTGTAGTACAGTGATCATCAGGGGTGAGCCATTGCTACACTGCCCGAACTTTGGAGTCTACAGGCTGGACCCCATCTTTAGAAATTATATGACCCAGGTATTCAATGCTCTCCCAGAACAAATGGCATTTGTGAGTCTTCAACTTCAAACCATGGGCCTCCAGCCATGTTAGTATCCGATCAAGCTGTCCTGTGAATGAGAGTGAGAAGATAATTATGTAATCATGGTAGCTGAGCAAACACTCATAGTTCAGGTCCCCAGACATAGCTCCATCAATCCCTGGAATGTGTCCGTGCATTGTTTAGCTCCCTCTGAACATATTTCGCTTAGAATGCTCTTAGCTGAGGTGGAGGGGCTGTTCGGCATCACTTGGCACAGATTCTGTCTCAGCTACATCGAGTTACCAGTCAGTCTCCCCTGGGTCCACACCTCCTGCACTGGATACCATCTCACAAATCACACAAAGTGCACCCCATAGTTACTCTGTCTATCTGGAATACAGACTCCACCATCACTGTAGTGCCCTGCAACTTTTAACCTGTGCCCATGGGCAGTGGGGCTAGCAACATCTAGCACTAGCAAAGGTTTGGAATAGGGTATTCGTCACACTGTCCAATCGCCCCGTGACTCAATCCAATTCTTTTACCTGGTACTGTCTAAAGGCCCGCTGCAAGGCTCAGTGGGGCAGACAATTATCCAGAATAAGCTTCCAATACTTCGGTCAGAATTCCTGAGCCATCAGTCCATCAATGTCTTGCAGCACATTTATACCTAGAATTAATGGCACTTGAGAGTTTATTGTGTTCTGTACCACCACAACTCCCTGTCCTTTGACCAGTCAACCCCAGATCTCAATATCAGCTTGCATGATCCCCAGGGCTTGAATTGGAAGGTTATTGGCAGCTTTTAAGTTCACCCACGGTGTGGTGTCTTTAAATAAGGTAGGTAGGAACTTTCAAATGCTGTCTTATCTAGAGTTGTAACATGCAAGCCTGTGTCTACTAGGCAGGCTAACTCTAAACTTTGCTTTAACTGAGCTATCCCCAAACAAGTCCTTAGCGTCTAGCTGGGGGCATAACGTGGTGCTTTCTCCTGTGGTTCGCCCATAACCCCAGGTGGATCTAATTTTAAATTTTCTGAGTTGGGTACAGAACCCCAGTGGGAACAGCTCCCGGCCATATTACCCTTCTGACCACACTTCAGCACCTCATCCTGCCACCTTCTACTATTGCAATATCAAGTTCCCGGGTAGTCCTAATCCCACTCTCCTGGTCACGGTACTCCAGCCAGCCATCTTGAGTCAACAGAGCCTCTTTAAGCTCCCTCAACGCTTGTTCAAGAGAATGTATCCTAAACTCCAAAATCCTTTCTCAGGTTCCACCTCAACCTGTGGTACACCATAGATTGCTTCCACCTGCATCTCCCTCTCTAGCGTGATGGCTTCCTTCAGTACTTGATGGAAGGTTAGGTTTGGATCCTGCTTTAACCGCTCTGCAATGGCTGGCTCCTCATGCCCAAAAAGAACTGATCCCACAATACTGGTTCTGTGTTTCTGTGTTTTTGAAGGACGAAACACTGTATTCTTCTTTCTTTTGCAATTAAGTGCCAATTATGACTCCCTTCCTGTCTACGCATGAATACTTCGGGTAATGGGGCTGGGGTAAAGAATAAGGATCTGGAAAAAGTAACATCTACAGTAGTCCTCAAGTTACAATATCAATTGGTTCCGGGACGACCATTGTATGTTGAAACCATTGTAAGTTGAGTAATTGGTTCCAAAGCCCCAAAATGTCATCGAAGAAAGGAAGATTTAAGAAAAATAAGCAGATAACTAAGGGATAAAACAAGTCCTTCCATATAACAGTCAAGAATAACTGCTAACTAATAACTAATACAGATATTGTCACGGGGGAGACAAGGGAAGGTGCGCCCTGTACTGAATACCCCCCCATTCTCTCCCTGCCTGCTTGCCTCAGTCGGCCCTAGGCGGCCGCGGACAACCACGGTGACGGTCCCTGCTCTGTATAAGTGCACAGGGAGGAACAGGGAACAATTGGAGAGACAAACACAGACGAAACAAACACAATATCAGAATAGTCAGCAAGCCGGGTCATACACAGGAGATAACGTCAATACCGGGGGAGAAGCAAAGAGAGGTCGAAGTCCAAGTCCAAGGGTCAGGGTCAAACAGCAAATCAAACACAAGGTCGCTCAAGCTCTGATCAAAGTAGTAACGCTAATCACAGGCGATTAGGGAGGACAACTAGTGGCTTTAAATAGCCCTCCACTGGGTCATGTGACGGGGCCAGCGTCACATGACCTCATTTGCATATCGAGCGCTGGCCAAACGTGACCAGCGCTCAAATATGCACCAAATTTGGTCATGTGGCGTGGCCAGCGCCACATGACCCAAAACCAGGTATATAATAAATGTTCTGAGCGCTGGTTGCCCAGACCAGCGCTCAGATGTCCCCGCCTGCTCGTTTACTAGGGGGGCGGGGAGGACGCCGGACGCGCTGTATCAGTGCGCGTGCCGGACCCTCTCCTGTGAGTGTCGTCATGGAGACGAGGACGCATCCTGCGTCCTCGCTCCGGCGCACTCCTGGGAGACCGGCGGCACGGCAGAGGGGAAGCGCACCGCCGGCTCCCCGTTACAGTACCCCCCCTTCACGAGGGGCCACCGGTCCCTTAGCTGGAGGAACCGACTTTTCAGGATGCTGTCGATGAAAACTCCTAACAAGTGCGTCTGCATGCATCCTGCTCAGCGGTACCCAAGATCTGTCCTCAGGCCCAAATCCCCTCCAGTGTACAAGGTACTGGAAGGAATTCCGGACTTTCCTAACGTCAATGATTCTATGACTCTCGTGCTCCACTTGTCCCTCCACCTCGACCGGAGTCGGGGGCAGTTCCTCTGGACCAGCGGGAGCAACATAACGCTTAAGCAAAGACATATGAAAAACATTGTGAACACGAAGGGAGTCAGGTAAACACAATTCAAACGACACCGGATTGATCACCTTGGTGATCCTGTATGGACCAATGAAGCGAGGCGCAAACTTATAGGATGGTACTTTCATACGTAGATTTTTAGTTGACAACCATACCATGTCCCCCACCTTGAAATTCACACCCTTAGAACGTTTCTTATCGGCCTTAGTTTTTTGAATCCTTTGGGCTCTTTCCAGGTTCGACTGAACCTGTGCCCAAACTGTGCACAGTTCCTGAGAGAGAGCATTGGCCTCTGGGACCGCCGAAACAGCTGGAGAAAAGGAGCCAAAGCGCGGATGAAACCCCATGTTGCAGAAAAACGGCGATACCCCAGAAGACGAATTCACACGGTTATTAATCGCGAACTCGGCCAGAGACAGGAATCTGGCCCACACATGCTGGTTATCAGCAACATAACATCTGAGATATTGCTCAACGGACTGATTAAGACGTTCAGTCTGACCATTGGTCTCTGGATGAAAGGCTGACGAAAAGGATAAGGAAATATCAATCTTCTTACAGAAGGCCCTCCAGAATTTAGACACAAACTGCACCCCCCTGTCAGAAACAATATTCTCAGGAACACCGTGTAGTTTAACTATGTGGTCCATAAATACAGAAGCCAAAACCTTCGCAGAGGGTAATTTACACAAAGGAATAAAGTGACACATCTTGCTGAATCTGTCCACCACTACAAGAATCACGGTTTTACCCTCAGAGCATGGCAAATCCGTGATGAAGTCCATGGACAGATGTGACCAAGGTCTACCAGGTATGGGTAATGGACGCAACTCACCCATAGGCCGAGTCTTGGGATTCTTGGACCTGGCACAAGTATTGCACGCAGTTACAAAAGCCTGAACATCTCTGGAGATTGACGACCACCAATACTGCCTAGAGACCAACTCCTTGGTGGCATTGATACCAGGATGTCCACCTAAAACAGCGCTATGGCACTCACCCAGCAGTCGCAACCGCAAATGAGCTGGCACAAATAACTTGTCATTGGGAGTACCAGTGGGAGCAAGATGTTGTCCTGCCACGATTTCAGAAGCAAGATCAGATGAGGTAGCGGCTACGATGATGTCAGCTGGCAGGATGGGCTCAGGAGGGACGTCAGGAGGCTGATACGCCTGGAAACTTCGGGATAAGGCATCGGCCTTAATGTTCTTGCTTCCGGGCCTGAAGGTAACACAAAAGTCAAAACGAGTAAAGAACAAAGCCCACCTCGCCTGTCTGGGATTCAATCGCTTAGCAGATTCCAGAAACATCAAATTCTTATGATCCGTGAGGACCGTAATGCGGTGTAATGCCCCTTCTAAAAAATGACGCCATTCCTCAAATGCCCACTTGATTGCTAGTAACTCCCTATTACCAATGTCATAGTTTCTCTCGGCAGGAGAGAACTTGCGGGAGAAGAAGGCGCATGGCTTGAGATTAGTTAAGGTGGAAGACCCCTGGGACAGTACTGCCCCCACACCATCTTCAGATGCATCCACCTCAACTACAAACGGCTTATTTTGATCAGGCTGGATCAGCACAGGAGCATCAACAAAAAACCGCTTTAGCTTTTCAAAAGCTTCAATAGCTGCAGGGGACCAGTTGACTAAATCAGCTCCCTTGCGGGTCAAATCCGTAATGGGTTTGGCTATAACAGAAAAATTTTTGATAAATTTCCGATAGAAATTAGCAAACCCCAGAAATCGCTGAAGCGCCTTCAGAGAGGAAGGTCGCACCCAATCTACAATGGCCTGTACCTTACCCGGGTCCATTTTGAAGGAAAAAGGGGTGAGAATGTATCCCAAAAAGGTCACTTCCTGAACACCAAAGGTACACTTCTCCCCTTTGACAAACAACTTGTTCTCACGCAACACCTCCAGCACTTGCCTGGTGTGAGATACGTGACTCTCCCAGTCTGCAGAAAAAATCAAGATGTCATCAATATAGACAATTACAAATTTTCCAATAAATGGTCTAAAAATGTCATTGACAAAATTTTGGAACACCGCAGGAGCATTACTTAACCCGAAGGGCATTACTAGGTACTCATAATGACCCTCCGGGGTATTAAAGGCAGTTTTCCATTCATCACCCTCACGGATTCTGATCAGGTTGTATGCCCCCTTCAGATCTAGCTTAGTAAACCAACAAGCACCCTGAACCTGATTCAACAAATCAGGAATTAGGGGCAGCGGATACCTGTTTTTAACAGTAATTTTATTGAGTTCCCTGTAATCAATACAGGGCCTCAACCCTCCATCCTTTTTTCCGACAAAGAAAAATCCTGCCCCCATGGGAGAAACAGAAGGCCGGATGTGACCCTTGGCCAGACTCTCCTTGAGATAATCCCTCATAGACTGACGCTCTGGAGTAGAGAGATTATAGATACGGCCCTTGGGATATCTGGACCCCTCAATAATATCGATGGCACAATCATATTGCCGGTGAGGAGGGAGGAACTCAGTCTCGGACATGGAGAAAACGTCCGAAAAATCGTTGATGTACTCAGGTAAGAAAAGAGACTCAGTAGTACCTCCCAACTGCAATACAGATTTGCAACACTTGTCACAATTCAGCCCCCATTTTTCTAATTCACCTGTTGACCAATTGATTACAGGATTGTGGTCCTGCAACCAAGGTAAACCAAGAACTAGGTCAGCAGGTAAATTCTTTAAGACCCAAAAAACACACTTTTCGGAATGCGAAATCCCAACCGTCAGGGTCACACTAGGAGTACAGAACTCGATCCTCCCATTATTTAGGGGGGTGGAGTCGAGGGCGATAATTTGAATACCCTCCCTTAAAGGGACCATCGGTAAACCCACAGACTGTACAAAATCAAAATTAATAAAATTAGCAGCAGAACCAGAGTCAACAAAAGCCTTTCCAGAACCCCTGAATTGATCATATGCAATGGAGATGGGTACTAAAATCTTTCTCCTTACCACTGCTGGGGTTACCTTACTTCCCACCGGAGATCTCCTAGAGGGCGGAAGTTTTGGACACTGCTGGAGCCAGTGGTTCACCTCACCGCAGTAGAAGCAGGCTCCCTTTAAACGTCTTTGGTTTTTCAGGATACCTCCTAACTGCATGGACTCCGGGACCTTGGCAGGAGGTGGACTCAGGGGAGGAAACTCAGGCAGGACGACAGCTTGAGGAGTACTTGATCGTTCCCTCTGTCTTTCTCTCACCCGTCGATCCAGCTTAATAGCTAAAGTCATGCTCGTCTCTAGGGAGTCAGGAGTAGGATAACTAACCAGAAGATCCTTGAGTTGGTCTGACAGCCCCACCCTAAATTGGCTTCTCAAAGCTGGGTCATTCCACCCAGAGGAGACACACCACTTCCTGAACTCTGCACAGTAATCCTCTACTGGGCGGTTTCCCTGCTGAATGTTCCTGAGCTGAGTTTCTGCTACAGTGGCCCAGTCTGGTTCTTCATACAAAAGACCTAAGGCCTGGAAAAAGGCCTCCACAGACAACAGACATGGGGAGTCAGATGGCAATGAGAAAGCCCACTCCTGCGGATCCCCTTGCAGCAAGGAAATAATAATTCCTACCCGCTGCTGCTCAGAACCCGAGGAGTGTGGGCGTAAACGAAAATATAATTTACAACTTTCCTGGAAAGAACGGAAAGTTTTTCGGTTACCCACAAACCGATCGGGCAACCTTATATGGGGTTCAATAATGGAGGGAGCGGCTGCGGGTGCAGTTTGCAGCTGCTCCTGGTGTTGGATTCTCTCGGCCAGATCCTGGATCATCTGAGCCATGTCACCTATATGATCCGTGAGAACTCGCAACGGCTCCATTTAGTATGGCCTGTGATTCTGTCACGGGGGAGACAAGGGAAGGTGCGCCCTGTACTGAATACCCCCCCGTTCTCTCCCTGCCTGCTTGCCTCAGTCGGCCCTAGGCGGCCACGGACAACCACGGTGATGGTCCCTGCTCTGTATAAGTGCACAGGGAGGAACAGGGAACAATTGGAGAGACAAACACAGACGAAACAAACACAATATCAGAATAGTCAGCAAGCCGGGTCATACACAGGAGATAACGTCAATACCGGGGGAGAAGCAAAGAGAGGTCGAAGTCCAAGTCCAAGGGTCAGGGTCAAACAGCAAATCAAACACAAGGTCGCTCAAGCTCTGATCAAAGTAGTAACGCTAATCACAGGCGATTAGGGAGGACAACTAGTGGCTTTAAATAGCCCTCCACTGGGTCATGTGACGGGGCCAGCGTCACATGACCTCATTTGCATACCGAGCGCTGGCCAAACGTGACCAGCGCTCAAATATGCACCAAATTTGGTCATGTGGCGTGGCCAGCGCCACATGACCCAAAACCAGGTATATAATAAATGTTCTGAGCGCTGGTTGCCCAGACCAGCGCTCAGATGTCCCCACCTGCTCGTTTACTAGGGGGGCGGGGAGGACGCCGGACGCGCTGTATCAGTGCGCGTGCCGGACCCTCTCCTGTGAGTGTCGTCATGGAGACGAGGACGCATCCTGCGTCCTCGCTCCGGCGCACTCCTGGGAGACCGGCGGCACGGCAGAGGGGAAGCGCACCGCCGGCTCCCCGTTACAGATATTTTACCAGGGAATAGACCTTGATTGGTTGGATCTCAGTCTGAGACATTGTATGTTGAGTCCAGTCTCAACTTACAATGGGTCAGAAAAGACCACTATACGTTGAAACCATTGTATCCTGTGGCCAATGTATATTGGGGGATCACTGTACTCTGTGACATATATATGGATCAGTTCTTGTTGCAGGGTGCAATAGGGAGACATTCAGTCCAGGGTTTTTTATTCTCTGCCACTGCCTTCTGAATCTTGAGCTTCAGCTTGGATGATATAAGGTGTGTGAGCCTGTTCTGTCTCTAATGCTTCTAGTATGTCCTGTCCTACTGCTGGGAGGTGTGTCTGTCTATCACTTTGTATAGTTTACCATACCTACATACCAGTAGAGGAGCTTCTTGGACATGGTCCTTGCAGTCACCTTGATAACAGACCGTGCTTCTGGCCACCCTGAGAAGAGATCCACACAGACAAGTACAAACTCATACTGTCCCACCTGAAATCTGTCTGCAGTTGCTGGAACGGGTATGATGGTTTTTGGGGAGCTTAGAGGAACCCTTAATCACCTTTTCCAGTGTTATGGCAGAGTGTAGATCAGGCAGGCCTGAACAAAGCATGTAGCCACATTGCTGAATCCCTGGGCAATCTAGAAATTACCTACTAAACTCACCATGGCTTCCTTTGAAGCATTTATGGGTCCATGTGTCATCATGGGGTAGAGGGCTTAGGGCAGGCAATGTTTTTTCTCTACTACCGAGATTTCTTATTGCCTCTTCTCAGCCCCTTTTCCCTTCCATCCCCTCATTTCCTCATTGGAAGCCTAGTTGTGCATTTGGGCCAGCAATGACTTATCCACCTTCCCTATTGCTGCTGTAAAGTGGCACTCTACCATTATGGGAAGGGGAAGTAGAGCGGCAGCCTTTGCTGCTTCATCAGTCCTGCAGTTTTCCCTTGCTTCTGTAGAGGTATCCTTCTTGTGCGCCTACACTTTGATAACAGCAACCTTTGTTGGCAACAGCAAGGCCCTGAACAATTGGGCTTTCTTCGGTGTTAACCTGAGGATTCAGCAAAGTTTCTACTTTTCCAAATGGGTCAATCATGCGCTATGCCAAAAACATACCTGGAGTCAATGAATGTTAGTGACCTGTCCTTCCGCCATCATACACGCTGCAGTGAGTGCCTTCAACTCCACCGCCTGTGCTGACATCTCAGGGGGAAGTGGTTCTTGGAGCAGTACTTCATGTAAGGTGGTGACAGCAAATCCTGTCCGTGGTTCTCCTTCAGGGTAGTACTGGGATCTACAAAAAGCTCAAGATCTGCATTAGGTATTAGACTATCTGTCACATTGTCTAGTTCTTTAGTTTCTGGTTTCATTTGTTCAAAACTGTGATGTATGTCATCTGAGTCACTAAATGGGCACATTTCTTGTGGTGCCCCCCTCTTCCGACTCCTATAGCACCCCAGTTGTACATCTCATGTGTACATCTCTGTCCTCGTCATACTTGTTTTCTATTCGCTCTGCCCATTCTTCACTCCCCTCTTCTGGACCCAGTGAACGTAATGTAGCTGGGTTCAGAACTGCTCAGCACTGATAGTTATATTTGGAGGGGTAAGAAATGCTACTTCATTGAGTCCTGCAGCAGACAGATATTTGGTGCTAGCCTGGGAGAGTATGTCCCTTCTTATATTTACAACTATTACAGAAGGATGGGTGTGTGGGGGGGTGGGGAAAGCCTGGAGGGTGCAGGGTGGCAGGCATGGCAGATTGGGATACCTCTGAATAGCTGGGAGATAGTAAGGGGGGGGGGAGGGTTCCATTCCTGCACATTAGACATTATATGGGATTTCTCTGTGGGTGGTGTTCACCACAGGAGGGGCAAATATTCTTTTCTGATGGCTGTGATTTCTTTTCTGCACAGATCCAGTGACTGGATCTCAAGCTCCTGATATGTCTGCAATCTGGTGATATTAGATTCCCTCTGTGAATTACTACAATTTATAGGGCACTACTGTCTGGATCTCCTATCTTTCCCTTACTTCACTTGGTAAAAGGAAGGGGGTTAGATTGGAGCAATTGGCTCTCAAGACAGGCTATTGTAGCTGATCGGTGGCTGTGGTGTGACAGTGACTGGAAGAAGTTATATAATGGGAGCAGAAGGAGACGGCGGCGCCTGTGGTTGAACTGCGATTATTTGGGGAAGGTTAATGGGACTCCCAGGCTGCGGCGAGGTGCTCATCATCAGAGTCTTCCTACTCTACCACATAACATTACCTCTTCTACTCTTCGCTTACTCAGACACCTCTAGCAATGCTTTCACCTTTATCCTTCACTTTTTTTCTTTTTCTATCCCTCACAATTTATCCAAACACCTGGTCATTTTCACCTCTTTATCACCTCCTTTATACCTTCCACTGCCAATCCTCCCTTAAGATCCATAGCATTTACTCCCTGGGACTTGCTTACCTGCAGTTCACCCACCTGAGTCTTTTTGCTATTACTTAAGTTCCCTCACAAAAATCCATAGCATTCACTCCCTGGGACTGAATTTACCTCAGTTCACCGACCTGAGTCCTTCTGTTATATTTGTGAGCCCATGATCCCCTCCTGATAGGGTAGCTATGCCTACTCACGGGATCAATTTTCCTAGGGACCTCCCTGCCCCTTTTGGAGGACTGGATTCCATAACACTGGTCCGTATGCCTTACAACGGTACCCCACCGAGTCATCACCGCCAAGAGAGTCCCGAGATGAGTTCAACCACACCGCCACCCTCAGCCCACCACGAATATTCACAAAAAGATATCACTGTCCCACACAGCCACCGACTGACCAGATATGCTATGTGATAGGTTTATGCTAATTGTCTGTTTCACGTAGTAATCACAGGGCTTAACTATACATATATGAGCATTATGGGTCTCTCATTACTCAATCACATACTCCATGGAAGACAGGGTTCTGTGTTCACTCCACATGCACCATCTCACAGCAGTCTCACACTACCTTGAGTCCTGTACTGCCTATCTCTCGCTCCTGGCTGTTTGCGCCTCACTTGGTCACAAATCAGTCTCGCAGGAGCGCTATCCCGACTCGTGGGCAGGAGTGGATACCCGTCACTTCTGCAAGGATCAACTTCTGATCTGATTTCAGTGGACCCAGAGATCAGGGGCCGGAGGGAACACCTCGGACAATGCCGTTTGGATGCTATCTCGGTCTTTATTCTGGGTCCACGTATTGGAATCACAACAGAAGCTCTCCTGTCATTCACTCTCCTTTCACACACATAACCTAAAGTATCAACAGAAACAAACATGACAAATAACCTGAGGACAGATAAATGAACCTTGACAAGTTCCCTGAGATTCCCCGTTTCCCACCCAGACTGAAAAGAGAACTTACCCAGAGAGGGGAGGAGAGAAATCAGTAAGACAAGGGTTTACTCACCGCGGTTTTTATGTCTCTCCTTTCCTCTCAGGAGCTCTCTTCTTGCTTCAGTCAAGGCAGGTGTGATAGGGATCCCGGACGAGCCCCCAAATACTGTTAGAGTAGCTTCCTCTACTGAAAATGAAGTTGTCAAGGTTCAAGCGATTCACCGGCCAGGGGACATCAAGCACACACAGAGTTGGTGTACAATAGAGTCCGGGTTTCCCCTTCCTCAGTGTTTATTTATACACAAAGACACAAACACAAAGCCAATCAAAGGTTTATGGTATAGAACACTGACCAATCAGATTATAGATAACAGGGCATGATAGCCTCATGTCAGGACAGAACGAGTAGGTTATGGTGGAATGTGTTGTCTTAGCCCATGGCAACCTGAACAAGTCTTGTTGCCCCCCCCCTCCACACCTTTACTGGAATGTCCTTAAGCAGTTTGGAAAAGCTTGCTTAGAGACGAGATGGAGTCAGCTACATTAATAATTGTGACAAGATGGAGTCGGTTACTTTAACAAAGCCAAGCAGCAAGGAATCATCACCAGTCAGTAAAGTTTCAGCGCTGATAACTTTACTGACTGCTTGTTCAAAACATAAAGAGGTTTTCCGAGATTTTTTTTACTGATGACCTATCCTCTGGTCAAGTATCTGATCAGGTCTGACACCCAGGACCCTGCCGATCATCTGTTTTGAGAATGCAGTGGGAGGGACCCCTGTGAGTGCTGCTGCCTTATTGCAGCTTACAAAGCCCAGCACCGTACATTGTATAGTGGCTGTGCTTGGGATTTCACCGATCAGATACTGATGTAAAATAATCTTGGAAAGCCTTTTAAATTTTTAACAAGCAGTCAGTAAAGTTATCAGTGCTGAAAGAATATGAACAGTCAGTCTAATAATCTGAAGTGCTTTGATTCAAATGTCTCATATTATTGGAGGACAAGAATAAATGAAATATGTTAAGGATGTAATATACTTGTGAATAACATCCTGTCAATGCTCACTTCATGCTATAAAAAATTAGTGTAAAGTGATTATATCACACCAGAATGTTGACATAGAGGTACAGAACACAACAAACATACTTAACGACCAATATAAACTATAGAAGGGGCATTTAGCTAAAGTAAAAGAGTAATGCCAGATTTATATCAAACTATTATCAGGCCAATTATCGGGAGCAAATGTTCATTCAAACGCTTCCCTGAAACTTCCCTGTAAGCCCTCCATTCTTCATACAAGTTGGGAAACCCTTGTTGTGCCAAATTGCGCTAATTTGCACCACTTTTTAGACACATTATTAAATCTGGGTCCAGTGGCGTGCCTAAGGTGTTTGGCACCCGAGGCGGGTCCTTTCTCTGGCATTTCCCCCCCCATACTTTAAAAAATGTTGCCACCTCACGGTAGTATTGCCATCATTGTACAACCTTCACAGTAGTTATGTCCAGATTGTGCCTACTTTAAAGTACTTATCCTTTCATTGTGCCCCCTTCACAGTAGTTATGCCCTCTCTGTGCCCCTTTCACAGTAGTAATGCCCTACCTGTGCCCCTTCACAGTGGTAATGCTATTTCTCCCCCTTCACAGAAGTTATGCCCTTTCTATGCTCCTTCAGAGTAGTTATGCCCTCAATGTGCCCCCATAACAGTTATGCCCCTTCACATTAGTAATGCCCTCTGTGCCCCCTTCACAGTAGTACTGCCCTATGTGCCCCCTTCACAGTAGTAATGCCCATTGTGCTTTTTCATTTTAGTAATGCCCATTGTGCCCCTTTATAGTAAAAATGCCTATTGTGTACCCTTCATAGTAGTAATGCCCATTGTGCCCCCTTCATAGGAATAATGCCCATTGGGTCCCTTAATAGTAGTAATGCCCATTGTGCACCCTTCGTGGCAGTAATGGCCATTGTGCCCCCTTCATAGTAGTAATGCCCGTTGTGCCCACTTCTTAGTAGTAATTTCCTCTGTGCCCCCTTTGTAGCAGTATTGCCTTCTCTGCCTTCTTCATAGAAGTAATGCCCTTTGTGCCTCCTCTGTGTTAATAAAACATAAAACACAGCAAATACTCACCTTGTCTGTTCCTGAAGCTCACATCCAGCTCTGACCTGCAGAAACAGATGGAGCTGCAGCACTGTGTGGGGGGAGCAGATTTCCCCTTTCCCCTTGGCCACTGTTTGGGCCTCTGTAGTTAGTGTGTTTTGCAAACATCGGCCCCAGGTGTTTTTGGACAAAAAAAAAATGCACACAAAAATTTATGTGAAACCAAGTGTGAGAGAGATCTATAAAGAAGAAAAGTGGTGAATTGTGGCATACTGCGATTGGACAATTACATGTACATTAGGCTAGGTTCACATCACCACTATTTTTTCCATTATTTTTCTCCATTAGAGGATAGGACACATAACTGACCAAAACAGAGCTGAACAGGCTCCATTGACTACAATGTAGTCTGTTCAGTTTCCATTCAGAATCCTGTTTTTGACCAGACAAAGAAGTCCTGCAGGCAGGAATTTTTCATCTGGTCTTTCCAACGGAATCTGCAACAATGGAGCCTCCAACAAAGAAGTGAACCCACCCCATAAGAAAAGACTGCAACTCAGCTACTTTATACTAGGTGTGTTGTCCCTAGTGTTTACAACCTGAACACATGAATGTGGGTGGGACTGCATCATAAGCAACGCCTCTGCTCTATATGCCACAGTCGTGTTAGGCTACTTTCACATTAGCGGCAGCCTTCTCCAGCAGGTTGTTTGCCGTGCTGCAGCCGGACCTCCGGCTCGCCTCTATTATAGTCAATAGGGCCAAAGCGGACCTCCGGCGGCATGCGTGCACTAGTGGCAGCACAAATCCTGCTGGAGAAGGCTGCCGCTAATGTGAAAGTAGCCTTAGTTTATTGCTTAGTAAATGTAACTGCTTCTCTGAGCCTGCTTCCAACAATACCATAGTGGATGTGCAAAACCATACAGCGCTTCCCCACTAGCAGTCAATGCAGAAGACTCATGAGCTATGTTAGGAATGGAGAATGGAACATTCGATGATTTATTATTAAATAGTTTGTAGATAATCTTATGGGATTATAAACAGGGATTGAAGCAGTTATGCTGCTCTGCAGAGTGTTTGGAACCCAGCCAAAAAATTCTTTCACTCAGAATTTCTAAACCATATGATCTGTTATTTAACCATTACAACTGTTCACTTTACAGTGGAAGTGTGTTGGGGTTTCGGTATATGGGCATATCACAAGTCAAAACATGCATCAAAGAATATGTGCACGATTGTCTCAAGGCATTTAAAAAAAAACAATAACAAGTAACAACCAATAATCTTGTTTATAAATATTCTACCATTCTATGTATATAGTATAACAAACCTACCTTTCCACGCTTCCGCAATTTGTCCATCCCCCACTGCAACTGCTTTGGATGTCGTGACATTGGCGGAATGGCAGGACATCTTATGCTCTGAGGTCCCTGACACCTGGCCAATCAGGTAGAAGAGCAGTGAGCTGGCCTTTATATTCCAATCTGTTCTTCTGTTCAGCCAGACCCAGTTTGTCTCAACATTCTCTGAATTAACCCCTGCAGTACTGACCTGGATTTTACCCTTGACTGTCTAACTTAACACTTACCCGTAATTCTGACACTTGTAGTCCTCCCTGGTTATTAGACCTGGTTTTAGGTTTGCCACCTTTCGAAACAAAATATATCAGCCAAGTTAAAGGGGGGAAAAGGGGTGTGGTTTGGGGGCATGGCTTAACACAAGGGGTGACACCAATTGTTTGATCGTATTTTGCGTTTTGTGTTTTTTTAAATAAAGCTAAAGTAATTATTTTCCAGTGATTTTTTAAATAAAATGCAGCCAAAAATGATGCAGAGGCCTCATGTGTGACAGATATAACTGAATGAGTTATTATGGCTTAACAAATAACCACAAAGCTGGATACAAATACATTCCGTGCTACCCCTGAACCATAAAGCCCTATGCAGGAGCCCAGTTTGCCCTGGTATGTTATACTGGTTTGTTTTGTAAAACTAATTGAAATCTGTCATTTATAAGCACAGTCAGTGTGCAAAAATATCTGACGGAATTCTTTTCCATCTGTCAGAAACATATTAGGTATTCCTCTCTTATAGTAATTCTTGCTATTACTGCAGCATATAACGAGTATCACTAGAGAAGTGGGCCGCATGTTTTAAGCTAAAGATTTGGTATGAACAGGAAAGGGACAGTATAAAATGTAAACTTTATTGAAGTTTGTGCGTTTGGTGCAACTAATTTGCTCATTTAGTTGCATTAATTAGGGCAATTATCGGAAACAAGCATTCCTCGGAAGGCTCATTTACTATAATTGTCCCAATTGTTGGTCCATATAAAGAAGCCTTTAGTAAATTTCATCCATTATGTTATGCTTAGTGTACAATTGCAGCAGCATTGTGAGAAAAGATCCTGCTTTTCCTTCTACCTTGAACCTTATGCACTGTATGTTCCTCTTGACTTCTCCAGCTGAATATATTCAGTTTTATTATTATTATTTCACATTCAGGTAATCAAATGTAAAGCTGCGGTGTGCTGGGCACCTAAACAACCGCTCAGCATTGAAGAGATTGAAGTTGCACCACCAAAGGCTCATGAAGTTCGCATAAAGGTGATATTTATACCTGAAAACAACTTTATTATAACTATTTAGATGTAAAAAGATATTCCAAATCTACTAGGGACATTCAGAAGTTCTAATAATGAAATATCACCCAAAAGTATGTTTTAAGTTTAGCCCTAGGCTGCATGGGCCATGTGCGGGCTGTGTGACTGTCACATTTCCTGGATTGACCATGGCTAATTTGAACCAAACGCACTGCATCACAGTGATCTATCATGCTTTGAATTCCACCCAACCGCGATATACCCAAGGTTTGGCTGGAACAAACAGCATCATAGATCACTGTAATCCAGTGAGTTTGGTTCACATGAGCCATAGTCCATTCCGGGCCCAAGTTAATCCAGCCTTAGAGAGATGTTATGAGACATAGCTAGCATTCACAAGAGCTTATCCCTTTTGCTGTCTGCAACTCATGGATCCACTAAATACGTATACCATCCATGTGCATCTCGCATTTTCTGTTGGCCCTATTCTAGAAATGTCTATTCTTGTGTGCAAAGAAAAGGCCTAAGGGAGATATCTATTAAGGCTTTTTATGCTGCTAGAATGTGGATAAAAGTTACAGATTATGCTGCCAATGACGGTCATAATATTTTTGGCATAATTTGCAATTTTTTTGCACTTCTCCCTTATTTTCTTAAAGTGGAGAGTAAATAGCAGGGCTTAACAGGAGTGACCTTCAGTATTTACTATATTTTCTGCCAGAAACTGGTACAAGGGTACAACTTATATCTTAAGTTTACACCGGCCCCTACCTGGTATAGATTTGAGTTTCTGACACACAGAAAGATGGAGATGCACCTAATTTATCAAGTGACATGCCTCAATAAAATAGGCACATCTCATACCAGGGAACAGGAGATCATGACTGGCATCGGAAAAGTCAGTCTTGATAAATCTCGTCCTTACAGCAGCTGTACAAGTTTATAAAAACATGGCTCTTTTGTTCCATAATTAGAGTTGTCTAATATTGCAGCTTGGTTCCCTTGAGGCTGGGTTTACACAGGGCATTTTTGTTATATTTTTGAGCCATCAGAAAAAAACATGCATTAGACCCAGTCCTCTCACATAAACTTGCCTTACCTGAAACCCATTTGGTACTGTCAAACAGAAACTGGTACTTTTGGCTCATATCAGTTACTTGTTCCCTATCTTGGTTTGAGAAGTTAATAGCTAGAAGGTCATATCCACTAAAACTGATTTCATTTGTATATAAAAGCATGAAAACCCCTTCCCCTGAAGTAAAACTAGCAGCTGTGGGTTTTTGGGAGGAGGGTCTGGGTAGACACTTCTCATCTACTGAAATGCGAAAACTATTAATTGCGCCTCACAAATTATCTAGATGTGCACGTATTCAAGAGAATAGTTACAAAGTGCTATCTCGGTGGTATAAGACCCTAGACAGAATAGCTAGGTGTTGGAGATGCCATTCCCATAAAGGTTCCTTCTTCCACATATGGTGGGCCCGCAGTAAGATGTAAGCAATAAGATATGCCGCACATCTTTCCTTTGCTCACCTGAAATGGCCCTCCTAAGCCTTGGTTTTCCAGGGAAACAAAACCATGTGGGAACATTGTTTTCTCTTCTAATAACCGCAGCCTGCCTGCTGTTTCCACTCTAGTGGTTATCTGAAGAGACCCCACCACTGGATCATTGGGTCAGCAAAGTGGACCAGCTATGTCCCACTGGGAACTCAGCACTAGAAACATTTTCTTCTCTATATGGCGACCTTGGCAAAAGTACCGAAACGTTCAACTACGCTAGCACTAGCTCAGGGCTTACCTACCTTCAAATAGCTTGTACGGTGCCCTGGTGTTTGCCATCCTATTTTATTGAGTATCTCCATGTCTAGTTATATGTTCATTGCTAACATAGATGTCTAGTGCTTAACATGACCAAATGCAACTCTATTTGTATGTCCTCAGTGTAATGCTAATGGATTATCGTGCAGGCTTCGAGCCTAAGCCTTCTTTTACACAAAATGTTATGGTCTGTATGTTCTATTTATATAAAACTAATAAAAAAATATAAATTAAAAAAAGAGTGTTGCTTTTAAAAGACGCATGGTTTCTGATGGTTCAAAAATGCAACAAAATGTATCAAAAATGACCTGTGTAAATGCAACCTTTTAGTTGGGGCTGGAGTAGTTTTTATGCCAGGAGCACGGATTGCCTTAGATTCACCTATTTTATGATGAGGTGAATGCTTTGTCCTAAATTAACCAAATCTTATGGTAGTTGTAGGGGGGAACTAAGACCTGTGTAGGGGTCATGCTAGAGATTTTGGTAAATGGCCTTCAGCGTAACCCCCAACATTTCCATATCCTGAGCATGCTAAAATTTGAATAAAATGCCAAGGGAGAAAAAAACTAGTAAACTATCATAAGAAATCACACACAAAAAAAACGGTTTTAGATTTTACTGTTCCCAACATGTAACATCTGGATGCAGCGTTCTTCACTGCAAATAAAAAATGCTGTGAAAACATTGCTGTTACAAAACATGGGGTATTTTAATCATATGCCACAAATATAAAATATGTGTAAAGTCTGTGTGCAGTTAACAGCAGATCCAGATCCAGATTCCACACCAACAACTTTCAAGGATAAATCATGAGTTTTCATTGAACATAGCCAGTTCCCAAGGATACTACAGAAAATATTTTACTCTCTGATGAATACCCTTCTGGAGAATGTAGCTACCCAGTAAATTTAACTTTAGCTGGACTTGGTAGCAACTAAATTCCCAAAAGTTCAATATTAAATCTAATGTGTTTCTACAGATTGTGGCGACTGGAGTTTGTCGTTCAGATGATCATGTTATAAGTGGTGCTTTAGATGTGAAATTCCCTCTGATACTGGGCCATGAAGCTGCTGGGATTGTAGAGAGTGTTGGTGAAGGAGTAACAGATCTGAAACCCGGTAAGGCTTCTAATATAAAGGACTGTAAACATAATGGTAAAAAGCAAAAGCTGATATAGATTGTTATTGCTCAATAAACTTGTTGTCCAAAGAAAAAACTCACCTCAACGATCCCCCACCTCTACCGTTCCAGCACCTAGTGGATTACTGCTGGTCTAATTACTGGTCTGAGCAGTGGCCCACCTCAGCCAGTTATTTCCTCTGTGTCAAGTCAGGACTAGGAATTAGGAACCAGAGACTGTTGTAAACCCAGTAACAATTGGAACTGGAGCAGTGGGGGATTAGTGGAGTATGACCAGCTACTAGAATAAACCCAGAATGAGAATGTAAATGAACAAAATGCAAGTTATGCCAACTCTTTTCCCACAAAACTATATATAAGCTGCTTAGCTCAGGGGTGAACATAGACAGTAGCAAGAACAGTATGTGGACACCATTGCTGTTTAACAGTTAATATATCGAGTTTGGGGCTCATCAAAGCACTCCTTACTTCTTTCCACGACTCTCTAGTCAACCCTTCATCTGATGGATCAAACGCCATCTGTAATTTCCAGCCAAGAAGAAACCTGGTGCCCTTTTTATATAGAATAGGCTTTGCTTGCCTAAAGGACCCCTGAGCAGATGTATAGGCTGCCTCAATGGTATGTCTGTTCCTGGCTCACCTCCTCCTCTTCTATAACATTCTGCTTGCAGATAGAGCAGTATTTCAACATGGCAGTTCCCCTTTTAAACGTCAAAATAGATGAACTACCAGAATTTACACACAAAATGAAATTCATATTCTATGCAATAAATTAACAATATATTCATTTTTTATATTCCTTTCCTTACAGGAGACAAAGTCATTCCACTGTTTATGCCTCAGTGTGGGAAATGCAGATGCTGTGTGAATCCGGACAGCAATCTTTGCTACAAAAATGAGTAAGTGTTACTTAAGCAAATGCCTAATTGCCTAATCCCCAGGGATGGAGATATAGGGGTTCATTTATCACACTGGTGTAAAGAAGAACTGGCTTAGTTGCCCAGAGCAACCAGATTCCTCATTTCATTTTTGACAGCTCCTTTGGAAAATGAAAGGTGAAATCTGATTGGTTGCTATGGGCAACTAAGCCACTTCTACTTTACACCACTTTGATAAATCTCCCCCATAGTGTGTGAAATGGCAACAGTTAAACCAGGTGCATAAGGGGTTTCTAATCCCACAGAGTATGAAGAAATCTATACTGAAACAAAAAAAGAAATTCCTGCAGTTTTCGCACATGTCTAATAATTGGCGCCACTTCTTGGTTTATACAGATCATAGTAACATAGTAATATAGTTTATAAGGCTGGAAAAAAAGACATCTGTCCATCCAGTTTGGCCTGTTATCCTACAAGTTGATCCAGAGGAAGGCAAAAAAAACCCTGTGAGGTAGAAGCCAATTTTCCTCACTTTAGGGGAAAAAAATCCTTCCTGACTCCAATCAGGTAATCAGAATAACTCCCTGGATCAACAACCCCTCTCTAGTAACTATAACCTGTAATATTGTTACCCTCCAGAAATACATCCACGCCCCTCTTGAACTCTTTTAGTGAATTCACCATCACCACCTCCTTAGGCAGAGAGTGCCATAGTCTCACTGCTCTTACAGTAAAGAATCCTCTTCTATGTTTGTGCACAAACCTTCTTTCCTCCAGACGCAGAGGATGTCCCCTCGTCCCACAGTCCTAGAGATAAATAGATCATGAGAGAGATCTATGTACTGACCCTGGATATATTTTTACATGGTTATAGATCTTCCCTCATCTTTTTTCTAAAGTGAATAACCCTAATTTGATAATCTTTCAGTGTACTGTAGTCCACCCATTCCAGTTATTACTTTGATTGCCCTCCTCTGAACCCTTGCCCTCAGCTCTGCTATGTCTGCCTTGTTCACAGGAGCCCAGAACTGTACACAGTATTCCATGTGTGGTCTGACTAGTGACTTGTAAAGTGGCAGGACTATGTTCTCATCATGGGCATCTATGCCCCTTTTGATGCAACCCATTATCGTATTGGCCTTGGCAGCAGGTGATAAGCTGCATAAACCAGTGTCAGACAGCTGCTGCCAAGGCCAATACTGGGGAATGGTTTGCATCAAAAGGGGCATAGATGCCCATGATGAGAACATAGTCCTGCCACTTTACAAGTCACTAGTCAGACCACACATGGAGTACTGTGTACAGTTTTGGGCTCCTGTGAACAAAGCAGACAAAGCAAACCTGGAGAGGGTTTAGAGGAGGGCAACTAAAGTAATAACTGGAATTGGTGGACTACAGTACCCAGAAAGATTATCAAAATTAGGGTTATTTTACTTTAGAAAAAAGACGACTGAGGGGAGATCTAATAACCATGTATATGCCCGCCCCTTTAACAGTGACCTCTACTGCTGCCCACCCCTTTAACAGTGACCTCTACAGCAGCCCGCCCCTTTAACTGTGACCTCCACAGCAGCTAGATCTTCACCCCAGAAAGCCAGACCTGACCAGCCATTCCCCCAAACGTGAAACAGCGCCCCCAGTTCCCATGAAGACACACCACTAAACATGAGGCCACGCCCCCTGGCTCCATGAAGACACGGAGGAGAAGCTGTCTGAGTGTGAGCTACTGAAAGGGTGGACATCCCTGTGTCTGTCCAGGCACTGTGTCGGACGGAGAACAGGTAGCCAGAAAACTGGACTGTCCAGCCTAAAGCCGGACATCAGGTCTTGTTTTAAGCTGGACAGTCTGGCTTTCAGACTCCCTGTCCTCTGTCATGCGCAGGGCCTGGATGGACACAGGGATGTCCTTTTGAACAGCTCACTCTCAGCAGCAGCACTGTGCAGTCTGAGCAATGAGCTGCAGGGAGAAAGTCACCCTCCCCCCACCCCTGCAGCTGACAGAAGGTGATTTTTACCTATATTTTTAATCTTGGTCAAATGTGGCATGACTGAATCACTGACTTAGTGGGACCTGGGGGTGGTGCTTTTAAGTCCTTCTTTTGACGGTGGCCTGAATTACAGGTCGATGCCATAGTAATTTAGGAGGAAGGTGGGTAGCAGTGGAAGAATACATCTTTTATTACTACTGAACAGTAAATATGTGAAATTTACATTATATGAGGTAATGATTGATGATGAGTTAGTCTAAAACATAAGTTATAGTTATGGTAACCGGAATACCCCTTTACCATTGTCATCCACAGTGCTCTGTCTCTTTAATGCAGACCTACAGCAGTGAACTGGCTAGGTTGTAATAGAAACCTGGTGTGTGGAAACTGCCTGTGAGCTTCTATTGGCTGATAAGGGTCATGTGACCAGGATACTATTGGCTAATGCATTTTTTGGGAATATCTCAGGAACGGTACGTCCTGGTGAGCTGAAAACTGTTCTAAAAACCTTCCCGGACACCTGATGTACATGTGTGCCAAATTTTGTTATTGTAGCTGCAGTGGTGCGGATTCCTTTAGCGGACATACACACACACACACACATACACTCAGCTTTATATATTAGATGTTACTATGTTACTATCTGTAGCAGTTTACTGTCCTCTTCCGTGTTAATTACTTTACACGGTTTAGTGTCATCTGCAAAAATTGATATTTTACTGTGCAAACCTTCTACAAGATCATTATTAAATATATTGAAGAGAATAGGCCCAATAATGACCCCTATGGTACCCCACTAGTGACAGTGACGCAATCTGAGTATGTACCGTTAATAACCACCCTCTGTTTTCTATAACTGAGCTAGTTACTTACCCACATACAGACATTTTCTCCCAATCCAAGCATTCTCATTTTATATACTAACCCTTTATGTGGTACAGTGTCAAATGCTTTGAAGAAGTCCAGATGTACAACATCCATTGATTAGCCGCGGTCAAGTCTAGAACTTACCTCCTCATAGAAACTGATTAAATTAGTTTGTCATGCTGATATGGCATTATTTGCTTATTTTCATTGAGGTACTCCAAGATAGCATTTCTTAGAAAATCTACAAACAGTT
This sequence comes from Rhinella marina, assembly GCA_900303285.1. Classification (NCBI taxonomy): domain Eukaryota; kingdom Metazoa; phylum Chordata; class Amphibia; order Anura; family Bufonidae; genus Rhinella; species Rhinella marina. The sequence continues at coordinate 121,961 of ONZH01008381.1, forward strand.
TACCCACGACAGATGTTAAAATTACCAGCCTAGTTTCTGGGCTCTGTTTTTGGTCCCTTTTTTAATATTGGCAACACATTTGCTATGCACCAATCCTGTGGAATACTCCTTGTCCATATAGAGTCCTTAAATATCAGAAATAAAGGTCTGGCTATGACATTACTTAATTTTCTTAGGATACTGGGGTTTATGCCATCTGGTACCAGCAATTTGTCTATTTTAATCTTATTAAGATGCCGCTGTACTTCTTCCTGGGTCAGACAGGGCACTTTTAATGGGGAATTTACTTTTACATTCTGCATTTCATCTGACAGTTTATTTTCCTCAGTGAATACAGTGGAGAAAAAATATTTAAAAGCTTTGCTTTCTCCTTATCGCTCTCTGCAACTCCCCCCTTACTACTCTGTAAAGGGCCGACAGATTTATACTTTTTACCATTTATATAACTGAAGAACATTTTAGGGTTAGTTTTACCCTCTTTGGCAACTAACTCATTCTAATCCTGCCTGTAATGATATCACCTCTGAGTATAGATAAGACAGTCACTGAGGATGCCTAGAAGACTCTCCCATAGAAGTCAATAAGGTCCCCTCTCCTAACCATTGTGTCAATTGCCCATGTGGCTGCCATAAAGCAAACCTATGTAATCCTGTGTAAATGATGTTAAGAACAGCTCAGGCAAGCCACACCCATAATAATGTTGAGGAAATAGAAGAAATAAATCTGCAATCAGAAAATGAAAACAGATTAGAAAATAGGATATTTGCTACTATTTGATTTTAACTGGCACATAAAATTAGTTAAAAATTGTAATGTTTTGCCAGAAAATTGTGTGTGTGAAACCAGTCTAAACATTTATTTAACTCCTTATCTAGCTGGAGTTTAGTGGATAATTAGATAGTATTAGGCCTCATGCACACAACTATATATTTTTTCTCTGCATCTGATCTGCTGTTTTTGCGGATCGGATACGGAACCATTCATATCAATGGGGCCACAAAAAATGTGGATAGTACACCGTGTGCTGTCCACCTCCATGTTTCTGGTCCTCCAGCCCGCCAAAAGATAAACATGTCCTATTCTTTTCTATTTTGCGGACATTTCTATAGACGTGAAAAAAACATTGCCATGCACAAGGCCAGAATCTGTGTTTTGCGGATGCGTGGTTTGTGGACTGAGACCGTAAAGTGACAAGCATAATACAGAAGATGATAGTTTCTAATGATTTCCCTCCATTTCTTAAACAGTCTTGGGAAATATAATGGAGTGCTATTGGACAACACCACCAGATTTACCTGCAAGGGGAAACCTGTTCATAACTTCCTCACTTCCAGCACTTTTACCGAGTACACAGTGGTTGATGAAATTGCTGTTGCTAAGATACACCCGGATGCACCGCTGGATAAGGTCTGCCTCATTGGCTGTGGATTCTCCACCGGATATGGCTCTGCTGTGAATACTGCTAAGGTAAGTGGGGTACTCCACAACTGCTGTGGTGCTCAGGGTGAGTCACTTCTCTTGCTTTCCATCATGAATCTATCAGCTGCCTGCTATAAATACATTGGAGATAACTTTAATCCCAGCAGTTTAACCCCTCAGATGCTGTGGTCAGTCGTGATCATGGCATCCGTGCAGGGTGCTGAGTAGTTGTCATGACAGCCAGTGACCATCTGACAGTAGTAAATTTGTGGCAAAATATTTCATTTTTATTTGTAAAAAATTACCAAATTTACCAAAAATTTGGAAAAATTAGCAAATTTCCAAATTTCAATTTCTTTACTTTCAAAATACATAGTAATACCTCCAAAAATGGTTATTATTTTACATTCCCCATATGTCTACTTTATGTTGGCATCATTTAATAAATGTCATTTTACGTTTTTTAGGACGTTAGAAGGCTTAGAAGTTTAGAAGCCATTTTTCAAATTTTCAACAAAATTTCCAAAACCATTTTTTTAGCACCAATTCAGTTATAAAATGATTTTGAGGGGCTTACGTAATTGAAACCACCCATAAATGACCCCATTTTAGAAACTACACCCCTCAAATTATTAAAAACTGATGTTACAAACCAAAACAAAGGGTTTGTTAACCCTTGAAGTGTTCCACAAGAATTAAAGGAAAATGGAGGTGAAATTTAAAAATTTCACTTTTTTGGTAGATTATTCATGTTAATAATATTTTTCTTGCAACACAGCAAGGGTTAACAGCAAACTAAACCTCAATATACATTACTCTGATTCTGCAGTTTACAGAAATACTCCATATGTGGTGGTAAACGTCTCTATGGGTTTGTGGCAGTGGTCAGAACAAAAGGAGCACCATACGAATTTTGGAGGCAGATTTTGCTAGAATGGTTTTTAGGCACCATTTTGTAATTGAGAGACCCTGACGTACCCCTACAATGGAAACCCTCAAAAAGTGATCCCATTTTGGAAACTACACCCTTCAAAGAATATATTAAGGGGGGTACTGACCACTTTACCCCCTAAGCATTTTACGGAATTTGGAAACACTTGGCTGTGAAAATGAAAAGTTTCATTTCTTCCAATAAAAAGTTGCTTTAGCCCCAAATTTTTCATTTTCACAAGGGGTAACAGGAGAAAAGCACCCCATAATTTGTTCCCCATTTTCTCCTGAATACGGCAACACCCCATATGTGGTGGAAAACTGCTGTGGGGGCACATGGCAGGACTCAGAACAGAAGGAGCACCATATGGATTTTGCAGCACAGATTTTGATGGATTGGTTTGCGGGAGCCATTGATTTTTATTTTTTTTTTAGTTATTGTCTTATGTGGGGGCTCATTTTTTGCAGGATGAGGTGACGTTTTCATTGGTACCATTTTGGGGTACATAAGACTTTGTGATCGCCTGCTATTACACTTTTTGTGAGGTTAGGTGACCAAAAATGGCTGTTTTAGCATTGTTTTTTTGTTTTGTTTTATACTGCGTTTTTTACTGCGTTCACCTGGCGGGGTGGATCATGTGATATTTTTATAGAGCCGGTCGATATGGACGCGGCGATACCTAATATGTCTATTTTTCTTTTTTTCCCTATTTTTTACAATTTTGTGAAATGGACCCTTTTTTTTACTTCAAACTTTTATAAAAAAATGTTTACACTTTATTTTTTAACTTTTTTTAACTCTTTTTTACTTTTGGGGGTCTGATCCCCTTTACAATGCATTACAATACACCTGTATTGTAATGCATTGGCTGCAAGTGTATTACTGATAGTAATACACTTACAGCTCATAGCCTGTGAGATCCAGGTGGCTGGATCTCACAGGCTTCCATAGATCGCAGCCGGATGCCTAAGGAAGGCATCGGGCTGCCATCTAAGCCATTGGGTCCCCGTCACAGCAGCGCGGGGACCCGATGGCATCCCCCTTCACCCTGCACACCGCATGTGCCACGGTTAGCGCTGATGAAGGGTTAATGCGCCGGCATCAGTGTTTTCACCAATGCAGGGGCATACAGCAGGGGTCCGGCTACTGGGCAGATTGGCGCTGGTCGGGAAGGGGTTAAAGCGTCATTAATTCCATGGTGCTGTACATCCAGCTGGGGTTACACAGAAATAAAAAACACAGTAAACAAGAAACTATGAACAGACTGGTACAGAAGGGTAGAGGACCCTGCCTGCAGGCGCTTACAGTCTATAAAATACCAAGTTTTTTCAGAAGGAATGTAAGAAATATTTTGTGATCAGGCCTCAGATCAGACCTCCATATCATACCTCAGATCAGACCGTCACATCAAAACTCATATCAGACTCTAATCAAACCTCCATATCAGACCCCTATCAGAGCTAAAATAAATAAATCAACTTATCTCTCCTGCTCTGCCGCTACCCTGCTGGTCCAGTGTCTCTCCTGCAGTCACACTCCCTGGTTTTCTCCGGGCCCATGATATATTGTGACCTTACTTCATATATCATCAGGCCATAGTGTGGGCACTGAGTCCTGATGCTATATGCAGTCAGGACAGTGTAGCATGGGTCCAGAGAAGAACAGGGAGCAGTGAGTACAGTCAGCACTGGCAGTGCTTCACTCACCACACCATGCACCTCCTGCATACTAATGAGCACTTCCATAATGTAAAATTGGAAGAATAAAAAAGCAATTCTGCCACTGTTTTATGGGTTAGTTGTTTACAATTAAACTGACCTGTGTCCTTCATTCTCTGGGTCAGTACCATCACAACAATGCCAGATTTAAATATTTTTTCATATGTTTTAATACTGAAAAAATAACTGTAGAAAAAAATATTTTTTCTTTTCATTGCTATAATTTGCCCCTCTTATTTTTTATAGTTATGCCTATGGAGCTTTTTGAGGACTCATTTTTTTTAAATAAATCACAGAAAAAAATATTTAATGCACTAACAAAATAGATACAAACAATATATAAACTAAGCCCTCATTCTGATATGATAAAATCTGAGACTCTTAGCCAATATATTTTGATCAAGAAACATCTGTGCCCATCTACCCAGCGCCAAGGTGGTCTCAGGTCAGGCAGGTCCTACGCTAAACCTACTTGCCATTGGACATCTATGTCCAGGAGCGCAGACTCTGCACATATGGTGTGCTGCACCTAGTCACCTCTATGTGCATCAATCAACCAATGAGAGGAGTACCACCTGTTTTTTATCCTTTTTCTGTGATTTTTGTTTAGTTTCTCTTTTTTTTTTGCGGGACAATCTGTCGTTTTTATTGATACTATTTTGGGGTGTGCCTGACTTTTTGATCATTTTTTATTAAATTTTTTGGGAGAGGTGAAGAGATGAAAATATGGCAATTCAGCCATTTTGATTTATTTTCCATCATTAAGCCAAGTCATTAAACCATTCGCCATTCTGCCCTGTTTGGATGTATTCTTAGTATGCTAACACAGTATTTATAATTACTGGTATTCTCAACTTTTTTATTATGTAGACTATAATAATCTAGCCATATATTTGGGTGTTGCAGAATTGTATCCTTATACATCATCAATAGTTTTAGCACCGATTCTACTATTTTTATTTATTTCAGGTTAAACCTGGCTCTACCTGTGCAGTATTTGGTCTGGGAGGAGTGGGTTTGTCAGTGATTATCGGATGTAAAGTAGCTGGTGCTTCCAGGATTATAGCCGTTGACTTAAACAGTGACAAATTTGCAAAAGCCAAAGAGTTTGGAGCCACTGAATGTATCAACCCTAAAGATTATGACCGTCCTATCAATGAAGTACTGACAGAGCTGACTGAGGATGGAGTGGACTATGCCTTTGAGGTCATTGGAAACACTGGAGTCATGGTATGTTGATGTAATAATTGCATTATTCTGAAATGTTAAAGAGAACCTATCACATTGTACATACAGTGGGGAAAAAAAAGTATTTAGTCAGCCACCAATTGTGCAAGTTCTCCCACTTAAAAAGATGAGAGAGGCCTGTAATTGACATCATAGGCCTCAACTATGAGAGACAAAATGAGAAAACAAATCCAGAAAATCACATTGTCTGATTTTTAAAGAATTTATTTGCAAATTATGGTGGAAAATAAGTATTTGGTCACCTACAAACAAGCAAGGTTTCTGGCTCTCACAGACCTGTAACTTCTTCATTAAGAGGCTCCTCTGTCCTCCACCTGTAGTCAAGGGGCTCCTCTGTCCTGATTACCTGTAGTCAAGGCACCTGTCTGAACTTGTTATCAGTATAAAAGACACCTGTCCACAACCTCAAACAGTCACACTCCAAACTCCACCATGGTGAAGACGAAAGAGCTGTCGAAGGACACCACAAACAAAACTGTAGACCTGCACCAGGCTGGGAAGACTGAATCTGCAATAGGCAAGCAGCTTGGTGTGAAGAAATCAACTGTGGGAGCAATACTTAGAAAATGGAAGACATACAAGACCACTGATAATCTCCCTTTATCAGGGGCTCCACGCAAGATCTTACCTCATAGGGTCAAAATGATCACAAGAACTGTGAGCAAAAATCTGAGAACCACACGGGGGGACCTAGTGAATGACCTGCAGAAAGCTGGGACCAACATAACAAAGGCTACCGTCAGTAACACACTACGCTGACAGGGACTCAGATCCTGCAGTGCCAGACATGTCCCCCTGCTTAAGCCAGTACATATCTGGGCCCGTCTGAAGTTTTCTAGAGAGCATTTGGATATTCCAGAAGAGTATTGGGAGAATGTCATATGGTCAGATGAAACCAAAGTAGAACTGTTTGGTAGAAACACAACTCGTCGTGTTTGGAGAAGAGTGAATGCTGAGTTGCATCCAAAGAACACCATACCTACTGTGAAGCATGGGGGTGGCAACATCATGCTTTGGGGATGTTTCTCTGCAAAGGGACCAGGAAAACTGATCCGTGTACATAAAAGAATGAATGGGGCCATGTATCGTGAGATTTTGAGTGCAAACCTCCTTCCATCAGCAAGGGCATTGAAGATGAAATGTGGCTGGGTTTTTCAGTATGACAATGATCCCAGGCACACCGCCAGGGCAACGAGGAGTGGCTTTGTAAGAAGCATTTCAAGGTCCTGGAGTGACCTAGCCAGTCTTCAGAACTCAACACCATAGAAAACCTTTGGAGGGAGTTGAAAGTCCCTGTTGCCCAGCGACAGCCCCAAAAGATCACTGCTCTAGAGGAGATCTGCATGGAGGAATGGGCCAACATACCAGCAACAGTGTGTGCCAACCTTGTGAAGACTTACAGAAAAAGCTTGACCTCTGTCATTGCCAAAAAAGGATATATAACAAAGTATTGAGATGAACTTTTGTTATTGACCAAATACTTATTTTCCACCATAATTTGCAAATAAATTCTTTAAAAATCAGACAATGTGATTTTCTGGATTTGTTTTCTAATTTTGTCTCTCATAGTTGAGGTCTACCTATGATGTCAATTACAGGCCTCTCTCATCTTTTTAAGTGGGAGAACTTGCCCAATTGGTGGCTGACTAAATACTTTTTTCCCCACTGTACAGTCCTATCTGTGGGCAGAAGAAGCAGAGCAGATTAACATATAGTTTTATGAGAAACTAAACTTACATTTCATTCATTTAAATCCCTGCATTTTATATACTTAGAAGTATAGTGCAGGGTCCTAGCCAGTGATTTGCACAGAGAAAGCTAAGTCATTAAGTAAGACCACCTACTGGACCCTTAAGCATGAAATTAGCACCACGTTCAACCTGACAGGTTACCTTCAAATGTTGACCATCTCTTTCACAGTAACCATAGTAGTCATATTTCTTAATGCTGAGTTATGTTTTTTTGTGTTTTTCCATTAGCAATCTGCTCTTAAATCCACTCACTTTGGCTGTGGAAAAACAGTGATTGTAGGTTTGGCTCCTTCAACTGCTACAATTACATTTGATCCAATGCTAGTTCTAACTGGACGTGTTCTGACTGGAGCCTTTTTTGGAGGTAAAGCATTAAATAATTATCTTCTCTGAGCTGAAGTACTATAACTTTTATATAAAGGCTGTGCCATCAGTGAATTGTACAGCAGATTTTCAGACTCTGGTGGGCAGAATGTGGGGTTACGTACCAAGCATAAACATTCTAGTACTTTTGTACAATATATGTTTTATGAAAACCAGTCATTTTTTGTGAAACCCATAACTTTTTAATGTTTCCTATGATGACCTGTTTGCTTTGCGTGATGGGTTGTAGTTTTTTGTTATTTTTTTTTATAAATTATTGCAAAAAACAGTAAAACAGTAGTACTGTAAAAACATTGTTATTCTACAAGTCATTATGATGCAGTACATAATATGTATTTTTATGGAAAATAATTTATATATATATATATATATATATATATATATTTATTTTTATTTTTTTTACCAGTAGCAAAAGATTACAAAAATGTGTTGCTTTATTATTTTAGGGAGTGGAAAGACTTTTTATTAACGGTGTTCAACTTTTTTGCCTCCCTAGGAAATTTGACACAGTGATTACTTAAAGTAGAACTCCCGCAAAAAAATGTTATTCTCTGACCTGTTAGAAAGGTGCATGATGTAATCTGTAGTGAAGGTAATTTTCTTACCAGTGACTGTATCTGTGAGCTATCCCCTCTCTTCTAATGGTAGCTGTGCCATGTGACCAACTCTCTGATCTCCAACTGACACAGGACAGGAAGTCACTTACTTCACTATTCATTCCTATGAGACCCAGAGTGAGGCTCCCATAGGAATGCATAGAGAAATAGACTTCCTGTCCACACATAAGATACTGTGTCAGTTGGTGAGTCTGATTGCTGGTCACATGACACAGATGAGAAGCATCAGGGAGATATAACTCACAAATACAGCCGCTGGTAAGAAAATGACATTCACTACAGATTACATTATGTACCTTTCTTGCAGGTCAGACAATAACATTTTTTGCGGAAGTTCTTTAATTGCTTACATTAGGGATAAGCAAATTAACTTCGAATGAAACATTAGACTCGCATAAAATTTCGTTTGAATACTGTACGAAGCAAGAGTATTAGAATGTATTGGCTCAGATGAGCCGAAGTTATTATTTCGCTAAGTCTCGCTAGACTTCACATAATAACTTAATAAATTCATTTCTACTGTAAAAAAAAACATTTCCTAAGTTTGGGAAAAGGTTTTTAACAGTAGAAATTAATTTTGAAGAGAAAAATGACACACCAAGAAGGAGTTGTTGGAAATGAAAGAAATGATGATATATGTAAGTGATTACACTATTAGTAAACAATGACATATGGTTGGGTATGGAGACATACAGGTTCTGCATGGTATCTTGTGACACATTTGCCCACAGATGTTGCAGCTGGGTCTGTTGATCCTGCACTCTCATAGGTTGCTAAAGCACATATCTCTGAGCTGATGAAGAGGTGACCGTCTGTCATATGCAATGGCTCCCCAAATCATCACACAGAAGTTGGGGCTGTGTGTCACTCAACCACAAAGTCAGGATTGAAGCCCAAACCATGAGGCCTCCATATTTGAACAAGACTGTTGTCAAATTCCAAACAGAACCTGCATTCATCACTAAAGACAATACGGTTTCAGTCTGTAAAGTGGTCCAGGTTTCTTGTTCACAAGACCACTGCAAACAAAGGTGATAGTGACTGGCTGTCAATGGCAGGACACATTATGGGCAGCCTGACAACAAATATGTGTCTGCTAAGCACCTGGAAAGGGTTTGGGCAGAGACAGGGGTGTGTAATGAAGGTGCCATCTCTGCCTGGATGGTAGACAACGAAATTTTGGGTGCTGCTCCAGCTTGTTGGCGGCTCAAATGATCCTCTCTACTGGTGGTCTTTCTTCCAAAGCCTGATCGCCGTGTGTGCCTGCCTTCACATAACCACTGCTCCGAACATTCCCTAAAAACTAGGTCAGAAAAGGCTAGGTGGCAGACAATTCGTCAAAACAACCATTCTACCAACTAAGCAAAATGTCTTTGAGCATGTCATAAAGGCATGTCTAGAAGTTAATTATCTCTCACCAAGAAGAACACTAGACCAAAAGTAGCCTCTGAAAGCCTTTTTATACGGCAGCAGGAGAAGCAATTTAAAGACCTCTTTTGGCATGACCAAGTGGCTAATCAGACCACGCTATTTACATGTCTAAGTGAGACATTTATGCATGCCGAGTTTTGCAGAAATCTGACATTTCTATCTGGGTGCATTTTTTTTTGTCAGAGTATATACAGTACCTCAGTTTCTGTCTATCATGCCCTTTATTTTAAGAAGGGTCAACCATCAGTCATCAGAAAATAGACTAAATTTGTATTATCAAAAATCTGAAGTCTTAGATATATGGTAAACTGAACTCAATACTACAACTATTTAATCACTATAATATAATGGCTTAAATCAAATTAAACTGGAAATGTATAAGTAGCAATGTTATACTTAATATTATGTCTTGTTTGTTTCAGGTTGGAAGGGTAAAGATGATGTACCAAAAATAGTGTCTGATTATGTAAATAATAAATTTGAGTTTGATGGGCTGATAACACACAGATTACCATTTGAGAAGATCAATGAAGCATTTGAACTTCTGCGCAAAGGAGAGAGGTAGGCTTTATGTCTTAAGATTGCCAGCTAATATATACAGTGTGTATATATATATATATATATTGTGTGCCCACCTCCTTCCCAACATACACCTATTGTACTCTTTACTACGAACAGTATATGTCTTTAAATATTAATTTACAAAAACAGTTGAAACTTAAAGGGGTTCTACGGGAATACTGCATTTTTAGCCTGCCTTTGTAAATGTAAGATTCATACTTACCTGCCCCTCACCGCTCTGGTCTTCTGCGCTGCCTCTGCTGTGCCATGTTCTGGTCCCTGGCTTGTTTCCTTCTGGAAATACAAGGTCGCATGCCCCACTGCAACGATTTACTTCCTTTAGCGGTGAAGTGCTGCTTGTGGCCACATCACTGCTAAATCCAGTCATTGACTGCAGCAGTGCATGTCAACATGGCCATAAGAAAATAAGCCAGGGGACCGGAACAGGGACACAGCAGAGCCAGCCCAGAGAACCAGTGTGGTGGGGAGCAGATAAGTATGAATATTCTATTCATGGAGGCAGTTTACAAGCACTTGGTAAGAATGCAGTATTCACAGAGAACCCCTTTAAAACTTTTCTATTATCTTATGCCTAAACAGGTTTTCTACATTTAATAGAGAAATGGTGCAACTTAGAGTTATATGAAAAAGGGCTCCAGAATTTGTTATTATGGGAAATGCAAGTAGTTACTGAAAGAGATGTTTGGAGAGGTTACAGGTCCTCTGTAAAATGAATGACATGTTTTCTTTTCATCTGAATAGGTCAAAAATGCTGCATTGATTAATTTGTCAATATATTTTTTAAATGTTTAAAGGGGCTCTCCGGGAATGAAAATGAAGAAAATGAAAATACTTAAATATCACTTTATTACAAATATATTCCACATACCTTTCAGTAGTTAAAATGGCTTGTTTTGTCTGGGGAGCAATCATTAGGAAAAATAAAATGGCCGCCGTCCTATTAGTACTCACAAAACCTGTCCTAATCACACACAGTTACTTCACAACGAAGTACAGAGAGGAGGTGAGCATGTGACTAATGAGCAGCAGCACTTGTATGCAATCTCCATTACCTCAGCCCCCACATTACCACATCCTCTCTGTACTTCATGTCTCCTCATTCCTACAGAGATTCAGCTAAATATCATATTAAACTGTATTCAGGATCATAATCCCTGACAAGTAGAGCAGAGAGGAGGATGAGGCAGCTCTTTACCTCAGTGTTGTGAAGTAACTTGTCCTGCTGTGTGATTAGGACAGGTTTTGTGTGTACTAATAGGACGGTGGACATTTTATTTTTTGTAATCATTGCTTCCTAGACAAAATGAGACATTATAACTAATGAAAGGTATTTGGGAATATATTTATAATAAAGTAATATTTAAGTGTTTTCCTTTTCTTAATTCCCGGAGAACCCCTTTAAGTTCTATTGGTCTGATACAGAGCCCCAAATACCCTGCGTAAATGACAAAATTTACACTCCCTGTAGCAGTAGGGGAGAATTTGGCTTTACAGTATATTGCTGAACTCAATATAAATCCATAAGCAATAAAATCCCCATAAAGGCATTGTATGCTTGAGTATGAAGCGAGTTTAGAGCTTTGTGTGTGAAGCAGACCACTATAAAGATTTAGGGCGCATTTAAGGACAGTCTAAATTACCAGTCTTAATAAAGCTGGCTCTGCACTGGCGGTGGATCTGCCGTAGTTATGTAGAGGCTGCGGAACAACAGCTGTTTGTAAATGTAAGACAACGTCTGAGCTGTCTTACATTTAGACCATTTTCTGTGCCTAAAACAGGCATAGAAAATGGTAAATGAGACGGGCCGGCTGGCCTGTCCCCTCCCCGCCCACTCCATGCCCACTTTTTTAGACCTGGCGTGAGCAGAGAAAAGTCACAGATTGGAGAGCAAAGAACTGAGCTGAGCAGATTGATATATAGTTTTATGGGAAAAGACCTTTCCATTTATTCAAACTTGTGCTCCTGGTCGTCAGAGTTAAGTGGGAAGTGCTACCAGCGATTGTCAGCTATATCTGTGCGCACAGGCATACAGGAAGAACGGTCAGTCAGTGACTAGGACTGACCACGGACTCCTAAACTCAGGATGAGCTGAGGTTTGAATGAGTAAATGACAAGTTATACTGAATCTTTTCCCATAAAACTATATATCAATCTGCTCAGCTCCTCCTTGTCTATAACATGCTGTATGCAGATGAGACTGCAATTTCAATGTCACTAGTTCCCCTTAAAGGGTGAAACAAATGCATATAGATTAATGTGTGTACTGTGCAGGTGTGTAACAAATGTATTTTCTCTCTAGTATCCGGACAGTGCTGTCTTTTTGAAGATCTTAATCCCGGCCATTATCTAACGAAGAAATCCATAATATCGGCTTCTTGCAAGATGTAACATTCATTTAACACATGAAACTTTTACTATCTCCTATAATATTAGAAAGGTCTATAATATTAGAAAGGTCTCCTATAACATTAGAAAGGTCTAATGTTACAGAATATGGTGGGTGTATACTGTATATTCAAAATATATCATATTATTTACATACACATTAGGAAAAATGTGCCTATTATATGCACAAATAATCTCTCTAGTGGGAGATGAAGATTTTTTATCTCCTCCCTTTCATATACATGCTTTTGCTTTTCCTATGTTTGCAGGATAGCTAGCAGGAATAAATCCTTTTTCTCAGTTGCAGAGAGCAGGCCATCAATATGTGGCTCCAGTAGCTCCGCATTCCAGAAGTGAAATTGACGGTTTCCATATGTGCACGTAGATCTGGCAGGGTCACGCAAGTGCTGCAGTGTTCATTCCTAGAGCATTACAGCCTAGTTCTGATGACTGATTACAATGTCAAGTTCCAACTTTGTACGGTCCCCCTTTAATTGCAGGCAGTATATCTTTAAATCATCACATTTGCATATATAATGTGTCCTAAATAATAAAACAATTTAATGCAAATTATTTTCCTTCCATTTTATTTTAACAAGTATGTACATAATTTTACAGTGTGAAGTCAGCAACATGTAAGGAATTGTAGCAAATCCTAGATAAATATTGGGATATACAAACAGGAAAATGAATTAACATGGTAAATAATGTTTTTACATAAAGTCCAATGAAGAAAAGTTTATCACGTGCCAGAAGAGTGGTGAGGGTGTATAACACTTAGGGTACATTCACATGAACGTAAGCCGCCCATGCTGCAGACCGAAAACAGTGGTCTGCAATGCACGGGCACCAGCCGTGTGAATCCCGTATTGTGGCGCAAACCCATTCACGTGTCCCGTCTTTTGCGGTGCATATCTTGAGGATTGCGGCATTTGTGTGAGTACTGCGGTCTCTTTAAACAGCTGATTGTGGGGGTGGCAAGAGTCCAGAGGAAAGGTGATCAATATGGGAAACCAGACAACCCCTTTAAGCCTCCTATAATGACATACAGATGAATTGGGATAATAGCATAGTAATTAGAAGGTTGTCAACTTCTTTACCTTTGATAGCCAACACTCAGGAAAGGGCCATCAATGTCTGATCGGGAAGGATGGGGGAAGTCGGGGGTCTGACATCCCGCATCCCAACAAATCTGCTGTTCTTTAGTAATTTTGGTGTTGGAACGTTTACTGGGAGCAGTGCAGTAACCACCTCCAACTACAACTCAATGGATGGATCAGTGTAGTTCCAGCACCAACTTCCAGCACCGGTGCTACTGTAGTACACCTAATCAGCAGGAGTGCAGGGTTTTGAACCACCAACAATCAAATTTAGATTGCCTTTCCTAAGGTTAGGTCATCAATAGTAAAGGCATGGACAACCCCTTCAGTTGGCTAAATATTTGAAAAGAGACGTAACATGAAAAGTTGTTTTCTATGTTTTTATTGATTTAAAGATGTTAATGGTGACATCTGTATCAGAATTTCCTGTCTAGGGATCATTTACTTTGTTATGCTTGTGCAACGTGCCGCCCCCCAGGGCCCTATTGCGTCTCAGGTTTAGTTAGGGGGTGAAGAATAACTTGAGTCCAGACCTTGGTAAACTTTAATAGCAGCTTTACTTGGGTAAACTCGATTCCAGACAACATTTAGGCTTTTCTTACATTTAGGCTTTATCTTGGTTCCAGCAGGTTTTAGCATAAACTGGAAGACAAACTGTGCTTTCTCCCTTTCTCTGCTGGGCTGACAGGCATGCTTAATAACTCTGCTTTCTTTCTTTCTGCTGTGCTAAACTCTGCTTGGGTCTGGTTACTGGATGTTCAATCAGTTCTGGTATCCTTGGATTGGGGTGTCTTTGGCTGTTGTCCCCCTCCTAACACTCAGTAAAGTATATTAGCAAGGAGTCAGTGTTCTCTACAAGCTACTTCCCTTTGGTGGCTCCTGCCCCAGACAAAGAACAATTTCCTCTGGCTGCTATATCTTCTGGCAACTAAAGAACGCTTTCCTCTGGTTGCTACATCTTCCATACTTCTGATTCCATGGCAAGCATAGCTTAGCCTGCACTAGATGTTATAGGCATGTCTGGCTGTGACCGTGCCCAGGCTTACACTTCACTATCTAGACTAGAACTAACTAGAACTGTTGCCCCACCCTTCAGGTAGGAAGCAGGACTGGCACACTTCTGCCCTAAGGGTGGAGAATGGAGTGGTGAGTTCCATTCTATCTAAGTATCTCTCTCTCTCTCTGCCATATAAATTGCCACCTGCTGGTGAACCAATCATATTACATGAACAAAACAGTTTCATAACAGTAATATCAATGCATACTTGGGAAGGACCTGGAAATAAATACAAGAATGACATTGGTGTTAGCAATAAAAGACAGTAGCAGAGTGAAAGAATAGTAACACCACTCCAGGGTGTTACACTTGTTTAGGGGCAGAAGTTTCCCTGTCACTGCTGGAGACTTGATTTACATTCTGGAATAGTGTCATTGTTTTTAAAAGAAATTTCTGTCTCTGATTAGAATGGGATCCAGCTTTTACTTTATATACAATGCATATAGTTTAAATAAGTATGGGATCTATTACTGCAGATCTCTTTAGCAATGTCAAAATACTGATGACAGCTCTAAGAAAGGTGACATCATATTATTTGTTGTGAGAATGAAATAATATTTAATGAAGATTTGAAAGGTGGCATCACAATAGATGGCACACAAATGATGGCATAATAAATAGTTACTGTAACAATTTTCTTTTCCTGAAATGGAAAGCATATCTGAGCTTTCAAAACAAAAAAGTTTGCATAATGGCTGTGCTTCATTGTAGAATCATAACTGTGAAGAAACAGGTCTTTTTGGGTTTCCCTAATGTCTTTCTCAGCCATATTACTCCATTTCAGCTGCACGGCTAGATGTATTTCTCTAACAAGCAGGGGACATCTCTCTTTTGTGGACTCTGCTAGCACTGTACTGTGGTGACTTCACTTCCCTTACTTTACACTATATTTATTTTCTTCTAGGGATCTAAGAAAGCTAATAAGGGGGGGTCAGACATACAGACAGACAGGAGCTTCTCTGCTCTTCAAAAGCTGTGCTTTTATCAGGCTCAGGAGCTCAGCCAGCTCTGACATGCTCCCATTTCCTATAAACTGTCTCTGTCTCTAGAGACAGATTTAGCATAACAACAGGCAGCGGACTGCAAATTAGATGGGATTGAGACCCCTAGTGGCCATGACTTAAAGCTTTTTTCATGTTGATACAGGTGGATTTTTTTAAATGAAGTTATTTATAAATATGCTAATTACATCATTTTCTCTTAAATTAAATTGTGTGAATGTACAGTGACTGTTGAAGTTTTGAGTCATTTTGAAAGGAAATATGTCACCAGGACAGATCCCTTTAACTAAGCGCAATGGTGAGAAGTGTTTAAAGGAATATGTAAGTGGCAGCCAAAAGAGTGAAAAGTGTACAGTATGCAACTTTTGAAAATCACAAAAAGAGACAATATATGCCGGCACGCATCGCAGCAATTTTTTTTACTCCAGGCCATGACTCAAACTCCGCCCAAAGAATAATTACTGGCTCTGTCAGAACTGCAGCAGCTGGGGATTGGCTAAGTGAGTGTAAGTTCCTTTATTTTTTTTTACAGCATATGGAGCCCCGATACAGTTTTTTCTTGCACTTCAATATCCATTTAAATATTAGCATATAAATCATCAGATTATAGATATTTTAAGATCCAAATACGAAACCAAATAATGAAGCTATAGTCTAATATACAAGTAAAAACCATACATATAGTTTAGTAAGGAGCAACTTAGGCCAAAAAGAGGGACATTTGAGGATGAAAGAGGGACAGAGGGACTTGGGTCAAAAAGAGGGACTGTCCCTCTAAAAGAGGGACACATGGGCAGTGTGCAGTATGACAACTAGCAGGTACAGTAGCACTCACCTACAGTAAAGGATTTTTGTTCAGGGGCATGGTCATAATTTGCAGAATTAGCAGTCTTATGGGGTCCTAGTGCCTGAGGTGACCTGAAGGTCTCTTTGCCACATCAGAAGGCATGAGTATTATTAGTGACACATAGTCCGCCGACAGCGCATGAAGCTCCTCAGCGTCTCCATCCTCCAGATCGGCACTTCAGACTTGAAAAAGGGGCTTGATTGCCCCAAAATGTGTTGTCAACTGTTAAAAATAAATAGAAGTTTTACTCCAGATCTGTAAGGTCGTTCAGTTGCGCAGACAAAGTCTCTCCACTGAGTGTGCAGACTCCTATGTGCACCTCTCCTGTTTCTATTATTCGACCTTCACATTAAATGACAGGAGTATTCATAGCAGAAGAATTGGAATTTGTTGCAGTTACATTCTCTGTTCTGTAATCAAACCCAAACCTTGGACTTTGTAATAATGATAAGAGAACTGCCGCACTTACAGGATTAAATGTGTTCTACAACAATGTGTTCTACATTCTCTTCAACAAAATTACTTATGAAAAGGGACCTTTTGAATTGGTTATTTTAATCGGTTTATCATCTTTGCCTCTCAAGTGCCTCAAGTTGACATCTCTGTGCAATATCGTACTACATGCAACCAGTGGATACCCCCCCCCCCCCCATATTGTTAGAAATTTACTTGTAGGGGGATTTATCAAGGCAAGGAGGATATGTTCACATATCTAAGTGTTTGAAGTGGAGTCCAAAAATGTAACAGACTGATGAAGAGGAGATATTCTCGACACCAATTACAGAAGGCTTGTAATATAGCTGACATAAAAAAGGTTGGAAGGCACACCACCTGAAGTTGGTGCTCAGTGATCGGGCAATAAACCCAAGTATGGATGAAGATTCAATCACGGCACTCAAATTGTATAATGCTTTATAACGCTTTATTAATATTAATACATATTGTCAAAGCCAACGTTAAAGTTTCGGTCCTCCCGGACCTTGATCACGGCCTACAACACATATATAACATGTATACATTAGACATAGACAAATTACAAAGTTTCATATAATGTAAGATATTAAATATAATATAAGACAAGACAAATGAACAATATTACAAACATAAATACTATATAAAATCTATATAATGTCGGGCTAATATATAGTATGAAACAGCGGTACAGCATTGCAAATCCAAAGTACATATAAAAATCCACTACATATATGTAATAGTAGCCCAGATATATATTAATGAAAATGTCTTGGGCGCCATGTGCATAGCATATCCACCATAGGATTTATATCCACCATAGTGGATTTTTATATGTACTTTGGATTTGCGATGCTGTACCACTGTTTCATACTATATATTAGCCCGACATAATATAGATTTTATATAGTATTTATGTTTGTAATATTGTTCATTTGTCTTGTCTTATATTTAATATCTTACATTATATGAAACTTTGTAATTTGTCTATGTCTAAAGTATACATGTTATATATGTGTTGTAGGCCGTGATCAAGGTCCGGGAGATCCGAAACGTTAACGTTGGCCTTGACAATATGGATTAATATTAATAAAGCGTTCCATCAATTTGCATTATACAATTTGAGTGCCGTGATTGAATCTTCATCTGTAATATAGCTAAGTCTCAGCCTAGAAGGGATATTTTGAGCAGAAAATCATGTAGAAAATCAAAGTGCCAAAAAAGGCAATTGTTGTCAGCATTGGTTACAGTGTTGATTATAATAATTTAGTTAGGATAGTAAAGAAGTATCTTCCAATATTGTATATGGATGTTGATATGCAGGTCTTCCTAGAAAACAATGTGTGCTATGTTGCCAGGAGACATTTGACTTGAAAATATCCTTTCCCCAAGTATGTTCAAAATGTAGCTCCAAAGAAGTTTGGTTAGACCCCATGGGTATTTAGGTGTGGCTGTTTTCACATCTAAATTCTGGAACATTTGAGGAATATCAGGTCTGGAGATCAATCGGAGTTTGCCTTTCACACCAGAAGCTATCAACCCAGAGATGTTCCATGCCAGGGGTGTTCCCACTACAGAGGAAATGTTATGGGTGCTAGGCATGGGGCAGGTACTTCAACACATGATTTTGGAGGACATTCCCTTCTGTGTTCACACATGATCCCAGTCAGACATAACCTGGATTTAGTTCTAGGGCTCTGGAGAGAAAAAGTCTAAGTAAAGTCTGGGACATATATTGAGGATGTTTGCATTCATGTATAGAGCTCTTCCAGATAAATTCCAGAAAATATCAGGGTTAAGCCTCAGTCACACATCAGTGTTTTGGTCAGTGATTTTCTTGAGTGATCTTGAGCCAAAACCAGGATTGAAGCCTCCACAGACTAGTGATGTTTTAACCTAAACTCCGGAATATTTCCAGATTATCAGGATCCGGAGATTTACTGGAGTTGGCCTTTCACACATGTAGCTATCACCTCAGAGATGCTCCAGAGGAAATGTTCCAGGCGCCTAGACAAGGGGAGGGAATTTAGGCATTGTCCACTGTGATTTTATGAAACATTTACTGCTGTTTTCACACATGCGCTCACTCGGACATATCCCGGATTTAGTACTAGGGTTTGGGGGAGAAAAAGTCTGGGTAAAGTCTGGGACTGATATTGCGGATGTGTGCATTCACAAATAAAGCCCCTCCGGGTAAACTACAGAAAATGTCCACTGTAAGTGTGAATGGGGCTATAAGGTATAAGGGAAAGATCTGCACCTGTTCTGTGTTTAGAGCCACACCTGGTTTTGGCTCACAGTCACAGATGGAAATCACTGACCATAACACTGACGTGTTAATGAGGCTTTATCCTGTAAGTATGAATGGGGATCAGGGCAGTTATCTATCAGCTAGTACAAGGGAGTCACATGTTATCAAACCCGTTATTAATTGTTGTACCAACCATGTAATTTATGTAATAAACTGTTAGAAATACACACCAACCAGTAAGTAAACAATACTGCTAAACAATGACTGAACCACAGAATTAAACAATGACTGTACAACACCACCAATGACTGATCAAAAACACCAAACAATGACAGGAGACCACCACCAAACAGTGACTGTACAACACCATCAAACAATGACTGGACAACACCAGCAAACAGTCACTGAATAACACCACCATACAGTGACTGAACAACACTGGCAAACAGTGACTGGTCAACACCACCAAGCAGTGAATGAATAACATACAGTGACTAAAAACAGCAAACAATGACTAAGTATCAACACCATATAATGACTGGACAACACCACCAGTGAATGAACAACACTAAACAGTTAATAAGCAAAAACAGTGACTGAATAACACCACCATACAGTGATTGAACAACACCAGCAAACAGTGATTGGAAAATACCACCAAACAGTAAATGGGCAATACCGCTAAACAATGACTGAACTACTGGACAACAACAGCAAACAGATAATAAATAACACCACCATACAGTGACTGGACAACACCATCAAACAGTGAATGAACAACAACAGCAAACAGTCACTGACCAACACCATCAAACAGTGACTGACTAACACCACCATACAGTGATCGAACAATGCCAGCAGTGATTGGAAAACACCACCAAACAGTAAATGGACAATACTGCTAAACCATGACTGAACTACAGCATCAAACAATGACTGGAAACACCACGAAACAGTGACTAGGCAACACCAGCAACCAGTTATTAAATAACACCATCATACAGTGACTGGACAACACCAGCAAACAGTGTCTGAATAACACCAGCAAACAGTGATTGAACAACACCAGCAAAGAGTGAATGAACAACAACAGCAAACAGTCACTGAACAACACCAAACAGTGTCTGACTATAACCACCATACAGTGACTGAAAACAGCAAACAGTGACTGGACAACACCACCAAACAGTGACTAAATCTCACCACCATACAGTGACTGGACAACACCATCAGTGAACAACAACACTAAATAGTGACTGAATAACACCACCATGCAGTGACTGAATAACATCTCCATGCAGTGAATGAACAGCACAAGCAAACAGTGATAGGACAACACCACCAAAAAGTAAATGAACAACAGAACAAAATGTGCCACACCGTATATAGATATAAATCTATAAGGTGTAACTGAATATATCAACTATAACCCAACAAATGCCCCAGAACGGTGCAAAAAGACACCTTATAGCAGAATATATATAAAAGTATCCAAAATTTATTAATTCACACGATAAAATATATAGTAATACATAATAAATGCAAAGATGGGGCAAAAAACAACAGACCAAAGTAATGGGGCTGAGCCAGAGCTTGGACTACTGGCAATCAAATCCACCAAAAAGATGTTATACATAGGTAACAGAGAGGTATACACCAACAATCATTAACCTCAATGAGTTGCATAATAATAGTGGAGGGAATATAATCACCATCCCACATAGCATATAACAAAATAAATCATATCACCATTATGACTCACCCATGGACATGATCAGGGGAAAGATAGCCAGTATCAAGAAAAAAACACCGTCACCCTCGATGCGCGTTTCGCTTCTAAAGCTTCGTCAGGAGGATATGAGATCTCATGAAGTCTATCCTTATATAGCTATACACTGGCGCCCAAAATTATAATATGAAGCAGGTGTACTATATAACGCATACCGTTCGATGATGCGAATCACATCCCACTTTTCATCCATAGCCATGCTCATCAGGGGGAGGGGTGGAAAGCACGCCATGCGTTCCAGCCCGCCCACCAAGGAAACATTCGGCGGCCCAGCGCTGCGTGAGACGCAGCGCATCCCAAACGATGAGTTCCACCTGCCAGATATGGTGCGCTACAGGGTAAGGAGCAAAGAATATATAATCGCTCCCAAAGAGGAGTACATATACAAAGATCAAAATGAAAAATACAGGCCCAAAAAAATAAAGAAAAGGGAACGTGTGGATACAACCTTAGTTTTCTATAGAAATACCATGAACAAATACCATGATTACATGACAATGCAATAATAATAAATAACAACAAATACCATAGTTGTATAACAATACAATGCCACAATAATACAGCAATATAACAGTACCACCAATTAATAAAGTGGTGGACGCAGTTAAAAAATAGGAATAAAAGTAGATGACCACAATATAATATTGGAAATGCAACATACAATCAGTGCATATAATACTAATTCATAAATATCGTAATTACACAACAAATAAGAAGCTAAGCATAGCCAAAGACAGTGATAATACAAAAAAGTGAAAATACCACAAAGTGCAATAAATATAATACTAATCAATCCATACTAAAAAAATATGTGGATAATATTCAATATTTTTTATAAACAACATCACAAAAAATAAAATGTTTATACCCAACCACCCAGTAAGCGATGCATAAACCCAATATATAATAAACACATAAGCATTCAGTCAAACCAAATGTGTTCCATTCACATTCTTGATCTTCCTTGTTACTCCCACTTTTCATCCATAGTATGAGTTGTCATATAAAATATGATTAGTCAATGGCAATTCATATCAAAAAAACGTCTTCCACATATTTACCAAATATCCATCACGGGCATGAAACAACATCCTCCTCTACAAAAGGATAGACTAGGCTGCTAACTGAAAAAAGGGAGAAAAACATATAAAAAATTAGACTACCATAATACTAAATAAAGACAGCACATAATTAAAAAACGCTTAGTCCCTGTGGAGCCACCGTATCAAGTACAACCATCTATTTTGTTTCCTTCTGGAGGGGACATCGCTTGATGTCTCCCCCCCTAATCCCCAACCTAACACGGTCAATGCCTCTAAATGAAATCCCTCTAGGGTTACTCCTATGGAACTCTCTGAAATGTTTGGCAATAGGTTTAAGTTTTTTCAATTTTTCTAATTCTGTAATGTCCTTTGTTGCTTTGATGTCTCGTATGTGTTCCAAGACACGGACCTTCAAGGCCCTAGTTGTCATCCCTATATAGATAAGATTGCATGGACATTTTGCATAATAAATGACCGCTTCGGTACTGCACGAAATGTGGTGGACGATACGAAATTCCCTATCCCCACACGAGTTGGAGAAATTCTCAGATCGTACCATAAAACGACATGCAGAACAGTTGCCACATGGGAACGAGCCCCATTTCGGGCCTCTGTCCCCAAACAGGCCACTCTTACTAGGAGCCACATAATGGCTTCTAGTGATGATGTCCCTTAAATATAGATGAGCGAACATGCTCTTCCGAGCTTGGTGCTCGTTCGAGCATTAGGGTATTCGCATATGCTCTCTACTCGGACGAGCATATCGCGATCCTCGAGGAAATGGCATCTTCCTCTTCCGGCATGTTAGGCGCCTTTTCTCAGCCAATCAACATGCAGGAGAGTCTTTGGTACCTCCTAGCATCACATGGGGCCCCTACAAGTCGATAGCAGGGATTGGCTAGCCAGATCAGATGACCTGGGAATATAAGAATCTGGTCCCGCGCTGCTCGCGTCAGACGCCGCCTGCATGAGATTAGGGATAGCTGCTGTCTGTCAGGGAGAGTGTTAGGGCCTCAATTTAGATTTTGGTTAGGCAGGAATCACCCACAAAGAACCCAACAGCCATTCTAAGGGCTACAAGCACCTTTTTCTTTTGGTATCCTCCTGGCTGCTGGCTGGGACTTGTAGTGCATCTACCGCCATCTTGGCTGCACACTGTGCACAGGGACAGCCCGTGGTCCACACAGACCCAAAAGAAATTACCCAAAGTCCTCTCAGTACTCATTTTTGCTGCTGCTGGTGCTGCTGCTATACCTTGGCTTGCTGGGATCTGTAGTGCAGTTTAAGGAATACGTTTTTTCACTCAGTTATATATTATACAGTGCAGTGCAAAGTTCTATCATGTGCTGCACACTAGCCGGAGTATAGAAAATATACGGCTTATCTCTCAGTTATATATCATACAGTGCAGTGACAAATTCAGTGGTTTGCAGTACAATAGCCTCCGTCTAAAGACTACATTTTTTCTCTCAGTTATATATTATACCGAGCAGTGCAAAATTCTGTCATGTGCTGCACACTAGCCGGAGCGTAGAAAATATACGTTTTTTCTCTCAGTTATATATCATACAGTGCAGTGACAAATTCAGTGGTTTGCGGTACAATAGCCGCCATCTAAAGACTGCGTTTTTTCTCTCAGTTATATATTATACAGTGCAGTGCAAAATTCGGTCGTGTGCTGCACACTAGCCGGAGTGTAGAAAATATACGTCTTTTCTCTCAGTTATATATCATATATTACAGTGACAAATTCAGTGGTTTGCGGTACAATAGCCGACGTTTAAAGACTACGTTTTTTCTCTCAGTTATATATTATACAGTGCAGTGCAAAATTCTGTCATGTGCTGCACACTAGCCGGAGTGTAGAAAATATACGGCTTATCACTGACAAATTCAGTGGTTTGCGGTACAGTAGCCGCCGTCTAAAGACTACGTTTTTTCTCTCAGTCATATATCATACAGTGCAGTGACAAATTCAGTGGTTTGCGATACAATAGCCGCCGTATAAAGACTACGTTTTTTCTCTCAGTCATATATTATACAGTGCAGTGACAAATTCAGTGGTTTGCGGTACAATAGCCGCCGTCTAAAGACTACGTTTTTTCTCTCAGTCATATATCATACAGTGCAGTGACAAATTCAGTGGTTTGCGGTACAATAGCCGCTGTCTAAAGATAACGTTTTTTCTCTCAGTTATATATTATACAGTGCAGTGCAAAATTCGGTCGTGTGCTGCACATTAGCCGGAGTGTAGAAAATATAAGTTTTTTTCTCTCTCAGTTATATATCATACAGTGTAGTGACAAATTCTGTGGTTTACGGTACAATAGCAGCCGTCTAAAGACTACGTTTTTTTCTCTCAGTCATATATCATACAGTGCAGTGAAAAAATTCAGTGGTTTGCGGTACAATAGCCGCCGTCTAAAGACTACGTTTTTTCTCTCAGTCATATATCATACCGTGCAGTGACAAATTCAGTGGTTTGCGGTACAATAGCCGCCATCTAAAGACTACGTTTTTTCTCTCAGTTATATATTATACAGTGCAATGAAAAATTCTGTCGTGTGCTGCACACTAGCCGGAGTGTAGAAAATGTACGTCTTTTCTCTCAGTTATATATTATACAGTGCAGTGACAAATTCAGGGATTTGCGGTAAATAGCCGCCGTCTAAAGACTACGTTTTTTCTCTCAGTTATATATTATACAGTGCAGTGCAAAATTCTGTCATGTGCTGCACACTAGCCGGAGTGTAGAAAATATACGTCTTTTTTCTCAGTCATATATCATACAGTGCAGTGACAAATTCAGTGGTTTGCAGTACAATAGCCGCCGTCTAAAGACTACGTTTTTTCTCTCAGTTATATATCATACAGTGCAGTGACAAATTCTGTGGTTTGCGGTACAATAGCCGCCGTCTAAAGACTACATTTTTTCTCTCAGTTATATATTATACATTGCAGTGCAAAATTCTGTCATGTGCTGCACACTAGCCGGAGTGTAGAAAATGTACGTCTTTTCTCTCAGTTATATATTATACAGTGCAGTGACAAATTCAGGGATTTGCGGTAAATAGCCGCCGTCTAAAGACTACGTTTTTTCTCTCAGTTATATATTATACAGTGCAGTGCAAAGTTCTATCATGTGCTGCACACTAGCCGGAGTGTAGAAAATATACGTCTTTTTTCTCAGTCATATATCATACAGTGCAGTGACAAATTCAGTGGTTTGCAGTACAATAGCCTCCGTCTAAAGACTACATTTTTTCTCTCAGTTATATATTATACCGAGCAGTGCAAAATTCTGTCATGTGCTGCACACTAGCCGGAGCGTAGAAAATATACGTTTTTTCTCTCAGTTATATATCATACAGTGCAGTGACAAATTCAGTGGTTTGCGGTACAATAGCCGCCATCTAAAGACTGCGTTTTTTCTCTCAGTTATATATTATACAGTGCAGTGCAAAATTCGGTCGTGTGCTGCACACTAGCCGGAGTGTAGAAAATATACGTCTTTTCTCTCAGTTATATATCATATATTACAGTGACAAATTCAGTGGTTTGCGGTACAATAGCCGACGTTTAAAGACTACGTTTTTTCTCTCAGTTATATATTATACAGTGCAGTGCAAAATTCTGTCATGTGCTGCACACTAGCCGGAGTGTAGAAAATATACGGCTTATCACTGACAAATTCAGTGGTTTGCGGTACAGTAGCCGCCGTCTAAAGACTACGTTTTTTCTCTCAGTCATATATCATACAGTGCAGTGACAAATTCAGTGGTTTGCGATACAATAGCCGCCGTATAAAGACTACGTTTTTTCTCTCAGTCATATATTATACAGTGCAGTGACAAATTCAGTGGTTTGCGGTACAATAGCCGCCGTCTAAAGACTACGTTTTTTCTCTCAGTCATATATCATACAGTGCAGTGACAAATTCAGTGGTTTGCGGTACAATAGCCGCTGTCTAAAGATTACGTTTTTTCTCTCAGTTATATATTATACAGTGCAGTGCAAAATTCGGTCGTGTGCTGCACATTAGCCGGAGTGTAGAAAATATAAGTTTTTTTCTCTCTCAGTTATATATCATACAGTGCAGTGACAAATTCTGTGGTTTACGGTACAATAGCAGCCGTCTAAAGACTACGTTTTTTTCTCTCAGTCATATATCATACAGTGCAGTGAAAAAATTCAGTGGTTTGCGGTACAATAGCCGCCGTCTAAAGACTACGTTTTTTCTCTCAGTCATATATCATACCGTGCAGTGACAAATTCAGTGGTTTGCGGTACAATAGCCGCCATCTAAAGACTACGTTTTTTCTCTCAGTTATATATTATACAGTGCAATGAAAAATTCTGTCGTGTGCTGCACACTAGCCGGAGTGTAGAAAATGTACGTCTTTTCTCTCAGTTATATATTATACAGTGCAGTGACAAATTCAGGGATTTGCGGTAAATAGCCGCCGTCTAAAGACTACGTTTTTTCTCTCAGTTATATATTATACAGTGCAGTGCAAAATTCTGTCATGTGCTGCACACTAGCCGGAGTGTAGAAAATATACGTCTTTTTTCTCAGTCATATATCATACAGTGCAGTGACAAATTCAGTGGTTTGCAGTACAATAGCCGCCGTCTAAAGACTACGTTTTTTCTCTCAGTTATATATCATACAGTGCAGTGACAAATTCTGTGGTTTGCGGTACAATAGCCGCCGTCTAAAGACTACATTTTTTCTCTCAGTTATATATTATACATTGCAGTGCAAAATTCTGTCATGTGCTGCACACTAGCCGGAGTGTAGAAAATATACGTCTTTTCTCTCAGTTATATATCATACAGTGCAGTGACAAATTCAGTGGTTTGCGATACAATAGCCGCCGTATAAAGACTAAGTTTTTTCTCTCAGTCATATATTATACAGTGCAGTGACAAATTCAGTGGTTTGCGGTACAATAGCCGCCGTATAAAGACTAAGTTTTTTCTCTCAGTCATATATTATACAGTGCAGTGACAAATTCAGTGGTTTGCGGTACAATAGCCGCCGTCTAAAGACTAAGTTTTTTCTCTCAGTCATATATCATACAGTGCAGTGACAAATTCAGTGGTTTGCGGTGCAATAGCCGCTGTCTAAAGATAACATTTTTTATCTCAGTTATATATTATACAGTGCAGTGCAAAATTCGGTCGTGTGCTGCGCACTAGACGGAGTGTAGAAAATATACGTTTTTTTCTCTCTCAGTTATATATCATACAGTGAAGTGACAAATTCTGTGGTTTACGGTACAATAGCAGCCGTCTAAAGACTACGTTTTTTTCTCTCAGTCATATATCATACAGTGCAGTGAAAAAATTCAGTGGTTTGTGGTACAATAGCCGCCGTCTAAAGACTACGTTTTTTCTCTCAGTCATATATCATACCGTGCAGTGACAAATTCAGTGGTTTGCGGTACAATAGCCGCCGTCTAAAGACTACGTTTTTTCACTCAGTTATATATTATGCAGTGCAGTGCAAAATTCTGTCGTGTGCTGCACACTAGCCGGAGTGTAGAAAATATACGTCTTTTCTCTCAGTCATATATCATACAGTGCAGTGACAAATTCAGTGGTTTGCGGTACAATAGCCGCCGTCTAAAGACTACGTTTTTTCTCTCAATTATATATACTACAGTGCAGTGCAAAATTCTGTCATGTGCTGCACACTAGCCGGAGTGTAGAAAATATACGTCTTTTCCTCTCAGTTATATATCATACAGTGCAGTGACAAATTCAGTGGTTTGCGGTACAATAGCCGCCGTCTAAAGACCACGTTTTTTCTCTCAGTCATATATCATACAGTGCAGTGACAAATTCAGTGGTTTGCGGTACAATAGCCGCCGTCTAAAGATTACGTTTTTTCTTTCAGTTATATATTATACAGTGCAGAAAAAATTCTGTCATGTGCTGCACACTAGCCGGAGTGTAGAAAATATACATCTTTCCTCTCAGTTATATATCATACAGTGCAGTGACAAATTCAGTGGTTTGCGGTACAATAGCCGCCGTCTAAAGACTACGTTTTTTTCTCTCAGTTATATATTATACAGTGCAGTGAAAAATTCTGTCGTGTGCTGCACACTAGCCGGAGTGTAGAAAATATACGTCTTTTCTCTCAGTTATATATCATACATGCAGTGACAAATTCAGTGGTTTGC
>ONZH01008382.1:0-33444 GCA_900303285.1 Rhinella marina
ACCAACCACCACATACCAGGAACACCCCACAAGTCCTGCCGTTCAGAGATGCTCTGACCAGTTGTCTAGACATCACTAACATTGGCAGGTCTTGCTTGGCAGGTCCTACAGCATGGGCAAGAACCTATCCATCACACCATCAGAGTCATCTGATGTGTGGTCAGCTGGGTTTTTCTATGCAGGTTTTTGTTGTGGATTTTACTCTATACATTGTAGAGGGTTAAGTTCCCCCAGGGGAGATCCGCAGCCTAAATGAACATCCTAAGGATTTCAAGTCAGCACCACGGGTCTATTTACACTCTCATTGTTTTTCTGCAACTTGTGGGTAAGATTTGCCAAACTTTCATCCACTTTGCAGCTACTGTCAACACTGTGAATTTTGCATCCACAATCACGCAACGAATACACCCCCTATGGTTGCTCCTATAGACAGCTGAGTAGAGGAACACCCCTCGTCCCCAGACCCTTGTGTCTATAGCAGGGATCTCAAACTCGTGGACCTCCAGCTGTTACAGAACTACAATTCCCATCATGCCTGGACATTCTTCAGCTACCAGGGCATGCTGGGAGTTGTAGTTTTGCAACATCTGGAGGGCCACGAGTTTGAGATCCCTGGTCTATAGGCTTAGAGAACCTTCCACCACATATTTGTATCAGAGATCAGAAAATGGAGAGGCTGTCACCTGACAGCCATCCCCTCCTGTGATCATCCTGAGAGATGTACCCGAGCTTGCTTTCCCAGCTTATTTATGTGTTGTCTCACAGGTTTAGTGGGCACATGTGGAACCCCAAAGGAGCCAATTATGGCCACTTCCAACATTTGGTCAGTATTTCTAAGTCAAAGTCACAAAGAAGAGGTTCCATTACCCTTTTCTCTATTTATAGTCTACTCCAGGGGCCAATTTCTTAAGGGGGTCCTTCTGTCATCTAGACACCAGCATTATTAAGTAATATGGCACCCAGCTTCACCACCCCAGCTAGGAAACATGACTAAAGCCATTGACATTGGTCCTAAAAGGAGGAAACACAGGAATAATAGACATAGTGATGTATCGTGTGATATCAAAGCTAATTATGGCCCCCATCATTTTGGCAAGTTTTGCCACCTAGGTCTGTTGACGGCTTCCTTTCCACTTTTCCATGATGTTTGTGTCAGTTCAGTTCTTTTGGGTAGAGGAACCCTGCACTGGTCCTCCCTAACACCCAAGCAACCAGGGTGAGGTCCCCTTTCTCTAAGGGCCGATAGAAAAGATCAATATGGTCCCCCCCTGACAAGTTTTGCCACCTAGAACAGAAGGGTTGGTTGTTGACTTCCTGTTCCACCCCTTTTCCATGAC
Organism: Rhinella marina; assembly: GCA_900303285.1. Taxonomy (NCBI): domain Eukaryota; kingdom Metazoa; phylum Chordata; class Amphibia; order Anura; family Bufonidae; genus Rhinella; species Rhinella marina. Next base: position 1,338 of record ONZH01008382.1, read on the forward strand.
GTTTGGGTCAGTTCAGTTCCTCTAGGTTAGAGGAGCCCCCTACACTGGTTCTCCCCCACCTACCAACCAGGACTGGGTCCCCATCATTCTGCCAAGTTTTGCCCCCTAGAATAGAAGGGTTAATTGTTGGCTTCCTGTTCCACGACCTTTGGGTCAGTTCAGTTCTTCACTGCTTATCTCATCCCCCTACCATCCATGGCTTGGGTCCCCTTTCTCTAAGGGCCCCACAGCAAAGATCAATATGGCCCCCCATCATTCTGCCAAGATTTACCACCTAGAAGAGAAGAGCTGGTTGTTGGCTTCCCGTTCCACTCCTTTTCCATAATGTTTGGATGAGTTCAGTTCTTCTGGGTTTAGAAGCTCTGCACTGGTCCTCTCCTCCCCCTACCAACCAGGGTTGGGTCCCATTTCTCTAAGGGCTAATAGCAGTTGCATGGTTTATCTTTGTATGGTGGCAGTTCAGTAGAATGTAGAAAAAACTAATTCTAGAGGATGCCCCTCCAATGTCTCTCATTGTCACGTTGGGCAATGGGTAGGAAATTGGTCCCTCACCCATTTCCCATGCTTTTGCTAGAGACTAGAGGGAGATAAGGACTCCTTTTTGTAGAATGACTCTCAAAACAGAGGCTGGAGTCAGAACAAGGAGCATGCCCATCCCTGATCAAGGCAAGGGATTATGAACCCATCATAAAACGAGGAGGAAATTGAGTAAAGCCGGAAACGGGAGGACAATAAATCTATAAAAGATGGTGTACAGTCATATCAAATAGAAAAACTATACAAATAAGGTTGTCAACTATTGACCCCCATTTCTTTGTTACAGAATGATGGGATTCATAATAATTAAGGTGTATTAGGGAACACCGATGCATGCGATTCTCTGTAGGTTGTCTTGGCAGCTCAATATTATATCCAAGTTGTGGTCAATAGCCACCAGTGGGTCCACCTGACCACTAAAAAAATGGCTTTCCTAGTGCCGACGCCAACTAGTTCTATGGATCACCAAAGGTTAGACCCTTGCCAACTGGACATAGGCGATCTATCACTTGGGTATCCCACCAATATCTATATGTACTCCCAATGTCTGTGGTGAGCCAACCTCTCATAGAGAACAAACCATAGACCATGTCTTATCAGATATCTAAGTTTGTTTTCATCAGGTGACTACTGGGACATGTGCCCAGGCGTGCCAACAAGCCACTTCATCTTGGCCATGGTACTTAGATAAAGGGCTAAGGCAAAGAAACCTTTGCCCCGGGTGGAGGAGATTACATATACAAATGTAGGAGGGCTGAATTTGTAGTTTCTCTCTTTGAGCTATGAAAATCTGATTGTGGAGAAGTTTACCTACGGGGAACCCAGCATGTGGACCTACAATGAGCACTTCAAAGACAAACTCAGGCTATGCCTACATCTTCTTGTCTTGACCATAAAAGTCCCTTTCATATTCCTGTGATGTAGAGAGACATCAATATAGCTAGAACCCCCACCACCATAGAGATAGAAGTCCATCAAGTCTTACCTGGAGAGTCCTCACCGATGAGAAGTCCTGGAGTAAGTAACACACAAGGTCTATAGACACTGGAAGGTGTGTCCACGAAGACTGATTACTAGCTGTTAGGGATTGGATGGACGATGGTGGTTACAGTGAAGCAAACAAGTTCTACAGACTCATTCCTCATTCCTCTAGGTGAAGACAAGACGTCAACAGGTAGGAGAACTTAAGCTTGTAAGAATTATAGATCTGAGATTATTTCATAGGTGGTTTACAGTGTAAATGGTTTATAATCTGAACCCTGATGGTCTCACCATGGTTCTTCTCCAGTAATTTACAGACAATTGGGAACCCTGGATCCAACCTTGTATGAAATTATGGTTTAAGGGCTTTAGAGTTGGTATTGTCTATATAGCCTGCAACCATGGAAGTTAGAAAATCCAGCCATTTTGTAAAAAGCAAAAAATAATTACAGTAATCCAAAAGCTTGTCAAACAGGCACCTTGCTGGTGTTGGGTGTGACCTATTATTGGAAGCTTGTATCTTTCCTTTTCACTTTTTATGTTAGAGGTTGCACAGAAAGCAGGATCTGAATGAGAGGAGAGTAAGAAATAACCTATAGAATACCAGTGTTGATTTAATAACTCAAAGGCTTTAAAATAATAACAATAACATGTTCCGGGTTAGAAAAACTTGGCTGCTTTCTTGCAAAAAACAGTGCCACACCTGTTCGCAGGTTGTATGTGGTTTTGCAGCTCATCCCTATTCACTTCAGTGGAGTCAAACTGCATTAGGAGACCCAACCCATGGACAGGAGTGGTGCTGTTTCCAGAAGAAAGAAGCCATGATTTTTGTAACATAGTAACATAGTTTATAAGGCTGAAGAAGACATCTATCCATCCAGTTCTCCCTGTTTTCCTACAAGTTGATCAAGAGGAAGGCAAAAAAACCCCTGTGAGGTAGAAGCCAATTTTCCCCACTTTAGGGGGGAATCTTAAGCAACGATTTGTAATAGTTTTTTTTTTATTCTGATATTAAAAGGCAGATTTAGAGATACAAATAATATTTAAGACTCATGCAAATGACCGTATGTATTTTGCGGTTCGCAAAAACGGATCAGCAAAAGATACGGATGACATTCATGTGCACTCCGTATTTTGCATAACAGATCAGCTGACCCCTAATAGAACAGTCCTATCCTTGTCTGTAATGCAGACAATAATAGGACATGTTCTATTTTTTGTGGAACCGAAATACGGACATATGGAAACGGAATGCATACAGAGTAACTTCCGTTTTTTTTGCAGACCCATTGAAACAAATGGTTCCGCATATGGTCCGCAAAAAAAAATCGGAATGGACACAGAAAGAAAATACGTTCCTGTGCATGAACCGTAAATCAGAAACCAAAGTTAAAGGGCATCTGTCAGCAGACTTGTACCTATGACACTGGCTGACCTCTTACATGTGCACTTGGCAGCTGAAGGCATCTGTGTTGGTCCCAAGTTCATATGTGCCAACATTGCTGAGAAAAATGATGTTTTAATATATGCAAATGAGCCTCTAGGAGCAACGGGGGAGTTGTCGTTACACTTCGAGGCTTTGCTCTTTATGCAACTACCGTGCCCTCTGCACTTTGATAGACAGAGCTAGGCAGTGAACACTTCATCACTCCTGGCCCTGACTTCTCTCAGTCCAAAGTGCAGAGGACATGGCAGTTGTAGAGAGAGCAGAGCCTCTAGGTGTAATGGTAACGCCCCCATTGCTCCTAGAGGCTCATTTGCATATATTGACATAATTTTTCTCAGCAATGCGGACACATATGAACATGAGACCAACACAGATACCTTCAGCTGCCGAGCGCACATGTAACAGGGCAGCCAGTGTCCTAGGTACAAATCTGTTGACAGATGCCCTTTAAAAGAACGTGTGGGGTCCACTAGGTAAAACTGGGTACTGGAACATTGTATTTTTCATAGTGGCCACAAGAGGTCACTGCAACAGCCTTAAATGGTAGGGAAAAGCATCTCCATTTACATCTTGCTGCAAAACAGCCTATTCTCACTGGAATACCATTAGTAGATGGAGAGATATTGACCAGAAGACAGACCTCTTGAACACACCTAGATAAGCAGATTTTGAGCAAACGAAAAAGCATGGTACAAACTGAGCACATAAAGCTGATAATAGATGTGCCAAAAGTTTGTAGTGGTAGTACGAGGGTGTAGCGCTCGCCTACTGGCAATCTTTCTGAAGAAACATGGAAGTGCTTGGAGAACAGAGAGGGGAATTCAGCATTCATTAAAAATTGACCTTTATTAAGCGTAGTTAAAGCCAGTTCAAAAATAACACCTGCGCGTTTCGGATGAAGAGATTATTATCCTTGCTCATGACGAATGCTGCATATACTAAAACAAACACATATGACTATACCTAACTGATAGAATCATTTTGGCAGGTCACTTGATACATACAATAATTAAAGATGATGAAACCCTATTGAAATGCATCGTGTTCTGCAGCGTGGAATTAAAAGAATGTGAATAAGTCAATTCATGAAAGTATAATTAGTATAGTAAAATAATAAGGAGCGCAAGCGCCCGATCAGAACGTCCAAAAGCATTACCTAGCTTCGCAACTTCTTTTTGTGGTCACCTCCTGTAATTGGAGGATTGACTCGCCTCAGGCCCTGAACTGCAAATGATGAGGTATCCCCCTTATAGGCTACAGCAGGGATGCCCAACCTGTGGCCCTTCAGCCCTTCCAAAACTACAATTCCTAGCATGCTTTGACAGCCTACAGCTATTAGGGCATGCTGGGAGCTGGAGGGCAGAAGGTTGAGCATCCCTGTGATACAGCAAAGTGTAGTCGAGGCAGCTGACATGTTCCTGTCCTGGTAACATGGTATGTCCGATAAATGTTTTCTAATATCATTTGCGGTGCAACCTGCAGGAGACATGATTTGCAACTAATCAGACAAAAATTACATTATGTGTATTACAGTTCAAATATTAAGACAGATCAAAAACCCGTCCGTTAGCTTAAAGGGGTTGTCTCAATTCAGTAAGTTGCATTTATCATGTAGAAAGTTAATACAAGGCACTTACTAATGTATTGTGATTATCCATATTGCTTCCTTTGCTGGCTGGGTTCATTTTTCCGTCATGTTATACACTTCTCATTTCCATGGTTTTAGACCACCCTGCAATCCATCAGTGGTGGTCGTGCTTGCACAATATAGGAAAAAGCACCAGCCTATGTTAGCTCCCATAGTCCCAGCCACCAGAGAGGAGGACTCTTTTTCCTCTAGTGTGCAAGCATGACCACTGCTGTTAGATTTCAGGGTGGTCATAAACCCCTAGGAATGACCAGTATATAATGTGATGGAAAAATAAATCCAGCCAGCAAAGGAAGCAATATGGATAATAACAATACATTAGTAAGTGCCTTGTATTAACTTTCTACATGATAAATGCAACTTACTGAATTGAGACAACCCCTTTAAGCTAACGGACGGGTTTTTGATCTGATCACAATACATTAGTAAGTGCCTTGTATTATTTCATACCTTCCAACCGTCCCGGATCCAGCGGGACAGTCCCGGATTGCAGTGGCTGTTAAAATATTAAAATTCTGCAGTACCCCTTTAAGGAACAGGTCATCAAGTGTTCATTTTCTCTACAGCGCCACCACAGGGAAAATTAAGCATTACATATTTTCAATTTAAGATCCCCGGGCTGTGTAATGTACAGATAAGTCATGGCATGACACACTTCACTCTAAAACATCCCTTTAACTGCACATTTGCATAAATTCCACATGTATCTTGTGCTGCAGAAAACGTGATTGTTGGAAGGTATAGTGGAATACAAAACTTAAAAACATAAAACATTATTAGGCCCCGCCTTTGTCCGGTCCATTTCAGCCAAGGCAACAAGACCACCACGGCTGACTGCAAAATAGAAACAAACCAAGGCATAGTATATACCCCAGTCAGAATGGCCAGTAAATGCACGTGTTGTAATATACTGTCCTATAGACACAAGGAAGTACATTACATGAAAAAAATAGTTAAAAGTAACAAAAAAAATTAAAAACAATGTAAAGAATTAAAAAAAAAATAATCAAACTGCAAAGAAAAAAAAAACAAAAAACACTTAAAAATATATTTATAAATATATTTAATCAAAGTAAACAATGTAAAACATATACTTATCATGGATTCTCACAATTGTCTTTACCTGTAAAATGAAGCATAAAAATGGGGAAAAAAACCCATATAAAGTAAATGCTAGCATGTATGACCTTAATAATATGAACTGTCCCATAAAAAGCAAGTTCTGAAATATCGGTGAAGCCTTCAAAGTAAGAAAGTTATGGATAATGGAATACAAGGAGGCAAAATAAAAAAAAAAAAAATAAATATAATAAATATAATATAATATATATATACTGCCCCACCCATGGACATAACATCACAGAAAATAAGGAGGAGCTGCATGGACATGGTCATTTGATCACAGCCCAGTATGGAAGATAGGAGCAATATATATATATATATATATATATATATATATATATATATATATATATATTGCTCCTATCTTCCATACTGGGCTGTGATCAAATGACCATGTCCATGCAGCTCCTCCTTATTTTCTGTGATGTTATGTCCATGGGTGGGGCAGTGAAAGGGGAGTGTCTATGTAACTACCTGGATGGGAGGGGCTATAAACTAGTTGGGAGGGGTTGGAGCTGTGACAGAGGACGGAGAAGTGCATCGTGGGTTTGGTTGGATACAGGAACAGAAGTGCTACATACATGGAAACAAAGCACAGGGATTGGTTTACATGGTGAAAATGGGTCAGGAGGGTCCAAATTGAAGAAAAACAAAAAAAAAACAAAACAAAGGCAGCACGTGGGAACGCAGCATTAGTCCAAACAATCCTATTCCCATTAAAAGCAGAAAAACATCCTACAAAACATAGGTCCCCACGGGAGATCTATTTTCACCAAATCACCCTATGGTCAGGTAGCGGCGAGTGGATTTGGACACCTGCTGCCGGCTCACGTACATGTGTCCTTTATGTTTTTTGTGGCCAATGTGTGGAACCATTCACTTCAATAGGGCTACAAAATATGCAAATGACTCAGAGTACGCATGTCCTATTATTGTCCACATTACTGACAAGGATAGGTCTGTTCTATTAGGGGGCCGGCTGTTCCATTCTGCAAAATGCAGAATTCATGAAGCCGGTGTCCATGTTTTGCGGTTCCGCAATTTGCAGAACACAAAACATCCAACGGTCGTGTATATGAGCCCTTAATGTGATTGCAGTAGGACAGGGAGTTTTTCTTTGTTAAAAATCATAATTCCAGAAAACCCCTTTAAGGCCAAAAATGGCTTTGTCTTTAAGGGGTTAAAGCACCACTCCACTGCTGTAACTGCATTTACATACTTTAATCTGCCTTGGATCGATGAGCAGAAGGCACAGTCATAATTCCTGTAGATATTCCCTCTTAGTTTATCCTGCAGTCTCTGGGTCTAAGGACCACATGGATTCCTGTGCGGGTGATCACCCTCTGTACACATGTAATCAGTGTACAGAAGTAGTCACAGGAAGTTCTATGTTCTGTAGAAGAGACGGCAACAGACCACATAATCATCTAGTTTCAGGATAAAAACAAACATGACATGAGGGGAAATAAAAGACGGTTATATCCAAAAATATTTGTAATAACAACAAACAAAAACATGTCCCCACCCCTTAAAGGGGATGTCCGAGTTTAGAGTAAAAGAAAGTCTAATTTTATTCCAGAAACAAAGCTATTCTTATGAACTGCAATACCAGACACCGCCATGGACAAGGGTGGCGCTGTTTCAGGGGGGAAAAAAAAAAGCAGAGCCTTTTTTTAATCTCATATATATTTTATTCAAAATGGATGCTGCTGTCAGTAAACCATTTATCAAAGACAAAAATAAACTTTTTCTACAGTTTATTAACAATATTAAATAAAAGGCTAAAACGTAAACAATATTTTCACAGATTTCTGCGCTCGTAATAAAAGTGTCCCCTGGAGGATAGATCTAAAGCTAGACTGCTCCATCTACGTGCGCCGGCAAATTGTCTGATGGCCACCAGTCCTTCCACGCCCCCTACAGGAGAAAACGTATATATTTCTGTAAGTCAGTGATTGGCACCTCCTAAAATGATGCCGACTTTTAAGTAGAAAAATGAATAGTGAAAAATAATTGGTTTTGCTATATAAAGAGTTCACAAAGAAAAAAGTCTCCAGGTTACAAGTTCAGTCTGCATTTAAAAAAAAAAAAGTCCTGAGCAAGAGGAACATTTTATAAAAATTTATACAAAAATTCCATGTGCAAGAGTCAGCAATAAAATGCAATGTCAAGAATTCATCATAAAGTTGCAGCTGACTGGATGTTGGCGGCAAATACGCCATCCAGAGGAGCCCGTTTTTTATGGATACTGCGTCCTGTGGCAATAAGGTCAGCGTAACCTCGCTGGTGAGAGAAAGCGTATGCCGATCGTCTGCCAGCTGTGCCACGTCTGATTGTGCTGATCCGCGGCCTCCATTGAGCTTCCTCGGTTTTTAGTTTTTTACGATTCTTCTGAATCTAGAAAAAAAAAAAGAAAAATTTGATCTTTCTTGTAATATTCATTCGATTTGTAATTATCCCATGAATGTCACAGATTAACTTATATACCTTGGGAACTTACAGCAAGCAAAGAAAAATAAACAGGTCACTTCTCCAAGAAAATCAACATACTCCTCTCCTGCTGCTGTCATCACTCCCAATAACTGGTGGGCCAAGTGTGTTCCTAGTCCATCCACTTCATTAAATGTCCTACTAGCTTAATTTTAGTGGACATGTTGTTATATTGTGCTGCCCTGTGGTATTTGGCTCTGCCAGGGCAGCAAGTTGTAGTTTCAGATCAGCTCGAGAGCTGAAGATGGCTGATCCCTGCTCTATGGTATTGCTGGCCCTGCCTACATGTGTTGGCCCCACCTACAACACGGGGCAACATTTATTTTTTTTACAGCCATTTTAAATTCCCAGTACGCTCTGGGTCACTGTATGCAGCAAAGTCAACACAGTCATAATCTCAATAGATACAGAGCACTCTACCCCTATCCATATCATTTCACACTTTCAAACTCATACAGTCCTGTCTTGATTTCACTCCTTTGACTACACACAGCTCTGTCCTCAATGTGTCCTCATCATGGCCAGGTCACTGCTTCCCACAAAATGAACACTGTCTGTTTCTTCTGCGCTCATTGTTTTAATGTCTACAGAGTGCTCTATACCTATCTGCTTTGCACTCTACTTACTAATGTAATCAAGACAGGTCACTGGCTCCTGTAAGATCCGCACATTCCCCTTCTGCTGTTGTCATGATTCCCATGATCTACTGTCCTGTGACAGGCAACCCTATCCTTACTACCATAATTATATGACTGTACAAGTCACTGCCTCCAGCAAAATCAGAACACTCCTACCCTGCTGTTTCATCACTCAAATTACAATCCTAGCACAATATAATACATCCCATTCCAAGGGCTCGTAGAAAAAGGCACAATACTTACTTTATCGCTTTCTGATGGCCACAGGATTTTGCTCAAGAACCTTAATGCAACAACAGGAAGCAGGCATACTGCCACAGTGAGGATGATGGTTAGCCACAGATATGGCTGCCTGAGAGCATTTGGTGCTGCTCCTGTAATGCAAGAACAAGAGTCAATGAACACACAGTAAAATAATACAGTACCGTCTGCCAGAACTTAGGTTAATAATTTAATAAAATGTCGGGACCGGATACAGTGATGTACCAACCATAGAGGCAGGGTAATGACTCCTATGGGACAGAGTATGGAACTACTTTCCCTGCTTGCTATGACACAATCATAGCTGCTACCTGCAGCCACCACTAGAGGGAGCTCACAAAATACAGATTTATACCAGATATATAAATTCATATGTAGTGAGCTCCACCTAGTGGTGGCTGCAGACAGCCAGAATTATGGAATCTGTCAAGTCAAAAACAGGAGGCACTATGGAAACAATGTGGAAAATTACACCTTTCACAAAAACCCAGGCGGTGGGACCACCTATCACATATTTCTGACCTACTTTCCTACTGTATGTGAGCACAGAGCCCTAGACATGATAGAATCTCCATATTGCACATAGGAACATATGGTATATTATACAATATGAGGATTCACCTGTGAATATAAATTTGGATGGGAAGAGAACATGGATTCCGGCACTGTGCAAATCAAACATTATTCCAAAGTAGATGGCGATGCTTCCAAACACGGAGAAGGCGTTCACAAAGGTCCAGTAGGAAGTGTCCAGACCAATCTGTAATACAGAACATTACTTATAGTAACACATTGTACACAAACATCCCCAAATTGCTCAATTTGCTAAGATTGTCTGCAGTCATTTAGGAGATTAGCATTTCCTTGCATAGACTCTTCCCATAGTGCTCAAACAGTAATACGTAATATTAAAGGCGATGAACACCTTCGGGGGCAATTTATGGATTGCATTTTACTCGTGGTGGGCTAAAAATCATTTTTTCCTATTGTTATTTTCAGCAGTTTTTGTCCTAAAAGGTTAAATTTTACCCTAGTTGCCTAGTTTACCCTAGTAACTGCTCATAAACACTCGTTATAGCTAAATTCTTATCTAAATGATAAGAACATGGTTTCATTGAGTGTTTATGAGCAGTCAGGAGTTCAGAGGTAAGGGCTATACATAGATGTCAGAAGAACATGACACTACTAAGGTATTTTACAGCTAGGTTAAAATTTAAACCTGTAGGACAAAAAAATTGCAGAAAGTTTTTAATAAAAGACCAGTCGAAAAAATATTTTTTAGACTAAAATGAGCAAAACACAATCATAATTGCATTTTGTCCCAGAAGGTGTTTATAGCCTTTTAACGTCTGCAAATCTTTAATGGTGCCCCCCACCTACTGAGTGCCATTTCTAATACTGATGACCTTTGGCCACCGCCTCAGATACCAAGGCCCTAACATGACTGCTACCTCTGCACCACCTATCCCCTGCATTTTCTCGATAGACCTGCCTAAGTTACAGCACCCAATTTCTATAGTCCACAGCACCATTTCTCTGTAGCGCCGCACACATACAGCACTTGTATAAAAATTCTCAGCTGCCTGTTGGGTCGCATTCTGTATACAGCAGTTTATGGCATCTACAATCAATCGCCCCCTAGTGGTGGCAATAGGCAGTTAAGATTTTTACCTGTAAGCAACCATTGTATGTCCATATATATCACTTTAGTTGCAGGGCCTTTGTACGATAAGGGTTAAAAATCCAATATTTGTGAGATGTCAAGGTTCAGACATGGGAATTGGAGGAACGTACAGTCAATGCTGGCAGCAGCGGTATCTGTTATCTCCTTCTGGTACAGCAGGGTATCCTGGTAGAACCTCCTCTGAGTTTGTATAAAGCTGGGGTCACTAAGCAGACTCACTCTGGTGAGGGGCCTCCAAATTGGCAACAGATACAGTGCCCCTAGCTGCAGTCATAGTCTGGAGGATCAGCACAGGGAATGACTAGCTACTTAGCCTATGCCCTTTTCCCTGTCTGGTGGGAAAGGCAGCCCCAGGGGCAGATTGGCCAAAGACCCAACAGGGAAATTTCCCGGAAGTCCTCCTCTCTGCCGCTGACCAGGTACATAATGAGATCTCAGCTGTAATCAACGCTGTGAGAATCATGTCCCCATGTACCCAGCCAGTGACCGCACATGCCCTGCTGAATTCAACTGCTGTGGCACACACCTCACCTCCTAAGCCCTCTGCTCCATAGACAACTGGATGAGGAGGACAACAGAAGATGACAACTATTGATGGCCATTACATAGGGCCAGCTTTTGGGACAGTATATTGTGCTACACTGTGTTATTTGGTTCTGCTGGGATGGTATTTTGCACCCAACATGGTATTGTTGACCCCACCTACTTATGTTGCCCCTCCTTCTGTTAAATTGGACCTGCCTACAAAATGGGGCCACTTTTAGTTTTTTTTTCCAGGGCCACTAAGTTCCCAGTCCCCCCTTTAATAACTCCTTGCTACAGGTCCATGTGAGTGATGTGATGCATGCATGCCTTTGTGTCATCATGTTAGCTGTAAAGCAATCACTTGTGTGGATCTTCTAGGGGCTGATCTTCCCATGCAGTATATTTGATGAGACATGGATAGATATGAAACACTTGAGAACCACAGTAACTATGAGAATAGGACACTTGCCAATAACAACAGGGTACTTTTCAGCTTGAGGACCTGCATAACTAGAACATGTGACCAAAAGGTCCTGTGCACCTAACAGCATATTAACCAACAATAACACAATCAGCCACTAGGTGGCAGCATTATCCTAGAAACAAAGCTCAGTATAAGAAGTACAATGAACATTTAACCATTTATAATCAAGAGGGCCACCGTACACCTTAACACTGATTTGACATACCTGAAAATTGACAGTGATGATAAGAGCAGTGGCCGTTGTGACAGCAAATGACTGGTAATCTGAGGGCGCTTCACCATCCTGCCCCATGGTTAACAAAAATGCTCCGTAGGGGATGAAGAAGATTATCAGGGAGGTCACGACACCATGGAAGAGGCTAAGGAAGAACTTCTTGTAGTTGAACAGCCGATCCTTTTGGCCGGGTATATACAAACGTGGGAAACGCAGACTCAGCTTGTCGCTGACATCCTGGAATAAGACGTGAAGCTTTAAAACCAGAATACCACATGTCTAGCGCTGGAAGATAAGGGGTCGCCAGACAACTATGGCGCCACTCATCTTGGTGATAAACTACACAACCAGATGAGTTGTAAACCAGTCCTGTCCAATCTGTGTTTCCCTCAATGACAGGTGTCAGAGGACGGTCTGACAGTCAAGACAGAGGTCTATGGCTAGCTTATGTGGGGCGAGGGGTGGAGACCATCTACTGAGATCCACTTTGGTTCTCGAAGGCACTAGTATAAACCATTGCGACTTACCTGATCCAGCAGGCCAACAAGGAGAACGGGGAGACTGGTGTACAGGACATTGTAAAGTGCGATGAACCAATCTTCATATACAGTCTGCAGGAACAGAGAAGAATGGAGTCACATTTTATGTGTGTGATCAAAAGTGAAGAAGGGGTTAATAGATATTAGACATGGCGGTTGTGGGTTACTATCCTTGGAAGTCTGTGGTGCTTTAGTGGTTAACCATTTATTGAAATTATATTATAATTAAAAATAGGCCCAGAATTCCTATAAAGGTTGGGCTGTGCGCCAAATCTCCTTCACATTATCCATAGTGCGACATGACATCCTGTATTCCTGCAGCTGCCACTAGAGGGGGCTCACTACATAGGGATTTATACAGCGCTTATGGAACGCAATAACAAATTCCTATCATATGCAGTGAGCTCCCCCTTCTGGCCGCAGAAAGAATTAGAGCCTTTAACTGGATTTTTTTCCTGAACGTCATTAGGAAACCACCCGTGTCAGTATACCCCTGCAGAAATTAATGGGTCCCTATTATTGCTCTAAAAGTCTATCAGCAGAATCTAAGAGTATATGGCATACTATAGGACATCACAAGCTACAGCCTAGAACATATCCATAGGGATTGCAGAAGTAGCAATTGTACCCTAGCCCAAGGGAGGCCCAAAGACTCCGCTACGACATAAGACAAAAGTAATAGATATGGCACATGGCAAGTGGGACCCTGTAATTTTCTTACATCATCAACTGATGCTTCTGGTAGCAGCAGTGCAGATACTGGAGCACGACTGATCAGGACAGCATGGGCCTGACTGAGATAATGCATACCTAGATTTGTCCAATATATGCCAGTGCATGCAGAAGAAGGCCACCAAAATACCAGTTTTTCCTTCTTTTTTTTTTAAAGCAGATTTAGTTTAAAAAAAAAAGTTTAAAAGAAGTTTAAAATTAAAAAAAAATACAACAAACAGCTATTTAAAATTAGCTATGCATAATTAAAAAAAGATCCCTAAATATTTGGAATGCTAACATCGTATAACAATAATAATAACAAAAATAATGTTTTAAATCAGACAATAAAAAAATCTTCGTGGCAATAATCTTTTTTTTGCACTTTAACCCAAGACTGTATTTCATGTTTTGGTATGCTCAAATGTACAAGTACAACTCTTCATATAAAAAATAAGGCCTAATGTATCAGCATGTACAGAAGAAAAAAAAATCTAAATATAATCTCTAAATAAATATAACATTATATATAAATAAATACTATCTGAATGCAAAAATACAAAAAATGTCTGGCTTTAAAGAATTATGGAGTCATTTATCAAACTGGTGTAAAGTAGAACTGGTTTAGTTGCCCATAGCAACCAATCAGATTCCACCTTTCCTTTTTCACAGCTCCTTTTGAAAATGAAAGGTGGAATCTGATTCGTTGCTAGGGTAAACTAAGCCAGTTCTACTTTACACCAGTGTAAACGTGTACATTGGTTGTCAGATCTCTTTATAATACTGGTGCAGTCTCTTTTCAACAATTACTGCTCTATCTCAAAAAAACGGCGCCACTCCTTTCCACAGGTTGTGTGTGGCACTGCAGCTCAGCACGATTTATTTGAATGGAACTGAGCTGTAATATCAGACACAAACCAGCAACCATATTTTTCTAATCCTGGACAACGAATATAGAATATAAAAAAATTGGAGAAAACAATAACTTACTTGAGCGGAAAATCCATTGAAGAAGGAGTACCAGAAATGAACCAATGTAAACGCAAAATTTTTGTAGAAGAAAAAGCTTAGGAACTTGCACATGCGGATGTACGACCAGCGGCCGTGGACCAAAATGAGTCTCTGGAGGTATCTGAACTGAGCGAAGGAGTAGTCGCTGGACATCACGGCCTGCATTCCCTCCTGTCCGCTGATACCAACTCCTATATGGGCAGCTGTGAGACACAAATGGCAGATATGGGTTGTAATGGCTTACTATGTACAGGTCAGGACACAGTCATCTACATAGTGTATCCTGACTAGCTTCACAAGGAACCATTGTAATCTCAAGCCAAAGCTGTTCGAACATTCAGTCGCTGCCTGTTATGACAATAGAAAGTTATTCAAAAAGATCTAGCATGACCTCCCCCTCTCCTATGAATGACAACAAATTGTTGGCATAGTCTACTGGTGCCTACTTTCATTAGAACACTGCAAATCCTAACAAAACAAAAAAAAAAAAGGCTCAAATTCTGTTGCCTGCAGCCACCACTAGGGGGAGCTGAATACCTTGTGGGGGGCACAAATGGGAATTATTACTGCCTGAAGGGCATAGAGTGTAGCATCAACATGGGCCACAAAGAGGGTAGCATCAGTGTGGGCCACAGGGAGAATTTTTACTATGTAGGAGTAAAAAGGGAGTAACCATCACTTTGTGGGGGCAAAATTGGAAAATTATTACTGTATACAGGCACTAGTGGTGTAGGACAGAAAGCGGGGCATTGGGGGAGGGTAGCAGCATCATGGGTAGCTTGTGTGCACAGATGAGCCCTGGAAACAATATTCAAGTCATCATATAGATAGTGTCTGTGGTCTCCAGTATAAAAATAACATTTCTTATGGGGGGGGGGGGGACCAAATGTATGCCTTGGGGCTTGTACCTTTGATTTTTCTAATACCTTAGCCATGCCCCTTCCTGTTTTAGACCACGCCCCTTCCTCTCGATCATTAGTGATTCTGATTATTGTACACATCTTACTTTTAATCATGTTGACATCATTTGCACCATCTCCAATAGCCAAGGTGATGGCCTTCTTGTACTTTTTCACCAGATCAACCACCATGGCTTTTTGCTTTGGAGTCACCCGACAGCAGATGACAGAATTGCACTGGCAGGCCAGGTCCACAAAGTTCTTCTGTCTCTGCTCCTTCAAGGCGTAGCTCTTCTGTTTCTCTTGTAAATCCTTTTGCTTCTCCTCTGCGGTTCTGGGAAATTTCAGTTTCAGGCGTTTCTTCCTCTTTTTCTTCTTTTCCAGAAGAATTTCATTCTGATCAGGAAAAAGTAATATATTTTATTGTTAGGTCAACCTCTGGTAACATCTAGGTATGAAATCACTGTAATCACGTGGACATTTTTTGAAGACTTGGTTTGCGGACCTTCAGTTACCATTATATCTTACAGTTTAAGGACCAACAAGGATTCATCTAGGATTTTTCTGATTGTTACTGAAATCCATCAGCATGGTGTTGACAGACCCACACAGATCAGATTAGCCAAGCTCCTATCTATAGCTATGGTCTCAAATTCTATAGTATAGGATTCTCTGAGTACAGTGGCTCCATTTTCCAGCTCACCTTGTCCTGGTCATGAACTAGTCACTGACTTTAAGTCCCTCCCCCGCGGTTCTGCTCAACCTCCATAGGAAGGTGTGGGGCTACTGGGGTATATACCTTGGGTGTTGGGTGACAGGGATGAACTCCAACAAGTCATTTCGCCTTGTGAAGGCCATTTAGATACACGGCTAGGGCCTCAAACTTAACTTATCTCCCAAGTGAAGAAAAATGCAGACATGGTTTTGTCCATAGGGTTTTATGGTGACATAAGTTTGGTTTAGCAGTAGCTCTCAGACCTCTTCCCATTGAGGAGAAAGACATATCAAGAATAGAGAAATGGTTATAAACTGTGCTCCAATCAAAGGTTTATGTGCCATATTTGGCTATAGAGCCCTAGAAGCAACCAAGTTGTCTGCATACCTTGGTTTAAAGGGTGGTGGGACCTGTGTAGGGATCCCTTACCAAAAAAAAACTCTACAAACAAGAGTGAGGAGCATTTACAGGAATAACTTTAAGCTCTTGGGCCTCAATACAAAATATGTCAAAAGGCTCCCCACATACAATGGTCCATTTATAGTGCGTGTATATTCGGAAGATAATCTGAGAAGAAC
Organism: Rhinella marina; assembly: GCA_900303285.1. Classification (NCBI taxonomy): domain Eukaryota; kingdom Metazoa; phylum Chordata; class Amphibia; order Anura; family Bufonidae; genus Rhinella; species Rhinella marina. The sequence goes on from ONZH01008382.1 coordinate 17,822, forward strand.
AAGTGGCCCAGGTGGGTTGAGGTGTGGTGGCTTTAACCGGATGGGAGCCCATAGGAACATTTGCTGTAGAAATCTATGTATGCCCCTGACTCTTTAGAGACCAATCAACTGTGTCACCTACCAGCCAAGAACCGGTTAATATTAGAGAACATTTTTCATCTCCTTGGAAGAAGGGTTCTGGGTCATTGGCACCTGGCCTTGGGTTGCCTCCACTCCGGTTCTTCTGATTTTCCATCCTCGTCTGCAGCAAAGCACTGGGGAAAGAAAGTCAAAACAAAGTTACAGGCTGTAAAATATCGAGAAGTGGACAGGAGGCCGTACAACCTCAAATATAATACATGGATGCGGGTACGAAGTCTCATTGGCTTCTTTTTTCTAATTTCATAATTCACGGCCTGATTTATAGGAATAGAATAAATTAGCTGACCAGCTGTTGGAGGGGGCCTTGGTGGAACATTGTGGCCTCTTTCTAGGTAAGTGATGCCTGGTCCATCAATCACATGGCCTTTTCAAGTGAATGGGACTGAGTAGCAATACCAAAAACCACCACGATAGAATGTACAAGCGGTGCTTGGTAGAGTATTCATGTAGTACTCCCACAAAAAAATTTTAATCTCTGACCTGTTAGAAAGGTCCATGACGTAACTTTTAGTGAGGGTAATCTTCTCTCCAGGGACTCTATTTGTGAGTTATCTCCTCCCTTCTGGTCCTCAGCTGTGTCATGTGACCAGCACCCTGCCTCTCCAACTGACACAGCACAGGAAGTCAGTTACTTCTCTAGTCATTCCTATGAGACTGACATTGAGGTTCCCATAGGAATACAAAGAGAATCTGACTTTCTGTCCACACATATGATGCTGTGTTACTTGGAGAGTCAGAGTGTTGGTCACAGCTGAGGATCAGAAGGGAGGTTATAGCTCAAAAATACAGTCACTGGTAAGAAGTTTAAATCAGGTACATTTCCAATGGGCCAGAGAATAAAAATGTCTGTGGGAGTGTTTCTTTGAGAGAGATGTGGTCTCTGCGAACAGTTTGCAGGAGCCAGACCCCTACAGATCGGATTCTGATGACCTATCCCAGGGATAGGTCATCAATATTTAAGTTCCAGAGGACCCCTTTAACAACCTGATGGGAGCAATTAACACAAGTGTTTTTATTCACTGCTGATTTTCTGATCTTCGAGGATGGGGAGGGATTTCAAAATCCAGCAATGTCACCTATGCTGCCACGTTCATTTATATGGAGAAAAGGTAAATGGAACATAGTGGCCACTGTTTTGGACACAGTTGGCATTATTTTTGTGCCTTCAAAACAATGTAAATCAGCTAAAAGGTGACCGCTATGTGCAATTTTACATTTCCTGGGTAATGTATTGTGGATTATGGAGACAAGTATTAAATAAATCAAGATAAAGTCATGCAGAATTATATATTTTTAGCACTGTCGCTTACTTAATGTCCTCTCCGTAGTAAATCTTTGTCTCATCCGTTAAAAGCTCACAGGCGAAGCCAATGTTTTCTGCGGTTTCTGGAAAAAAAAAGAGGAAAAAAACATTATGCGCATAGGTAAATTAAAGGGGAAAAAAGTGTGAGCAATTGTGAGCTGAATCAGAGATGGTTGTCCATGCAATACCACATTTGGCCTGTAGTGGCCGCTGCAGAGGAAATGAATCATTGGCCAATCTTCTCCTGACCAGTAGAAGTGTCTGAAGCCAGATCTGCTGCAATCAGTCTGATCAATAGGCCAGCTTCTATCAAAAACAGAGCTGTCTTGATGCAGATTGCTTGTTCAGAGTGACGGTAGTAGAAATCTTAGTATTGTCAACTTTTTAGCTCTGCTCCATTACTGTGATCATGGACTGCTGCCGAGTTGCAGTGTCTGTCAGAGTCTAATATAAATATATTGAATTTGGTCACATGGAATCTAATGTGATCTGACCAAATTCAATGTGATACTATTGTTAAACAGATAATCGTCCAGATATTTGAGTGCCCTTCATCTGTTCTGTTAGTATAATTCTATCGTCTTTGGCAGTAACAGGTGAACCGCAGAAGTGTGCACCTATCTACTGTTGCCTAGGGGGGAGAGCCACTGATAGATTATATATATATATATATATATATATATATATATATATATATATATAAATAATATCTATATACACACACACACACACACACACACACACAATCTATAAATATATATTTTCGGCATGAGAAATGAATGACTTTTGTAATTTACTTTCAGTTCCAGAAATGCTTCAGTTGTGAGATATTCTGTACAAAAATACGTATGTCCACCTACTGAGCTGGATAAGCATGGACGCACATGCTCAGTTTCATCCTTAAATTGGCAAGAGGCATATCGACCGTTAGAAGCTGTGACAGTTACAGGGAGATTCGCAGTAGCTCTGATAGGGAGAGAGCTGCAGTCAAAAGGACATGCCCCCTGAGTCATGATAAGGAGGGCACTGCAGCAGAAAGGACACACCCCTGAGCTGTGATAGGGAGTGAGCATGCTGCAGCAGAACGGACAGGCCCTCTGAAAGGACATGCCCCTGAGCTGCCAGCCTGAAGATTGAAGCAATAAATGGGGAGATCTTTGGAACCATGTGAGGTACAGGGCTGGATCTAGATTTATTAGGAAGAGATCATGTAGTGTATGATATTTAATGTTAATTTTTTAGATTGATCATGGCATAACCCCTTTAAAGTAGTTCTATCCCTTCCCCCATGCTTTTTACTGCGGCTCTGCTTGTTGAAATTACAGCTCTGTATACTGTGTGCACAATGTCAGTAGGAGGCTAGTAGAAGGAGAACCAAATGCACATATGTTGAGGGGAATGAGCGTCAATAAAGGAGGAGATGTTGAAAATCATAGACCTTGCGGAGTAAATCGTCATATTACGTCACTTACCTTTTTTATCTCCAGTGAGAACCCAAATCTTTATGTCTGCTTTGGCAAGTTTAGAGATTGTATATGGTACGCCGTCCTGCAACTTATCTTCGATGGCGGTGGCGCCCAGGAGCTGTGACAATGTGACAGGAGGTCAGCACATATTATAAGAGGACAATTAACAATACAGAAGGCGTGCGTTTCCTGGGTGAACCTACCACTAGGTTGGTCTCTATCTCTTCGTACACTTTATCCAGAGCCTCGTCCCGATTAGTCATGGACACGCTGGCCTCCTGGGTACTTTTATTCCATTTCTCAAACTCTTCATGGCTGATGTCCTTGTAGCAAAGACACAAGGTCCTAAGAGTCTCATTGGCAAATACCTGGAGGTAAGGACAGTATAGAAATGACATGGTCAGGGCACTGATTTAAATGGAAACTGTAATTCCTCCTTTGTCCTGCGGGGGAGCTGCAGGGGAATTAAACACTTCCTACTAGGTCCACCTCTAGATCACAACTGATCGCTGGGGATCAACCTCTGAATGTGAATGTCACAATTTCCTAAAAACAAGATGTGTTCTTTCTCACTTATCCCCTGGGCTCAACATATCCCGACATGAGTGGCGCGAGGTGACTGGCTTTGAAACACAACCATGATTTCATGATGCTGTGTTGGGAGTTAGTTATGATATAGGTGTCTTTGTGTGGCCACCAAATGGTTGCGTTGTGAACTGCAGCCTTTCATGGATTTTGCTAGGATGTCATGATGACGTTTTAAAGTTTGTATTATGAAAAATATCCATAAAAAAAGTCCATAATGAAATTAGTAGGGTGGACATCTCTGTAGATGATGGAGGGGGCTTCAGTAATGATATGGCATTTAATAAATGAGGCATTCCCTTTAAAGGGGTTGTTCCATGGAGACATTTATGCCCTATCCACAGGATAGGGGATAAGTGTCTGATTGCCAGGAATCAGTGCTGGGGCCACTGCCAATCATGGGAACAAGGGCCCGCTTGAATAAGGCAGTGGTCACTCACATATGCACTGCCCTGGCCAGCGACTGCAGGTGCCCTCCTGAATTCAACTGTATCATCATCCTTAGCTGAATACTGTGGCGCAGGTGGCAGTATTTTGTGCTGCACTGCGGTATTTGTCTCTGCTGGGGCGGTATAGTGTTCGGCAGTATGGTATTGCTGGCTGTGCCTACTTACGTTGTCTCAGCCTAAGGGCTCATGCACACGACCATTTGTATTTTGTGGTCCGCAAAAAATACAGATGACATCAGTGTGCATTCCGTATTTTGCGCAACGGAACAGCTGACCCCTAATAGAACAGTCCTAACCTTGTCCATAATGCAGACAATAATAGGACATGTTCTATTTTTTTGAGGAAAGGAAATACGGACATACAGAAACGGAATGCACACGGAGTAACTTCATTTTTTATTTTTTTTCCTGCAGACTAGAGATGAGCGAACGTGCTCGTAATGAGCACTGTACACTCGGCTCCCCTGCGCTCGCATGGGCGCAGGCAGCCGCTTCCGTCGGGTGAGGAGGATGGAAGCGGCTGCCTGCACCCATGCGTGCGCAGGGGAGCAAAGCGGTACAGTGCTCGTTACGAGCACATTCGCTCATCTCTACTGCAGACCCATTGAACTGAATGGTTTCGCATATGGTCCGCAAAAAAAAACAAAAAACGGAATGGACACGGAAAGAAAATACATTCGTGTGCATGAGCCCTAAATATGTTGGCCCTGCCTACTTGTATTTATCCGCCTTCTGTCAATTTAGACCACCTACAACATGGAGCCACTTTTTGTTTTTTGTTTTTCCAGGACCACATTCAGTTCCCAGTTCCACCCAGTGACTGATGGAGATAGACTACAAGCACTCTACTATTTCCAGCAATCCTGTAGACTTGAATGGGGTGGCAGCAAGCATATGTGACCACTGTCCCATTCAAACAGTGGCAATCTGGTCTTTTTCTGGTGCTCCAGTCATAAGTGCAATAAAAGTTTACTGTGACACTCTACAACTTTAGGACAAGGGTAGGGTGCCCTTTAGTTAAAGAAAAACTCCCGCAAAAATTTTTATTCTCTGACCTGTTAGAAAGGTGCATGATATAATCTGTAGTGAATGTCATCTTCTCATCAGAGAATGTAATTGTGAGTAATAACCTCTCTTCTTATTGTAGCTGGGTCATGTGACCAACTCCCTGACCTCCAACTGACCCAGGACAGGAAGCCAGTCACTGCTCTATTCATTCCTATGGGAGCCTCACTTTCAGTCTCATAGGAATACATAGAGAATTAGACTTCCTGTCCACACATACGTCTCTGTGTGAGTTGGTGGGTCTAATTCCTAGTCACATGACACAGATAAGAAACGTCAGGATTATAGAAGTAAAAAATACAGACACTGGTAAGAAAATGACATTCACTACAGATTACATCATGTACATTTCTAGCAGGACATGGAATAAAATTTTTTGCGGGAGTTCTTCTTTAATCTGATTGTCATGTGCAGGCACATCTTTTATCTCTATGTCTGGCATATTATGTAATACCGACATGCAGAACTCACATCCAGAGCCTCCTGGGTGGCGTCCTTAATGGGGTTATTTGGATGTAGACGCTCATATATAACCGTGTCTGCCCCTTTACAGTACAGTCTGATTTTTCCACTTGGCTCCTGCACTGTAAGAGAGAAGAAAAGAAAAAGTGATCCACATTAATAGGGATTCATAATTATGAATAAAAGATAAAGAATAGCTGCAACCAGCAAAATCACTCATTGTAGCTCAGATTCATTCATTGAGGCCAGTGAGGCATAGAACATGAATTTTGGAAACCTTAGTATCTGGATATTTACATTAAACATCACTGTTATTTGTTTGAATGTGGCTGAGTTGCAATACCAGACGCAACCATGAATGAGAGTGGCGCTGCTTCCTTGCTGCCTTCTAATTTCATACAACCCCTTTAAAAGTAACTGTATATGATTTGGCTTGAGGGTGTAAGCGTGTTACTTTGTAGGAAGGAGCACCATAGATTATTGACAAATTGGTTTTGTATATAAGTTCAAACCGAGAATAAAATGAATGTCCATCCTTTTTATCTTAAAAAGATCAACAATTCTGCACAGATCTGTTTCTTAATATATCTTTATATAAGTTTGAGTTCTATTTTTCTGATACACAGCTCCAAATCCCCTGCATAGCCCTACAGCTAAATGATTCTATTCTGCCTGTGCAGCCACCACTAGGTGGAGCTCATGAGCTAACTGAATACTGTGTTACTATATCAACAGTATGCAGGAAGCTCCCTCTGGTGGTTGCTAAAGGCATCTACCTTCATTTGAAATTAATCAGCACATGTGTAAACTTACCTATAACAGACATGCGCTTTCGGTCACTGTTGAAATCCAGAATGCCAAGAACTTCATAGGTGACTTCCTTCTCCAATTCACTGATGGTGATAGAACTCTGGGTTCTGGACAGAAACACAAAGCCGAAATTCCTGGCGGCAGTTACCAACGCCCCTTCATCCGGAGATGCCGCCTGGTAGATTATTTCACCACCTAGAACCAAAGATGGAAGAGTTCAGTGAAACTGGAAAAACGTCATTAGCCGTATCCGCCATAAACGGAGAGCTGAACGTACCGTCCGTCTTCTCCACCATTACTGTATGGCACAAGGCGAGAAGCTTGAAAAACAGGCGAACGTCGGGATCTTTTCCTGAGCGGATTTGGTCAATCAGATAATGGTCGCCAAACGTAAACTTTGGGTCTGCCAAAGGGTTCCAGCCAAAATCTACCTGCTGAAGGTCAGAGAGGGTTACCAATTCATTCACAAGCTATGGCAATGTGTAAATAATCTCCTATAAGGCCCCCCGCAAGCCACCGTATCCGTTTTGCGATCTCCAAATTGCAGATCCACAAAGTACTGATGTAGTCCATGTGCATCCCGCACTCTTCACCGGTTCCATTGCAAAAAAGAACAAGAATAGGACACGTCCTATAATTTGCGGCATAGCCACACAGATGTGGACAGCGGACATAACATCCATGTGCTGTTCACATTTTTTGAGGCCCATGCGATCTACAAAAAAATAAAAATATGGATCGGATGCGGACCAAAAATACCTAAGGCCTAAACGTGTGAATATTTTTGTAAGGATTGATCCAATGTATGTAAATCAAAAGAATGAAACAGTTTGCAGTGTCCCACTATTTTGGGCATACAGCATTTATGCAGGCTTACACGTTTCCATGGCTACGGACTACAAACAAACCCTGTGTGTAGTCTGATCCTGCACTCCTGTTACTCCACTCCCAATGAGCCCTCTTCTTGCTAATCTATAGACCAGGGGTGCCCAACCTGTGGCCCTCCAGCTGTTGCAAAACTACAACTCCCAGCATGCCCTAATAGCTGTAGCTCAACTCAAGCAAGCTGGGAGTTGTAGTTTTGCAACAGTCAGAGGGCCACAGGTTGGACATCTGGATCATCCCTGCTATAGACAGTTACAGAAGCAGAAGGAAGATGGGAAGACATGACTGCAGGATCAGACGACGTGGAGTTTCTTTGTAGTCTGTAAACATGGAGACGCATTACTTTTTATACAAAACTTTTTTTTTTTTTTTTTTTTTTTTTTTTTAAGGTTTGACAAAAAAGTACATTGTTCTTGGCAAACAACTTATTAGTAGGACCTAAATCCTGGTTATTTCCAGTTTAAATCCCTTTCAAACTCCCAAAAACTGCACTGAAGACCCACCCCTGCGCAGCAAACTGCAGAGCCAACGTTGGAGAAGTTAGTATTTTCCAATCTATGCCTTCGAGGGACTTTCATGATTTCAAACATATGGCTGCTTTCTTCTACAAACAGCACCACACCTGTCCGCAGGTTGTGCGCGTTATTGCAGTTCCACCCTATTCACTTTGCTGGAACGGAGTTGCAATACCGAACTCAATCCACAGAAAAATGGTGCTCCACATATTTCTTATCCCAGACAAACCCTTTAATACAATCTACTGCTTCCTGTTATCAGCTATTTCAGGCTGGGGAGAGGCTGACTGCTATGGCTTTCAATAAAGGAACTTACAGGAAGTCCAGAGAAATCGTGGGGTTTTTTTCAGCAGACATTCGGGATGACTTACCTCACTATAAATAGACTTGTTTCCCGCTCCCTGTCTTTGTTCACCTAGAACCAAATAGACATGGTTAATTCTATAACGTAAGAGCAGATCCATGGTTGTATTAAACATCATGCGGAAATGTCTGGTCTAACAGGAGGATCCTTTCTTCACATACCACTGTTCTCACTGAGTTTTTCCCTTAGTTACGGCTGTTTTAACCTCTACAATATGAGGATCTTCTCAAGATGGCTCCTCTGCCAGTTCTCTGAGGCCAAAACTGCCTTACCTCCCTTCCCATACACACTTGCTGTAGCTAGCAGCTCCCTGCCAGCCAATCAGATTGGATTACTGAAAGACACGCCTCCTCACTCTGAAGCCTAATGAAGGCATGCAGTGTGGAGGACCGCCCCTCTGTCTTCTTTTTACACTAAAAGGGAAGACAGACAAGCCATAGCAACGATCTTTTAAGAGAACAGTGAAAAGGGACAGCGAACATTAAAGGGGTTCTCCAGGAATTAAGAAAATGAAGATACGTAAATATTACTTCATTATAAATATATTCCCAAATACATTTCATTAGTTATAATGTCTCGTTTTGTCTGGGGAGCAATCATTAGGAGAAACAAAATGGCCACTATCCTATTAGTACACACAAAACCTGTCCTAATCACACAGGAGGACAAGTTACTTCACAACACTGAGGTAAAGAGCTGCCTCATCCTCCTCTCTGCTCTGCTTGTCAGGGGTTATGATCCTGAATACAGATAAGATCTTCAGCGGATTCTCTGTTGGAATTGAGTTCATGAGCAGATGTGGCTAATGAGCAGCTCTTGTATGCAGTCTCCATTACCACAGTCTGTCCTGTCTGTCCTCTCTTTACATCATGTCTCCTCATGAACTCCATTCCTACAGAGATTCAGATGAAGATCTTATCAGCTGTACCCAGGATCAAAATTCCTGACAACCAGAGCAGAGAGGAAGATGAGGCAGCTCTGTTGTGAAGTAACTTGTCCTGCTGTATGATTAGGACAGGTTCTGTGTGTAGTAATCAGACGGCGGCCATTTTGTTTCTCCTAATCATTTCTCCTTAGACAAAACGATCCATTAAAACTAATGAAAGGTATTTGGGAATATATTTATAATATAGTAATATTTACGTATTTTTCATTTTCTTAATTCCCGGAGAACCCCTTTAATGAAAGCTGTTATTATACGGCAATTACAGATCTTTTGGCAATCATCGACAGACCAACTCCGGTATACATGTCTAGCTCTATTAACCCCTTCGCGACCAGTGCCGTACATGTACGGCGCTGGGGCGATGCGGGCACATGGCACATGTTTCTAACAGCAGAGACTTGCCGCTACCTACTGTGTCGGCGGCGTCTTCCGGGGTGACTAGATGCCGTGATCACGGCATCTAGTTGCGTCTAAACCCGGAAGCGTTCGCTTCCGGGTGGTGTACAGACACCCCGTGTGGCCAATCGGGGTGTCTGTACACCATATGAAAACTGTAATCCTCGCTGGTGAGGATTACAGTTTTCAAAGTGCAATTCTTATTCTGGCCACTAGATGGCAGGCCCAGGATAAGAAATGAGCAATTCATGGATTTCTGAGTCTATAAAACCCAGAATTGCTCATAAAGAAAAAAAAAAAAGCCACAATATATAAGCCCATATTTGAGCTTTCTAATAGTAAAAAAAAAATTAAAAAAAAATGTTAAAAAATATATAAAAAATAAAAAAGATGTAAAAGTTCAAATCACCCCCCTTTCCCTATAAGTAAAAAATAAATACCTAAATAACAATAAATATAGACATCATGGGTATCACCGTGACCGAAAACGCCCGTACTTTTAAAATATAAAAAAAAAAAATTCCAATACGGCGAATTGTGTGGCGGAAAAAAGCGTCCAAATGGCGATTTGCCGTTTTTTGTCGCTTTTTTTTTCTAAAAAAAATTAAATAAAAAGTGATCAAAAAGTTCATACACACCCCAGAATGGTATCAATAAAACTTCAGATCGTCCTGCAAAAAATGAGCCCCCATACAGCTCTGTACACATAAATACCAAAAAGTTATAGGGGTCAAGATTTGACAAGGAAAAAAAAAAAAAAAAGGGCAACTTTCTAATTATTTTATCACTATGAAAACGCAGGAAAAACTATACATATTAGGTATTGCCGGATTCGTACTGACCAGTAGAATGAAAGTAATGGATCAGTTTTAATGCACATCGAACGCTGTAAATAAGAAACCCGTAGAACTGTAGCGGAATAGCGTTTTCTTTGCAATTTCACCCGGTTTGGAATTTTTTTCCCGCTTCCACACTACACCGTATGCAATATTAAATGGTGGCGTTGGAAAGTACAAACTTGTCCGCAAAAAACAAGCCCTCATACAGCTATGTGAACAGAAAAATAAAAGAGTTATGGCTGTTTGAAGGCAGGGAGCGCAAAACGAAAATGCAGAACCGAAAAAAGCTCCGGGCGCGAAGGGGTTAAATTAGCAAAACAAAAAAATATGACAGTTACACTTTAAATGGACTGTGCCGTCAAAAATATTCTACATTTTTCAAACCAGCACCTGGATCTGAATACTTTTGTATTTGCATGTAATTAAACTTAGCATAGCCACTGAGCTATTGAGCAAAATGTATCTGTATAGCGCCACCTGCAGTTTTTTTTCTTTTCTTCTTGTCCAACTCACTGATGTGGTTGCACATGCTCAGTTTAAAGAGGCTCTGTCACTAGGTTGTAACCTATGTATTTAAATACATAGGTTACAAGGCCTAGTGACAACTTTTAAAATCATACCTTTCATGCAGTTCTGCGCAGCGGTCGCGTAGAAATTTAAACTTTAAAAAGTATGCAAATGAACCATCGGAGCACCGGGGGGCGGCCTCTTTCCTCTGGAGCACTGCTCCTTCACCGCCCCCCCGGGCCCGAGGCACGTCCCCTGTCTCTAATCACGCCCCTTTCTGTATTTGATAGACTACACGCAAGCGCTGTCTTCTCTTCTGTGCACACGCCGTCACTCCCGGGACTAGCGAAGTGACGGCGCGTGCGCAGAAGAGAAGACAGCGCTTGCAGTGTAGACACTGCAAGTGCTACTGCTCATGCGCCGGGAAAATTTTAGGGCGCATGCGCGAGAGTTCAGCGTTAGACTTACCAGTCTAGCGCTGTCTATCATATACAGAAAGGGGCGTGATTACAGACAGCGGACGTGCTTCGGGCCCGGGGGAGGGGGCGGTGAAGGAGCGGTGCTTCAGAGGAAAGAGGCCGCCCCCCCGATTTCTACGCGACCGCAGCGCAGAACTCTGCATGAAAGGTATGATTTTAAAAGTTGTCACTAGGCCTTGTAACCTATGTATTTAAATACATAGGTTACAACCTAGTGACAGAGCCTCTTTAAATTCTTAACTGCCACCAGCCATATGTACTGTTAGACGCCCTGAGCTGCGATAGAGAAAGAGTTGCAGCAGAAAGGACATTCTCCTCCTCAAGCTGCCAGCCCGAAATAAATCTAGCAGAGCAATTGGAGGAATGACTGGTGAGATCTCTGGATCCATGTGAGGTGCAGGGCTGGTTCTAGCTTTGTTAGACTGATTGTCATGTGGTATAAGTGGCCACGATAGATCAGAAGAAGGACCTAAATGTACGTTCAATCCTAATTTGAAGAGAGTATGAGATAACAATTATACGTGGAGGTTCTAATATGGAGATTTTTACGTTTTTGCCAAAGTTGGGGCTGCAGTCGTTGTAGGGACGTACCGTAAGTTTCTTCATTGATCGTGCATTTCTTGAAGGTCATGATATTCTGGGTCAACGTCCCAGTTTTGTCAGAGAAGATATACTGGATTTGTCCCAGTTGCTCATTCAGGGTCGTCGTTCTGGCTTTGGCCGGGGTATCCTTATCACAATGGTACATCTGCAGATCCCAGTTTATAAAGTAACTCTGGCCCAAACGAATCACTTCCACACTAGAAAAGTAAAAGACGTTAGAACATCAACTTCTAAGAAAAATCTGGCCAAATAATTTCATAAAGGGATTGCCAAGGTTTTTACTCCTGAGGATAAACCATCAATATCTGTTGGGGTCAGTCATCCCATATCCCCATGATGGGCTGTTCTGGGGTAGCTCTGGTGGCGGAAGTCGTGCTGGAGCTGCACAGCGCCATCCATGGTGTAGTGGATAGAGGTGGTTACTACAGCCCTGCTCTCAGTGCTGTGAACCCTGCAGTTACCAGTTCTGTCCACTACATAATGGACTAACCTGGGGGTGTGGGTGTCGGACTCCCATCAATTAGATATTAATGGTCTCTTGTAAGGACAGGCCATCGGTAGTAACATCACGGACAACCCAAAAATATTAAAAATGTAAAAAAGGTACGATTTTTTATTTTAAAGAAACTTAAAGGGGTTATCCCAGACAAAAAAAAAAAAAAAATGTACCGCATACGCCTGGGCCCCTCACTTACCTGGCTCCCTGCACCGCCGCTGCTGCTTCTCCCTGTGTGCGGATGAAAATATCCAGTGTCAGGGGGGGAGCAGCCAATGGCCTGCAGCAGAGGTGCAGGGACTCGGAGCTGCCTAGGGAGCCAGGTAAGTATATTCCCTGTGAGGGGCCCAGGCGTATGCGGTACATTTTTTTTAGTCTTGGGGAACCCCTTTAGTCTTGGGGAACAAAATATTACTATATGACTTTTATAACGTGATTACTGGTGTTCCAAAAACTTTACTGTAAAGTCAAAAAGTCATTGGGATACACACAGGCCTACAGTTTGATGACACAGAGCACAACTGAAGCCTTTGCTGAAGGGGGTGCCTCAGAGATCCTGCCACTGACCACTGTGACCACTATTTTTAATGGCAGTATCATGTAGACATTGTATGATATGTAATATTTTATTCGCAGTGTGGTTATGTGGTAGCTGCATGTTGGCATTGTGTCAGGACTGTACGTTGACATTTACACTGTGCAGCACTATGTATTGTGTTTGTAGTGTGTGGCGGCATTGTATAGTGGTGCTATTTAGGCAACTATGTGCAACTAATCTGGCCAACGTCTGGCAGAGTCATTTGGCCACCATATTGTACAGCACAGTTTGCTATTGCGCATGTACAGTAGTTACTGCCTCTGGTACCATCAAAGTCCAAAAAGCTGCCCTTTGAGGATGCTGTAAAGCCAGATTACCCCTTAATTACACATATTATGCCTTGCAGGTCAGGACCTTAGGCAAGATCGTATGACTATTCAGTGGTCTCGAGACAAGGGCGGAGCTGGGACAACAGCAATTCATTTTCAGGAAATAAAAGGAGAGATTAGGACACGTAATAGGGGGAACAGAACAGGTGTTCAAATCCCGGGGCCTCATGTGAACAAAACGTGAACATTAAAAAAAAAAACATAAAAAAAAACCAAGATCATCAAAAACAAGATGTATTAAATGTGCTTACCTTAAATGGATCCTGTTACCAGGAAATTCTCTGACAAAAAAGCCACAGGGAGAGATTTATCAAACTGGTGTAAATTATAACTGGCTCAGTTGCCCATAGCAACCAATCAGATTCCACCTTTCATTTTTCACAGCTCTTTTGGGAAACGAAAGGTGGAATCTGATTGGTTGCTATGGGCAACTAAGCCAGTTCTGCTTTACACCAGTTTGATAAATCTCTCCCACAATGCCTTGTAGGTCTAGCTCAGCTGAATGTAATGACACCTTGTTGTTTCATTCTGGGAAAAAAATAATCCATATAATTCATATGCAAATGAGCAGTTAGGAGCACTGAGGGCAGGCTCGAAAGACTCTGTGCACCCTTTCCCCTCTCCTTCTTGTTTGACTGGGTCAGATTCCTGCATAGTCATCTTGCCAGGTCCTGTCAATCAAGGAAATGGAGGGGCTGGCAGAGGAAGCAGAAGTGCAAGGGCCCACCCTGGATGCACTTAACTGCTCGTTTGATTATAGATTATTAGAACTTATTCTCCAGAATGAAGAATCGCAAATTGAAATGTATTAATACATTCAGTTGGGAGAGTCCTACAAGGCACTGTGCCTGGTTTATCAGTGAAATTCCAGGTGACAGGGTGTCTACAATAGGTTTAAAAGAGCGTCCCCATGCCCTGAATGATTGTAGCGGTTGATCACACATGTGCACTGCCAATCCATTCATCTCTATGGGACTGACGAACATAGCAGAGAGTACAATCCCATAGGGAATTAATGGAGCGGCAGTGCATCTGTTAGACCAGCCACTCCATTCTTTTCACGGTATGGGGCCCCTATTCTAATGGCCGGTGAAGGTCCAAGCAGTTGGGCCCCACAGATATAATAGATATCCCCTTATCCTGAGGATAGGGTATATACCTTCTAACCAGAATACCTCTAGAAGACTTGATATCTCACCTCACATAAAGAGAAATGGGTACCATGGTATTCAGAACAATGATGTAACCCCAAAACGCCAGAAAGCCTCGATAAGACGGGGTGTGTAATCATTCCCATCATAAAGATACCACGACACATTAGCTTGACCCAGTTTTGCATCCCAGAACGTCTGTCCGATAGCAAGGCCGGCTGATGCCAGGATCAGGAGAATAAATATCTACGGGGAAAAAAAAATTGTCAGATTAAGTAAGTGAGTTACAGCCTTGGACAGTTGTCTTAGAGTGTGTGACATGATGATTATGCATCTAATGATATCACCACTAGAGGGAGCTCAATGAACATGTATAACTTAGTTTTGAGTTAGCTCCCCCTACTGGTGCCTAATAAGATTTGGAGCTCCAACCCTGATAAAGACATGTCTTACATTAATCAGCACAGATAAGTAACAGAGAGACTACGCACTGGATGGAGCTGTGTAGTCTTGGTACTGGAGGAACAAGTTGACAGCTGATCAGTGGGGATATGGGGTGTTGGACCTCCACTGGTTTGATATTGAAGACTAATCTTCATCAAAGCTCATCAATATCAAAATTCTACACAATCCCTTTAAGAGCTCATGCACACAAAGGTTTTGTTTTTCCGTTCTTTTTGTGGCCTGTATGCGGAACCATTCACTTCAACGGGGGTCGTGAAAAAAAATACAGAAATTACTCCATGTGAATTCTGTGCACGTATACAGGGACGGATTGGCCATAGATCTTACAGGGAAATTTCCCGGTGGGCCGATGGCCAAGGGGCCACCTGGGCCCTCCTCATAGCCGGCCAGTGGAAGTTTTTGGGGATGTGTTTTGTGCTGCTGGGGCAGCATTTTGTGATGGACTGTGCTCTTTGGCTCTCCTGCCTTCCATTCAACTTGGACCCGACTACAAAACGGGCCCACTTTTAGTATTTTTTCCAGGGCCACTTTAAGCTCCCAGTCCGCCCCTGCACGTATGTCCACATGACCGTTCTGCAAAGAAATAGAACGTGTCCTATTATTGACCGTATTATGGACAAGAATAGGACAGTTCCATTAGTTGCTGGCCTTTCTGTTCCGCAAAATGTGGTATCCATTTTTTGCGAATCCACAATTTGCAGCCGCAAAACGCCCAATGGGATTTTTAAAAAATGTGAAAAAAGTCCACTTTACAAAAAGCGATTATATA
>ONZH01008383.1:0-87268 GCA_900303285.1 Rhinella marina
ATCCTATTACTTTGTTAGAACTTAGAGAGGCGTTAGCATCATGCAGAGGGAACAGTGTGGCCGGGGCAGATGGGATCCCTTTTGAAATCTTTAGAGTCCATGGAGAGGTGCTGCTCCCAGCCCTGCTGAAGGTTATAAATGCAGCTATTGAGACTGGTAGGTTGCCGGAGTCGATGTTAGAAGCAACTATAATTTTAATTCCAAAAAAAGAAAAGGATAGTTTGGATATGGGATCCTACCGGCCGATCTCCCTATTAGGAACAGATATAAAGCTATTTGCGAGGGTATTAGCCAACAGGCTAAGTAAGGTTATTGGCGATCTTGTTTCTATAGACCAGTGCGGTTTTATTCCCGGCCGTTCCGTTAAGAGAAATATACATAGACTTTTTAGCAATATGGAGGCTGTGGGTTCGGTGGGTCCCCACTCCATCCTGTCGCTTGATGCCATTAAAGCTTTCGACAGGGTGGAGTGGGGATATCTCTGGGAAGTGTTGAGCCGATTTTCTTTTAGGACAGGGTTTATCGAGATGGTGAAATTGCTATACAATGGTGTTATGGCCAAAGTGTTTATTAATGGACAGACATCTACATCGTTTCCCCTACAAAGGGGCACAAGACAGGGTTGCCCCTTATCACCCATGTTGTACGCACTAAGCATAGAACCATTAGCTATTTGGATCCGTGATAGAAATGAGATTAGGGGTTTCGGAGTTAGAGGGGTCAGGGATAAGATCGCGCTTTACGCTGACGATCTCCTGTTGTTTTTGGAAGATCCGGCCATTGCGGTTCCTATGATTATTGAAATGATTGAGAGGTGTGGTAAATTTTCGGGAATGGCCGTCAACTGGGGGAAGTCCATCCTGATGCCACTTGGGGATGGTGGGGGGCTGGCCTTCCCCCAGTTGACGGTCCTGAATCAGGGCGAAAGCTTTAAATATTTGGGGGTAATTGTATCAAACAAAATTTCTCAATTTAATAAGAACAATATAGAAAAGGAGATCAGGGTGATCAATAATAAGACATCAATATGGGTAGATCTACCGTTATCAAAGGTAGATAAAATGGCTCTGATTCGGTCGGTGCTGTTTCCTAGATTGCTGTTCCTCTTCTCTGTTACTCCGATATGGATTCAGGATAAATATTTCAATAGAATCATTGTGGCATTTAATAAGTTGATATGGGGCAGAAAACGTACGCAAATTAAGTACGAATATTTGACTATTAGTAAGGATAAGGGGGGCCTTGGCTTACCAGATCTAAAATCCTATTCTCTTGCCTCTCAATTATATTGGTTAGGGTGTCCCAGTCAAAGTGAAGTTCTAGGTCAATTGCTAAACTTATACTCTCATAGATATGGCAATGTATTACAGCTGATGGAGTCTGGAGTGTTGGAATACGGTTTATGGAAGGATAAACTGATAGTGAATTGTTGGTGTAAGACCTGGAAAAAAAAGTAAAAAGCTCCTAGGTATGGAGGGTATCTTTGAAAAGGCTTCACTTTGGTGTCATGCGAACTTATTAGAGGTTAGTGGCGTGGGAGGTTTTAAAAACCTTCAACTGGCAGGAATATTGGAATTAAGGGATGTATTAAGAAATGGGACCCTAAAATCATGGGAAGAGTTGAAAACTGAATTTGGTTTGAGGCAAGAATTCTGGATGGAATATCTGAGACTGCATGATACTGTGGGTATCTACCAGAAGCGGACAAGAATAATAGAAGTACAGGGTGTGTTTAAAATTATATATCAAGGTTTGGATGTTAAAAAAAAAGTGATCTCTACCCTTTATAAGGTTCTAAAAAGTGGAATGAGTATTAAATTTAAAAGTGAGTTGGATTGGGAAAGAGATATTGGACAGATAGGGGTAGAAAGTTGGGGTAGAATTAATAAAAACATAAAATTAGTGTCCGCTTTGGAGTCCCACAGGCTGATTCAGTTCAATCTAATTCACAGACTATACTGTACTCCCATTTTTCTTAATAAGATTGGAGGGAGGACCAATGCTGACTGTCCGAGATGTGGGGAAGAAGAGGCTGGTTGGACTCACTTATTATGGGATTGCGCTAAGATTAGATCTTTTTGGGAAGATACGCTAACATTGATAGAGAGTTTATTAAATATAAAAATTAATTGGGACTTGAAGTTAATTATATTGGGTGATGATACAAAAATAATACTTCCTAATAAGTATAGAAGGAAACTATTGAGAATGATTTTTCTTGCCCGACTCTGTATAGTTAAGCATTGGTTCTCCCCCACTTTATTACATGTTAATTTATGGAAAGAATTATATAGATTATATGAAGCTGATCTATAAAATATATATATTTTTTTTTTTTGCGGAGGACTCAGGTTAGGTAGGGGGGGAGGGAATAGGAGATAATTATATTGTGAAATGTTGTTGTTTTTTTTTTGTTTTTCTGATTTGGAAAATTTGAAATAAAATATTTGAATTAAAAAAAAGGCTGGTAATCCAGGGTCTGTGGCAGAGTATTCTTGTCTTAGTTTCTTCTTCTGGTCACTCAAGTAGTCTGGTAGAGTCTCTTCTTCTAAGCACTGATCTCTAACTGTAGACAACTAGGGGCGGAACTTGACCCTTCTAGTTGTAGGGGTGGAGTGTAGAAACACAGCCCAAACAAATACAATGTTATATTTTTGTCTGTCATAAGAGTTGCATTAGAACTTAAATTTTTCAGTTTTTGCAGACAAAAACTAGTCTTCAGACATAGCTAAACCAGACGTCTCAAAAGTCAGTCTGTCTAGTTTTGGTGATAAACAAGTCTGGCTCCAAAACATATTTTCTTCTTTAACCCTTAGGCCTAGTTCACGCTCCAGTTTTTTTTCCATCAGTGATTTTCAGCCAAAAGAAGGTGTGGGACCAAAACACAGAAGAAGTGCAGATCTTCCCATTCTACCTTATGAATTGAGGCTCCATTCCTGGTTTTGGTTTAAAAATCACTGATGGAAATCACTGAAGTGTGGACTAGGCCTTAAAGTAACTGTGGGAAATGATTAGCTTCTCATTTTTACCTACAGTAGAAAGTCAAATTCTCTCATTATTAATTAACCCTTTCCCACAGTGTAGTGCAAATACAGTACAAATGAACAATATATATATATATATATATATATATATATATATATATATATATATATAATATAAATATATATATTTTTATTGTTTTTCTTTCTTTGAACTGTATATTGCCTGTACAGTATATGCACAAGGTATTATTAGGCCATATTCCTAGCCACCTGTAAATGGGGCTGGTGTAAACACCTCTCTGAGAGCAGAAATATTCTAGAAAGGAGTCAGACAGTCAGAGTAGTCATTCTAAGCTGAATCAGCAAAGACAGCATATGGGGAATTAGCTGAAGTAAATTCAGCCTAGAAAAGGAACCAGCCAGAGCTAGAAAAAGACAACTTTCATTTGTTAAGAAACAGGCCAGATGAAGAAAGGGAATGCAATAGCATGCTCTCCCGAACACTGAATCCCCTCAAAGATGCTCGACATATCGCTGTGTTTGGCCGAACACCACGTGTGCTCGAGTCTCCTCCCCGCACGTTTGTTGGCTGCTACGCAGCCAATCAACGTGCGGGGAAGGACTGGAAATCACTGTAATGCCATAGCCATGTTGGCTACTGGCATTACAGTGATTGGCTGGCCGAAATGCGTCATTGGGTGCTATGACACGTGGTTCAGCTCAGTCTTAGTCAGGGAGAGCTGCAGCAGGAGGGACAGAGTGTAGGGATAGGAATTATTTGTTAGACAGGGTTTAGTTTGAATCTTTCAGAGACCCAAAAGTCCTTTTAAGGGCTATTGTTTTATCTTGCTCATATTAATATTATTAGCGCAACCTGCGCTAAATTGCACACAATTGTTTGGCCGCTGCTGACAGGGACACATCTGTTGTGTTACATTTGCGCATCCTAAATATCTGTGACATTCAGAATAGTTTTTCCGCCGCTGGTGACAGTGATACAACCTGTGCTACATCTGTTTTGTTACATTTGCGCAGCCTAAATATCTGTGACATTGAGTGTAATTTTTTGCCCGCCGGTGACAGTGACATTACCTGCGCTACATCTCCTGTATAACATTTGCGCATCCTAAATATCTGTGACATTCACCGTAATTTATTTGCGCTTACACTTACAAAACCTGCGCTACTGTACGTGTCACATACTTGCAAGCAGATATACCATTTAATATGCGCAAGGAGAGCAGTAAGGAACGGGGAAGTGGCCCTGCTGCTGATGGTGCATGCAGAGGTTGTAGCCCTGGACACGGTGAAACTGTGCCTGCTGGCAGAGCACAAGAAACACAGTCATCCACAATACCAAGCTTCGTGTCCCAGTTTGCAGAACGGCGCAGGACACCACTCTTGAAGCCACACCAGTGCGACCAGGTGGTCGGTTGGATTGCAGCAGAAAATGCTTCCAGTCGGTTAAGCACCACCCTGTCTTCCACAAAGTCTAGTCTCTCTAGTTTTGGCAAACAAGTAATCCCACACTCGGATATTCCGAGGAGCTCTTTCCATTGCCATTCCTTGATTTGGGCCTCTCGCCAAGCCCGCTTGAAGAGGAGCATGAAGAGATCTTGTGCTCTGATTCCCAAACTCTTGAGCATTCACAGTCAGAGGAAGATGACAGTGGGGAACGGCAATTGGTGTCTCACGAGGTGGATGATGATGAGACACAGTTGCCAATAAGTCAACGACAATTGGTGTCTCAAGAGGTTGATGATGAGGATGAGACACAGTTGTCAATAAGTCAAAGGCAATTAGTGTCTCAAGAGGTTGATAATGAGGATAGGTTGTCAATAAGTCAGGTTCTTGTTAGGTTAACAAGTCAGGAGGAGGACCAGAGTGAGGAAGTGGAAGAGGAGGTGGTGGGCAATGAAATCACTGACCCAACCTGAGAAGGTGGCAAGCCGAGCAAGGACAGCAGTACAGAGGGGGAGGGATCAACAGCACGACAACAGGTGGGATGAGGCAGTGGGGTGGCAAAAGGGAGAAGGCGGGCCATACCAAACAGTCTCACAACTGTTCCCTGGAGCACCCCCTTGCGGCAATCTCCCTTGCCAAGGGGTAGGTGTTGCGCAGTCTGTCGCTTTTTTGAGGAAAGTGGGGACGATAAAAGAATTGTCATTTTCAAACTGTGCCGTATCAAAATGAGCAGGGGCGTGAACACTAGCAACCTGACCACCACTAACATGCTCCACCACATGGCATCAAAGCACCCTAATAGGTGGGCCGAAGGCCTGGGTCCACAATCAGTGTCTGTGACTCATACCACTGCCTCCTCTTCCCCAGTGTTACGTGCTGGCCAATACCCTGTTCCAAGACACAGGCCCAGATGCCTCCTGCCCTCAACCTGGACCTTCGCAAGCACCATCAGCTAGCACATCCACTTCTGTGTCCCAGTGCAGCGTACAGATGTCCATACCCTGTTGTGTGACGTGAGGACGCGCTGGAACTCCACATTCCACATGTTGTCCAGGTTTTGCGAGCAGCAGAGGGCAGTAGTAGAATATAAGCTGCAGCATGGCCTTTGCCTTTCCAGTCAGCTTCCGCTCTTCACAAGCGACGAGTGGGCATGGATGTCTGACATCTGTGAGGTTTTACGCAACTTTGAGGGATCAACACAGATGTGAGTGGCGATGTCGCTATTATCAGCTTAACCATCTCATTTCTGTGTCTACTGAAACGCTCGCTGCTTACAGTTAAGGCAGACACTTTGCGTATGGAAGAGGCGGAGATGGGGGAAGACAGTACACTGGCTGATAGCCAGACCACCCTCAGTTCATCTTCTCAGCGTGAATTGGATGATGAGGAGGACAAGGAGCAGGAGACAGTTGCCTCTGCTACAGAGGGTAGTACCCATAGCAGGTTTATTCCATCTCTTCAGCGTGGATGGGCCAAAGAGGAGGATGAGGAGATTTAGAGTCATCCTCTTGGTGAGGACAGCAAAGTCTTGTCTGTTGGGACTCTGGCACACATGGCTGACTTTGTTATGCTGCCTTTTCTGTGACCTTCGTGTTACATGCATTTTGGCCAACACCGATTACTGGTTGGTCACCCTTCTCAACCTCCGCTACAAAGATAACTTCTCATCTCTAATTCCTGTAGTGGAAAGGAATAGTAAAATGGTGCAATACCAGAAGGTCCTTGTGGAAAAATTGCTCCAAAAATTTCCAGCTGATAACGCTGGCGGCAAAGGACATAGTTCCTTGGGCAACCGAGGAGGGGAGAAGAAGGGAACACACAGCAGTTCCAACAGAGGCAAGGCAACACTCCCCAAGGCCTGGGACAGTTTCATGACACCCTGCCAGCACCCTCACCCTGATGAGCCGCCTAGTGTCACCTGAAGGGAAAGTTTTGGAAGATGGTGAAGGAGTACCTAGCTGACCAAGCTGGACATGTGGCACAAACTGGCACTCGACGCCTTGGAGGTGCTGGCCTGTCCTGCCACCAGCGTTTTGTCAGAGCGGGTATTTAGTGCTGCTGGGGGGATAATAACTGATAAGCGCATCCGCCTGTCAACTGAAAATGCTGACAGGTTGACTCTTATCAAAATGAACAAGGCCTGGATTGCCCCTAACTTCTCTACTCCAGCAGAGGAAAGCGGCTGAACATAAATGTGGCTTTTATGGTGTATTGAATACACTGTATTCTCATGCACCCCTTCCACCACAAAAAAGGATATATGGTTCAATCTTCCTTTTCTTGTCCTCCTCCTCCTCCATCATAGCAACATGTTTATTAGGCCGCCCTCACTCCTAATGTTTTAGAGGGTCAGCTCAGCAGCAGGCCCTCGCCCCTAATGTTTTAGATGGTCAGCTCAGCAACAGGCCCTTGCCCCTAATGTTTTAGATGGTCAGCTCAGCAGCAGGCCCTTGCCCCTAATGTTTTAGATGGTCAGCTCAGCAGCAAGCCCTTGCCCCTAATGTTTTAGATGGTCAGCTCAGCAGCAGGCCCTTGCCCCTAATGTTTTAGAGGGTCAGCTCAACAGCAGTCCCTCACCCCTAATGTTTTAGAGGGTCACCAGCATGTCCTCCCCACTAATGTTTTAGATGGTCAGCTCAGCAGCAGGCCCTTGCCCCTAATGTTTTAGATGGTCAGCTCAGCAGCAGGCCCTTGCCCCTAATGTTTTAGAGGGTCAGCTCAACAGCAGTCCCTTGCCCCTAATGTTTTAGAGGGTCACCAGCATGTCCTCCCCACTAATGTTTTAGATGGTCAGCTCAGCAGCAGGCCCTCGCTCCTAATGTTTTAGATGGTTAGCTCAGCAGCTGGCCCTCGCCCCTAATGTTTTAAATGGTCAGCTCAGCAGCAGGCCCTTGCCCCTAATGTTTTAGAGGCTCAGCTCACCAGCAGGCCCTCATCCCTAATGTTTTAGATGGTCACCAGCAGGCCCTCGCTCCTAATGTTTTTAAGGGTCACCAGCAGGCCATCGATCATAATTTTTCAAGGGTGTGTATGATGCCCTCCTTTATGTATAATAAAGGGTGTATTGGAGTGCCTGTTCCTTGTAATTTTTGGCAGCCCTTGCACTTTATATACAAATAAATATACAGGGAAAATGTTTCCTAACAATTTTTCCTCTAAAATCGATTTTATCTTCGGTTTTGTGTGTATTATTGTAATTCTGTAAAAGTGGCATAATACTCGGACAGTCCAAGATGCATCCAGACATCCTCCCCATGCTGTTCCTGATGGTGTTTCCATCTGACCTTTTCTTATGAACCAGGCACCCTCCCCTCTTTAGAGCAGGGGGTGCCTGGTTTAATGCTCTGGTTCTCCCATTGACTTCCATTGTGCTCTGGTGCTCTGTAGATCACTCGAGCATCACAAAGTGCTCTACCAAAGCACCAGAGCACTTTTGTGCTCAATCATCACTAGAATGCAGAGTTAAAGTTATTGGAGAATTGCTGTTGTGCTAAAACTATTAAGTCGCCATGGCAACGTGTTCAGGAATTTGCCTCCAGCGTCTGGAAACATATACCGCAGTTTAATTACCTGCGTAAGTACAAACCTACATATCCCAGTGAAAGTGAGAGATTGTAACCAGTTAAAAAACGTGCAGAGCTTAGTCTGATGTTTAGGGAACACCCTGATGGTTGCATTGTTTTTTAAAAGCATTAATACACCCATGCCTGGATGATTGTGCACGAATCTGCTAGAGAAGTGCCGCAAGGGGGATTGCTCTAAGTCAGGGGTGGCCAACCTTACAGACACAAAGAGCCAGAAAAAAAGATGTATGACCACCAGGAGCCACAAGGTATACATTTACACAAATATGCGTGCACACGACAGTATTACTGCAATTGAGTTTTCAAACATTTAAAAGTGTATTTAAACCACCTTCTGTAATGTAGACAACTTTAGTGAGACTTCTGGCAATCTTTGTTTTTCACGATGTGTTTCCAATCTGGCTTGTATTCGGACGTTGCTACTCGAAGCAATTTATACCCTCATGCTCAGATGACCGCCCATGCACAGATGACCACCTTATGCTCAGATAAGCGCCTTATGCTCACATGACACCCTCATGCTCAGATGACTGCCTTATGCTCACATGACCGCCCATGCTCAGATGAACGCCCATGCTCAGATGACCGCATTATGCTCACATGACCACCTTATGCTCAGATGACCACCTTATGCTCAGATGACACCCCATGCTCAGATGACCGCCCTCATGCTCAGATGACCGCCCTCATGCTCAGATGACCGCTCTCATGCTCAGATGACACCCGCATGCTCAGATGACACCCGCATGCTCAGATGACCCCCCTCCCCATGCTGAGATCATGTGTGTGTGTGGGGGGGGTGATTTGACATAGAGGAGATATGAGCATTGGGTGTCTGATTTTTGGTGTCTTAAGTAAGCACTGGGAGGGCTTATTTTGTGGGTCTGAGGAGGATTTGGGGGTCTTATCTGAGCTCATAATATCCCCGTGTCAGATCAGACCCCCATTAGACCCTCCCTAGCCTCAGACCAGACCCCCAATAGGCTCAGCCAGCCTCAGATTAGACCCCCAAAGCCCCCATCCTCAAATTAGACCAATAGGCCCCCCAGCCTCATATCAGACCACCAATAGCCCCCCCAGCCCCATATCAGACCCCCAAAGCCCCCAGCCTCATATCAGACCATCAATATGTCCCCCAGCCTCAAATTATACCCCTATCAGCCCCTCAGCCTTAAATTAGACCCCTATCAGCCGCCTCAGATCAAACTCCCAATAGGGCCCCTGGCCTCATATCAGACCCCCAATAGGGCCCCTGGCCTCATATCAGACCCCCAATAGGCCCCCTGGCCTCATATCAGACCCCCAATAGGCCCAGCAACCTCAAAATTAGACTTGTATCAGCCCCCCATATCAGACCACCAATATGCCCCCATCCTCAAATTAGATCCCTATCAGCCCCCCCAGCCGCAAATGAGGCCCCATCAGTCCCTCCACACCTCAGATGAGCCACAATCAGACCTCAGATCAGACTTTCAAAATAAATAATAAACTTACCTCTCCAGTTCCGGATGGCGCTGCCTCTTGGCAGGTTCACTTACCCTCCCTGGTCTTCTCCCCGCCATGCTGTACTGTGACCTGACTGCGCACAGCGTCAGGTCACAGTGCGCGTCTACGTGCACTACGTCCTGACACTATGTGTCAGGACACAGCATGGAGGGGAGAAGACCAGGGAAGGTAAGTACAGCCACTGCTGCGCTGTTCTTACCTTCCCGTGCCTCCCGCATGCTAATGACCGCTTCCATAATGGAAGTGGTCATTAGAATTTTCTGGCAGGGGGCCGAGGCACACACCAAAATGTCCTGCGAGACGCAAATTAAGTTCCAAGGAGCCGCATGTGGCTCGCGAGCCGTGGGTTGGCCACCCCTGCTCTAAGTTGACATTTTGGCCTAATAATTACCTGTGCAGTCGTGGAACTTGTAATGACTGTATGAAATGCATTTTGTGTACCAGCTGCCAGCCCACACATGCTAAGAACTGTCCTCGTGTGTTTGCAATTGAATTCTTCAGTAAAGAAACATTCTACTGCACAACTGCATCATTGCTTCCTGCACGGTTACACTGCATCAACATCTATTGCTACACCAAGGGGCCATGGCTTGCACATCAAAACCACCACCACCAAGGGCACCTTAACCAATATCAGGCAAGAGAACTCCAGACTCAGAATGTGCTCCAAAGGGGAAAAAAAGGTGCGTCTTTCCCATCATTGCACGGCCCAGTGTCAGAGTGAGTGAGTACTGCAACTACCATTCTTGCTACTATCACTCTTATCCTTTCCTCCTCTGCTCTCCTCCCATGTGGTACGCTGCACATGGCACACACATCCTCTCACATCCCTGACTGAGCTCACAATGGTGCCTGTGCTTTGAGTTAACCCATATACTGATGGAGCAGCCATTATCTTATCCCCTGATTGGCTGACAGGCTGTCTGCAAAGCATTATAGGCAAGACCGCCAGCTGGAGCTCTTCCCAGGGTCATGTTATTTTTGTCTTTATGCTTTGCCCTGTAAAAGTAAAATGGTGATTACAGTTTTGCGTTATTCACCAAAACTTTGTTTGGCAGAAGAATCTTTTTGAAATTTATGACTAATCTGATTAGTTTAGAATCAATTCGCTCATCTCTAGCTCCGATATCAAATCCAAATGGCATTGTCTTCTTCCTTAAACTACTGATTTGAGCAAGTCCCCTCAGGTACCCTACATGCTTATCAAGTTCTTAATTAATTCTTGACACATACTTCACATGTTGGAAAATTTTTATTGAGTGTTTCATGATAGGAGACAGAAGATAAAATGGATGACTATATAGTTGTCATAGTCTGAACCACTGAGCAGAGGGCACTGGTGTAATGTGCAGTTACTGGTCCCCGAGTAGTGGATTCGCTTCTATCTTCTTAAACCCTGTGAGAAATAGAAGATAGCCATGAAATGTATATACAGATGTAACTCTGCTAAACTTTACTCTGATAACACATGTCAGTGTTCTCTTGGTTATCTTGTGACAAAAGCCATAGAAATCTATTGAAAATTTAGTTATCTTTTTCTTGCCTTTCTTTACTTAACACGTTAGCTATCAAGTTTAGCTCAGCTGCATCTGTATATGTGCAATTGAATCACTAGTTGTTAGTAGCTTCAACTCAAATATCCCTTTTCCTTTTGCTACTGGTTAACATTCATAGATTCAATGCATTCTTTTTTATGTCTACATGAATTGAGTCTGCATATGTTAACTATAATATCAACTAATGTCTCATCATTTCCTGCTTCTTATCATTGAATGAAATGAATGGGAGTAGCTCTGCAGTTATCAGCTCTGTCCACTCTAGAAATGGATGGAGCAGTGCAGTCCCGGGGCTACTGGAGTTGCTGCAGAACGGTTACTTGGCAGGAGTGTCAAACCCAAATCAATCAGATATTGATGGTCTATGCTGAGAATAGAATATTGAAGTACTGGAAAGCCTTTTAATTGTTAAATAGCCAGATGATTCCTGAAATTCATGAGTGTCATAGCACTATTGAAAAAATGTTATGCAGCTACATATGTACCTAGGGGAATGTAATGTTCCTTTTAAATTAGACCTATTTCACACTTGTGTTGCTAATTGGATCAGTTTTAATTTTGCACATCAGCATTCAGTTCCAGTTCTGTTAGGATGCAGTTGTGTAAAATCAAAACGGAACAAACCTGATCCATCACTAAATGCATTAAAAGTCAATGGGTGATGGATCCACTATTGACTTACATTGTTTTTAGTGACTGATCCGGTTTAGGGGTTGTTCACATATCAGTTATTTGATCAGTTATTTCCATCAGTTATTGTCAGCCAAAACCGGGTGCGGGTCAAAAACACAGAACAGGTGCAGATCTTTTCACTATACCTGATCTCTGTGTAGCCTCCACTCCTGGTTTTGGCTGACAATAACTGATGGAAATAAACTGATCAAATAACTGATATATGAACAACCCCTTATTCTGTTTCAATGACCAGACAAAAAAATGCAGCTTGCAGCGGTTTTGTCTCGGTCACAAAATGGAATGCTAATGGAACGGAGGATATCCTGAACAGATCTCTTACCATTCAGAATGCATTAGGACTAAACGGAACCCTCTGCAGATCTCAATACCAGAAAACAACAACACAAGTGTGAAACAGGCCTTATACTGTTTTTTTTTTTTTTTAATTTATTACACTACAAATAGATGCTGCAAAGAGGGAAAATTTCATAACTGTGCACAGATTTGGAAATTCTCTAATGGAGAAATCTGAAAAGATCTAAAGGGGTTTTCCGGGGGGAAAACATTAAAAAATAGGGGCCATAAATTGTTAATAAAATGTTGGTTCTATGTTGGAAATCCAGGCCTTGGGTCAAAACAGGTTAATATGCTTTGGCTTTAAAGAGCAACTTCAGTGTTTCCTATTGATGGTATTCATGGTATTTACAGGTGCATAGTGTAGTGCACAAATAGGATTTAATATATAAGTATGAGAAACTCTATGGGTAATAAAAGGAGGTCCTGACACTAATGTAAAATGATATGATTTCCATCCAGGTTAAAGGTAAATTCAGATATATGCAGGAAAGGGAGAAAAGAAAAAGGTTTGGTACCTTGAATACCGAGTAGGTGAAATGACTGGACAACCCCTTTAATGTATATGTAAGATATATAAAAGGTATGTGTTTCGTATGGTATTTTTACATCAAAATAAAAAAGTACACAATACCCAACTCACTGATCCCTCGTTGCTCCAGTTATTATGCTGTTCTGTTTCTCTCCACTTCATGGCCTCACCACAGCACACAGAAAATGGCTTGGAATACCAGCTATGCTAGTCAGTGACCACTGCGATGACCTGTCTCAGGCAGTGATTGGCTGATCCAGCATTTAAAGAAATTTTCTACAGTAGGTGTTGAGCCAGGACATGAAGAAAAGCGTGGAGTAGCATCAGAAAGGCAGTGACTGGGGATTATTGAGGTGAGTAATGGTTATTTTTTATTTTAAAGAAAAGGAAAAATTCTATACAGATATTAAGAACTCAAACCTTTGAAGAAACACCATTTAGATGCATAGACGCTGGAATTGAAGCAGCAGCCTTTTCCTTCACATTGCTCCTTTGTTATACCAGGGTGTCCACAATCAGCTCTCTCGTCAACCTTTACATCGCAGTGAGCTACGACTGAATGTAGACAAGTCATTAGGGATTATCAATATAGCCATTACTATTAGGAAGGTCTTTAAAAATGTTACATTACATATGGGAGGAGTGAGTCCCACTCAGTCTTTCCCGTTCAGCAATAGCATGTGGCCACGTTTTATTGAGTTTTATATACTAGTTCAAAACAACCACTATTCCCAATTTTTACCATGCTGTAACAGAGAATCGCTACTCTAAACTATTATATTACACAAAATACATCCATAGCTAAATATTCCCATAAAAGTATATTAAATATACCAATACATATAATAATATAGGATAAATTGAGTATTCCTACTCTCAGACACCCAATGGATTGCAACCTCTCAACAATCATATATGAGGCAATAGAAATTATTTCATATTTGCTGCTTACTAATGATCTTCAGGATTTTCATTGCAATAGAATCCGTGTGTAATAGTCATATAAATAGCCCACACATACATGTATGAATAGTTTTACTGATGATAGTATAGAACCTAGGGGAAAAAAATTACTACTGAGAAAAAAATAAATCCTTACCTCTGCTGCAGGGGGCATTGTACTCAGCCACAGAATGCTCATCTGTAATAGAGATATAATATACAGAATCAATGTGAGACTCACTAATTGTAACATATTACTTATGTATAAAATATAGAATATTACTTATATAAATGTTATTGTTAGGCCTGGGACTTCTGCCATACCTCCCGCTGTCTCACCTGTCATATCCCCAGCATCTTCCTGCTTCGCTGTCTGCTGCTGTCTCCGGCAGATGGGGCAGGCGCCTGCCTGCCAGGCACATCCTCCGGCTACACTGCTTAAATGCTCCATCCCATGCTGGAGTCCAATAGGGGTGAGCGCCCACCGCTTCCTGTCATTTATGCTGCCAGGGGCATGTGCTTCCTGCCTGCCAGCAGGCTCCTGGGCGAGGTTACAAGTTTAAATCTAATTCTTCTTCTAGGAAGTTGCCTGAGCATTGAGTTACTAACAGTAATATTGAAGGTGTTCTGTTCTGATCTTCTGGTTTGACCCAGCCAGTTTGAACATTCTATTTGCCGCCTGCATCGACTACTGGACCTGTCTGACCCTGAGTCTGTCTGATCTTCTGTATCATACTACTACCTGATACTGGCTACTGACCCTCTTGATCATCATCATTATCATCTGCTGTCTTTAGTTCAATCTTCTCTGCAATACCACTTCTCATCACCATGTCTGCTACTGGACTTAGTTCGCACTAACTGCGGTCCTAACTGCAACTTGAGCTATTTGAGCATTACCTGTTGTCTGACTCCCTGAGCATAGGTCATCAATAAATATAATTCGGATAACCCCTTTAAATCTTATAAGTTGGCACTTCACTTCCTGGGTCTTTTTTCCTGTCACTGTTTTCCTGATTAACCCTGCGTGCTACAAACTCAAACTGCCAGTATCTCTTCGAATTCCTAACTGTTTTCATGCTTCATTATTGAAGCCTGCTGTATTTAACAGTTTCTGTAAAGGTGCCTCTGAGAAACCTCCTCCAGTCACCATGGATAATGGATATGAAATCAAGGATCCTGGGTGCCTGGTCCTTCTGCCATACCTCCCACTGTCTCACCACTCATATTTCCAAGTCATGTCCTGTTTATTTATTATACTCACTTCCATATTCCACAGCACTTTACAGAAATTAGCATTACACTGTCTCTGATGCAGCTCGCAATCTAAGGTCCCTATTAGTATGTCTTTGGAGTGTGGGAGGAAGCAAACCCAGGCAAACACAGGCTTCATGCATAAACTTCATGCTGATGTCGTTCTTGGTTGGATTGACCGGGCAAGGCAGTATAAACATCATCACCCCTGGTCCTGTCAATCAAAGTGCAGAGGGCACAGCAGTTGCAAAGAAAACTAAGCTTTTAGGTGTAATGGTAACACCCCTGTTGCTCCGAGAGGCTCATTTGCATAAATGAAAACTTAATTTTTCTCAGCAATGTGGTCACATATGAACGTGGGACTAACACAGATTCCTTCAGCTGTCAAGCGCACATACAACAGGTCAACAGTTTCATAGGTATAAATCTGCTGACAGATGCCTTTTAAAGGGATTATCACACTTGGAAACTACTTATTAATGTTAGGCCTCTTTTACACGAGCGTGACGGATTGGCTCAGGGTGCGTTCAGGAAAACTCGCACCATTTTGCAAGCAAGTTCAGTCAGTTTTGTCTGCGATTGCGTTCAGTTGTTCAGTTTTTCCTCTCGGGTGCAATGCGTTTTTATGCG
This sequence comes from Rhinella marina, assembly GCA_900303285.1. Lineage (NCBI taxonomy): Eukaryota > Metazoa > Chordata > Amphibia > Anura > Bufonidae > Rhinella > Rhinella marina. The sequence continues at coordinate 15,482 of ONZH01008383.1, forward strand.
TTTTTCACGCGTGTGATAAAAAACTGAAGGTTTACAAACAACATCTCTTAGCAACCATCAGTGAAAAACGCATTGCATCCGCACTTGCTTGCGAATGCAATGCGTTTCTCACGCAGCCCCATTCACTTCTATGAAAAGCGCAGAATATAGAACATGCTGCGATTTTCACGCAACGCAGAACTGATGCGTGAAAAAAAATGCTCATGTACAGAGACCCATTGAAATTAATGGGTCAGGATTCAGTGCGGGTGCTATGCGTTCATGTCACGCATCGCCCCCGCGCGGAGAACTCACTCGTGTGAAAGGGGCCTAAGCCAGGCCACTGATCAATTAAACTCTGCTGGTCTGGCTTTTCTTACCCATGGTGATCAATTACGATAACTGGAGGAATCTCTGTGCAACTCATCATTCAAATGAATGGATACCCACATAGTCATGCTGAGTCCACCAGGGTAGAAGCTGGACTTTGCTGCCATTCTCTGTTCTAGCTGATAGATGGGGTGCCTGTAGTGAGGATGGCTAATATTTCATTTGAAAAAGGTCATCAAGATCGGAACGGTAAATCTCTGGAAACCTGCTTTCTTCTCCAATAAAGGGTTTTATTGGGATTTTACGCTGATGCCCTATCCTCAAGATACAGTAGGTTATCACTGTCTGACTGGTGGTTGTCCTGTCCTGAGAACATTAATCATTCAAGGGACATTGAAATGTTTGTTCTGCTGATTGGCAGTTACCCCAGTCCTCTGCTCTTCTATGTAGTGCCTTGCATATACAGCATTTTGGCCATTGTGCAGCAAGACTTGATGCAGCCCATGGATTAGGTGGATAGATATTCTTGCTTTATTGCATGGTGGGCATAGTTGGATTGATTTTTGGATCAAGTGAAAAATCATGTTCCCCTAGGATATAAATTTCACCTGACAATGCAGTACATGTCCCCTTCTGCCGATATTTTTAGTGTTAATTTATTAATAATAGATGTACAGAGTGTATTTCCTGTTTTATATGGTAGTTTAACATAATCTTCACTTCCAACATATTTATCACAGCTTTATTATTTATTTTATGCACTTTTATAGCGCTACAATATTCTACAGGGCTTTACAGACATTTGCATCAAGCTCTTTCCAATGGGCCTCACATTCTAAGTTCCCTATCAGTATGTCTTTGGAGTGTGGGAGGAAACGGAGTACCTGGAGGAAACCCACGCAAACACGGGGAGAACATACAAACTACATGCAGATGTTGTCCTTGGTCGGAATCGAACGTAGGATCCCAGCTACAGTGCTAAGCCACCGTGCTGCCCTACAGCTTTACATATGGACCAAGATATTATATTTTAGCATTATTCTAGCATCTAGAGAATACATGAATATCACACTTTACCCTCTTATATTTTCACTTACCTGGAAAATAATAATCGTGGACTACAACAGTGGCAGGCTGCAGATTCTCTACATTTAAGTCTCGTTCCAGAGTAAAGGCAAAGCTTTCAATTACATGGTCGAGCTGCAGGAAAAAGAAATAAGGGCGGGAAATAAGGAAATACGGGATTTTTGGGAGAAAGATCCAGGTCTGACAGTTTAGCAATTTTCATATCATAGGTCATTTATTCCTCACAGATCCACAGACCTTAAAATGGCCAAACGCCTCCAATAGGTGTCAGCTGAGAGATCATTCGGCACACAGCTATTCTCCCTCTTGTCAGGTGGCTTTATTACCAAGGATTTGTCACCCTCTAGCAATAACAAACCCTCCATCTATTTTTTTGGACAAGTTGTATTATACCAGTGTATCTCTTTCCAAAAGGATTAGTTGATCTGTGACAATTTCCAAAAAGGTTTCCATAACCTTATTGTCAGGATTTTTCGTGGAAAGTTAAACATCAGAGAAGATTCCCTCCCCTAGCCTTATTTGCTCCTCATCAAACAAGTCATCAAGGCGTCTTTTATCTGATAAATCACTGGGTTCTAATCCCAAACTGCAGACACTTTTTTATTATGTTAACCTCAGTTAACCCAAATATTAAATCTGTATATTGGGACAAAAAACAGACCAGTCTTTAGCATTCTCATTTCAGTGTCACTGAGCTGTCTATGGATAAATTGATAATTTGGAGATTGTTGGTCTTAGTGTTAGAGGAGCAAGTTGCTTTTCCCTGTTCTACTAACACCCCTTCTTCTACACTCTCAAATTCCAGAATTGCCTTTTTTTTTATTGAGACTTAAATTGTTTACTGGCAATATTGTAATGGTTCTGCTTACCTTATCCAGATAAATGGAGATCTTCTCTGCTGATACTTCTGTCCTTCGGACACCTGGAAGCTGTTTCAGCTATAAAAGTAGAATTATTTTTGTTATGAAATGATCATTTAAAGGAAGTCCTTCACCAGGAAATTTGGTGTAAAACCAGGCACAGTTCATTGTAGAACGAGCTCAGCTGAATATAATGACACCTTTTACTTAGTGACCATTACTTCATTCTGGAGATAAAGCACTTTTTATCCATATGCAAATGAACAGTTAAAGTGAACCTGTCCGCTGATTTCTGCTGCCCTATCTGAGATCAGCATAAATTCAGAGAAGCAGAAATCTCTGGGGAATAGATTTATATGATTTGGAGCAAGACTTCTCACTAAAAAATGGAGTAAAACCCTGACATGACTCCTAGGAGAGACATCCTTGCCCCTTTTCCTTTCTCTGCCAGCCCCTCTCTCTCCTTCTTGATTTATAGAGCCAGGTGAGATGACTATGAGAAATATGTCCTGTCAATCAAGGAGATGGAATGCTCAGAATGTCTTGGGCCTACCGTGGGTGCACTTAAAGGGGTTGTCTAGGTTATTTTTTTGTTCTTTGTATGTTTTTTTAACTAGTCAGATACAACAGATTTTAAATGCACTTTGTGTTTACAAAGCTGCTCCTTTCTCAGATTTCAGTCAGGGTCACATGACCTGTGATGTCAGCTTGCCTCCTTGCTAATCTTGTATTCGTGCACCAAGTAGATAACAGTCTGTACACGAGATGTCACTGTGCTGGCCATGCCCCCCATGCACTATCTGAGCTGCCAGCTGCTCTGTGTCTCCTTCTCCCTAAATTTTTTCAGATATTACATTAACCCCTTCAGCCAGCACAAGGCTGAAGACTTTACTACAGTAACTGCAGGCAGTGAGGAGACAAATGCTGGGCACAGGAGCTGACAGAGGAATTGTATTGCACAAGAACAGGCAGGGGGAAGTTCCTGTGTGTATCAGCAGTGTCATTGTACAGCTGGGACTTGTAGTCCTACACATAAAACATGCTGCTGAGTATCCCAGCCGGCAGACATGCCACTCAGCACTTGTATTCACTCCCTTTGCAGAGCAGGGGGAGGGGGGGGAGGGGCAGAGATGTTGTTATATGCATGTAAACAAAGGCCAGAAGAGAACCAGGGAAATGAAGAAATATAGATTTTTTTTTGCCTAAAATTTGCTAGTTACTAGTTATATATTGCTGCCCATCAGATTTACAGTGCTATATTTTTTTTCATAACTCGGACAACCCCATTAACCATTTATATGCATATGGATTTAAAGTATTTTTCTCCTGAATGAAGTTGTGGATCACTGAGTGAAAGATTATATCATTATATTAAGCTAGGCCTACCCTCTGCTTAATATGCAAACTCCATCTCCATTACATCCTTTGACCTCAAACAGTTATTCATGTGATATCACTTTGTACATTCTGTGTAGGCTCAGATACTTGCTGTGGGACTGGTATAAATAAAGATATGTATAACCACCAGTCCAATATTGTCACAAATATGTAGCCAAAACATCTCTGATTTATGGAGGCATGGACTCCAACTAAAGACCTCTTATTGTAATCTGTGGAATCTGGCACTAAGAAAGTAGCAGCAGAGTCTGTAAAGGGTGATAAGTAGAGATGATCAAATCAACTTTGGATAGTACATTTGAAGTCGATTTGCTAAAAACTTTGTTCTAATACTGTACAGAGATCCTTGTCCATACAGTATTAGAATGTATGGACTTCGATGAGCTGAAGTTATTACTCCGTGAAGTCGAGCAAGAATTTGTGTAATAACTTTGAGAATTAATTATTAGTGTAAAAAAACTTGGAACCAGACTCGGGTTCATTTCAGAGTGGTACCTTGGAACGGATTCAAATCCAACCAAGGGCAACATCTGTATGGAGTTTCCATGTTCGCCTTTTGTTTGTGTGGGTTTTTTCCCAAAAGACATACTGGTAGGGAATCTAGATTGTGGGCCCCATTGGGAACAGTGAGTGAGGACAATGTCCGTAATACTCTGCAGAATGTATTGGTGCTATAAAAGCAGGAGAAATTAAAAGGGTTGTCCAGCTTTTATTAAGTGATGGATTATCCTCAGGACAGGTCATCACTAATCGGAGAGATCCTACAATCTGTTGATTAGCTGTTGGTGTAGCTCCAGCACAGGAATGACACAGCTCCATCAACTGAGTAGTGGAGGGATTCTGTTACTATAATGCTGTTCCCATTGAAGTCAATGGTAAACTCTTTGCACTACATAGTTGATGGAGCTTTGTAGTTGCTGAAGATACAGCTGATCGGTGGGGCTGCAGATTGCCGGACCCCTGTCGATCAGCTACTCATTGCCTACCCTTACTAAAAGTTAGACGGCCCCTTTAATTAATATAATCAGTTCAGAGAGTTGATTAACTATTGCGATTCTAGCTAACGTTCCTCACCTTTTCAAGACTGTTTTTATCAGGAATGTATCCGGATATAGGCTCAATCAGGATTAGCGCCATGTTTGTGTTTTCTCGCTTTCCAGAATATCTACAGATAATGTATATTTTAGATTAATGCACTTTTGTTTCAAAAGTAAAATATAAAATTATGATCAAACAACAGCATTGAGTAAGAATGAATCACAAGCAGTAATTCAAGTGGCTCTGTCAAGTGCCCTTTCTGAGAGTAGCATGGGATAGAGAATGAGATCCTGCAGGGATATATGGTTTTCTATGATTTGATTCATTTTGATACGTTTTTTAAATGCTTCCAGATTGCATAGAGAGAGCCTGTGAATCCTGCTTGATTCGCCCACACATATTGATTGGTAGCTACAAACTTATACAGGGAAGCAGGACTCAACTAAGCTTAATTTATGAGATAAGTTATGGCAGCTTTTACGCAGCTTTTAACATAAACATACAGAAAAAAAAATAATAGAAAACTATACATCCCTGAGTTCAGCATCACTTCCTCTATTATTTTCTGGTGTCAGACTTAGGTTTTAAAATGATAAAATCTCAGTCATTGCCCAGAAACAGTCAATCTGTATGGGGATTAGTGATCACAGAAGCAATTGCTCGACTCAGAGGAGGCAGCTGTTGCACGTAGATGCAGATTTCATCTCTTCTCATGATCAGTCAATTAATCAGAAACATTTGGTTCATTCTCGGTAATTGTCTGTTTTATCCAGGTAAACCTTTTATGTAATATGCATTCTGTATTAATCCCTCATGGTTTTCAGGATTTTTGTTTGCTGTCAACTTTGTTTTCCTCTAAAAATCTCTACTGGTAACATGTAGGACTAACTACAGTCAAAATTCTCATTGTGTAATGAACCTGGAACTTAAAGGAGTATTTCAGGATTTTAATGACCTATCCTAAGGATAAGGGCTCATGCACACGAATGTATTTTCTTTCCGTGTCTGTTCCGTTTTTTTTGCGGACCGTATGCGGAACCATTCATTTCAATGGCTCTGCACAAAAAAACGGAAGGTACTCCGTGTGCATTCCGTTTCCGTATGTCCGTATTTTCATTCCACAAAAAAATAGAACATGTCCTATTATTGTCCGCATTACGGATAAGGATAGTGCTGTTCTATTAGGGTCCAGCTGTTCATTTCCGCAAAATACGGAATGCACACGGTCGTCATCTGTATTTTTTGCGGATCCGTTTTTTCATACGGTGGTGTGCATGAGGCCTAAGTTGCTAATATCTGATAAGTGAGGTCCCTGCACTCCCATTGATCAGTTGTTTTAAAGCACAGATGTAGCAGAAGTTAAAGTAATTCCTGGCGTGTTAACACACAAGCTTTTTGGACTGGTTAAGTTTAACAATGTGCAAAGCTTGTTACACTGTTGGGTGAACCAACCTACACTGTTGGGTTAATGTGTTAACTGACTGATGTTGGAGCTTGTTAGATCTGAAGCTCTGTTGCTGGAAGATGGTGCTAGAACTACATAGGTATTTTTACTCTGTAGTGCTGCTCTCATTTACTTCAATAGACTCCTACTGTACTGATATTAATGGCCTATACTGAGAATAGGTCATCAGTATTAAAATCCTAAAATACCCCCTTTAAGGAAGACAGATTCTAGCTTCTACTAGCAAGGATATTGGCATAAAATTATGGTCGAAATAAGGTGTAAAAGTACAAATAGTATTGAGAGAGCCGTCCAAAACAAGTGAACCATGCGGCATACCAACCATACACAAACTTATGTAACTGCTTATACTTGGCACTTTAGGGGGAAAGGTCTGCACCTAATTTATGGCGAGGCTCAGGCCACAAAACAGGCGCAACCTCCGACAGTCCATGTACCTAAATGGAAATCTACATAGATTTCTGCCTTCATTTGTTCCAGACATGGAGTAAATGAAGATAACTTTGTTGCGGCTGATAACCACACCTTTCTTGTTCTAGACACACAACCATTTCTGAAAAGTGTCGAGGGTGACGAAAAACTGGTAGACATGACAGTCTTCGTTTGTGACATTTTAGCACCACTTGTCAGGTACATGGCAGATGATTAATCTTTCCCTATGTGTCCAGTTTGTGTACCCTGATATTCTTCAAAATTTTCTCTCACCTGACATCTATGTGGACATCAAACTTCTTCTGTGATTCATGAGTGCAGGCAGATGGCTCAGTGCTTACATTGAGGGAAAAGTAATCTTTCTCAGATGCATCAGGAAAAGCATAATAATGTAAGTGTGACTGGAAACAGAAGGCAGAAAGTTTAAAACTAACAAATCCTGGACAACACATATTGAATTTAAAAGGGTTCTCCGGGCTTTTAATTTTTATGACCTATCCTCAGGATAGGTCCTCAATATCAGATCAGCAGGGTTCTGACACCAGTCAACCCCGGCAATCAGCTGTATGAAAAGACGGTGCGCGCAATGTGCATGTGCCATCTCACCTTGTCTCTTCCTGCTCACTGCTGCTTTGCCATAGACAGCAGCGGTGAACAGGAAGAGAGTCAGGAGACAGCATGTGCATACTGTGCACGCCTCATGCAGCTGAATGGAGGGGGTGCTGGGGTCGGGCTCCTGCCGATCTGATATTGATGACATATCTTGAGGAAAGTTCATCAGTATTAAAAGACTGGAGAACCCCTTTAATTGTTTCATCGTTTCATTGTTTGTCGTGCTCCAGAAGAAAGCAATCTCATATCAAACAAAGCAGAGTCTGCTACAAAGGGAAGAGTCACCTATCTGTAGATTTCTGGCCCCTCAACAGAGCAGAGCAGGATATTGTTTGGATGGATGAGATGTCTTCAATGTAACTCTAGTGGTTGTTCCGAAACACGAATTAATGTCTGAAAGTATGTACTGTTAAATTTAAGGAGGCATAACTGCTGTATCTTCCTTATGAATGGAGTCCATGACATTGCTGTGAGCTTTATAAACATTTTAGTTTATGATAATTAGTGTTGAGCGAATCGAAGCCAAACAAATTCGCTGTGAAACCAAATTTCCTTGCACTATGTGGTAATGAATATATTTTTCCTGAAATGGCAGCAAAAAAAAAAAAAAAAGTCATACTCATCTAATGTATTTGCTTGCAGAGAGGCTGTAGCAGCCATATTGATCGATTGATGACATCACTGACGTGGTGATGTCACATCACTCTGCGCAAGATTTTGCAGTTGTGATGGTCACGACAGCCTCTCCATGAGCAAATGAATAAAGTGAGTAAGTATTTTTTTTTTACTGGATTACATTGCTCCCGGTACATACAAAGAAATGCACTTCATCATGAATTGAATTCCTTTGTGAAATTCGGTGAAGCAGGTGAATTGAATTTTTAGAAGTTCACTCATAACTAATAGAGATGAGCGAATCGAATCCCACGAAGTGGAATTCGATCCGAATTGCATGATAAATTTAATTTGCTGAGAAGCATGATAAATTTGATTCGTGCTTTGTGGTAACGAATCAATTTAAACTGAAATAGTGTAAAAAACAAAAAAATAATACTTACCTCCTCCATTTGTTCACAACGGGCCGGCCACCGCCATCTTGATTGGACGAAATCCCATGTGTGGTGATGTATGATGTCACCAAGACAGGCGGCGTGACTATGTAATCTCAGGTTGTGCAAGCTTTTGCACCAGATCTTTAAGCAAGATGGCAACAGCTGGCCTGTCGCGAGCAAATGGAGGAGGTAAGTGTAATTTAAATTTATTCTGTGAATTTTACACAATTTTTACTGTGTGAACGCGGCATCTGAGGGGTACAATCGCAGCTCCCTGTCATTGCACCACTACTTACAAAAAAATGCGCCTCATGACGAAGTAATTTGTCACAAAACAATTTTTCTTTGTAAAATTCGGCAAAGCAGCTGAATCGAATTTTCCAAAACTTCACTCATCTCTAATCACTAATGATAGATATAGAATATTATCAATCTCAGGCCACAGATATTCCGTGTTCATACCTGTAAATAGACAAAGCCATCGCCTGCAATGTTAACTGTATATTCTCCAGGGATTTCTGGAAGGTCAACTGTTTGTACAAGAAAACTGTTGCTTTTGTCTACATGAACTATCTTCTGGAATCCGGATTTAGAATTAATTGTCACTGTTGCATCCCCCTTCTTGTGGTTCATGGCTTTGGAATATTTGGCCAGGGCTTGAAGGGCCACAGTTGTATCCTAAAGAGCAGATGAAGATGAATTCACATAGGTTAAATTGGCAACTAAGAAACATAACTTACACTGGCTATATTGGAAAGAGTATTGCTGTCTTGTTCAGAACTGATGCTGCAGTGACAAGAATATTGAATAGTTGAAGAGATCCAAAACCAAATGCAAAAACTTATCTTAAACTCTTATAACTGAAGGCAATTACTTTAACTATGGAATAAATAGACCTACTAATTAGGCTGGGACATTTGTTCTGCAACAGCTTTGATAGTAACTGTTGCTCATTTTTATGCACTTTGTGTGACACTTGTATGAAGTTACTGTATACAAATGCTATTTTCATGTGATCCAATATTTTCTGTGTTACTCTCTATGAACTATTAGGGCTCTCAATTAGTGGAATTGCTGTCAATTTACAGTTCAACCCCAGTACAACCCATCCACATGTAGTGGAAGAATTCCATGTATAAAAAGAGCATTTGCAAATATTCAGCCTGTTAATTTTCTTGTGGAAAGGCCGACACACACAGTTTTGCTATGATGTATGTGAACCTCATGTTAAGCTGGGAGAGTATGATAGGAAGACCTTTGTACTCTCAGCCATCAGACTGGTTTTACATGTACATAATATGGTTACATTTTAGCCTCCATAATACATCTGACACAACCACAATACCTGCTGTTCTACTAAACCAATCTTAGATAGATGAGCCCCATTGTTATCCAAGCCCACTTTCGTAAAGGTATGGCTGCATAGTGACCTGTCACGTGAAAGCAAGTCACAGAAAAGTCATGCACAAAATGTATGGCTACATGGCAACATTTGTGTTGTGCGACATTTCATATAATGTATTTCAATGGCGTTAAAATGTGACATGCTGCAACTGAAAAACAGTTTAAAAAAAAAAAATCAGTCTTGGATACATTTTTTGTGACTGTTACATCACATTCACAGCATGCCACATTGCATCACAATTGAAACATATTACCTGAAATGTCACACAACTTTCTTGTCCTGCGACACATGTACCAGGACTTTCTAGTATCCGAACCCCAAAAACATAAAAACATGAGGACTCTAGGTGTTGTGGATGTCATGTGGAAGTTAAAATGTAGCAGTATCACACATATGTGATGCTGATCTTGGACTAAATGGTTTTGAGTTTTTTTTAGAACGAGATGCAACCTGAGAAGATTGGAAGCCTCCATATGCATTTTGTAGGGTCACAAGCCCATGGATGACAGCTGTGCTTTCTTCAAGATGTTTGGTGGTTACTGTCTTCTCGGAAAGCAAGGCGAGAAGAATATATGCTAGCGTCTCAACATCGTCATGATCATCAGGGTTTGTTTTCCAGTGCTTTTTTCCTTCTGTTAAGAAAATTATGAATAATATGTTCTTAAAGAATCATAAAAGGAAATAATAAATATATAATAAAATAAGGTAGCCCAGTACTGTCTAAGTAAAGAGAATCAACAGTCCATGTTTATTTTAAAAGGGTTGTCCAGGAATTAATAAAAGAAAACTATTGAAAATACTTTAATATTACCTTATTATAAACATATTACCAAATAGCTTTTATTGTTTATAATGTTTTTTTTTTTTTTAATTTTTAAGGGGGCAAGCATCAAAAGAAATAAAATGGCCGCAGGCCTATTAATACACACAAAACTTAGTAACAAAGCTGCCAGGGTTAATTCAAAGCAGTTAGCTAAAGAGCTGTCTCAGCTCACCTCACTACTCTTGCTGTCATGAATTACAATCTTACACACAGCTGATAAGATAGTAGTAGTGAGGTGAAGGTAAAGAGAAGGAGGTTGGGGATGTGGCTAATGAGCCGCAGCCCTTCTATACACTCTGTCAAATGAACCATGGCCCATAAAAGTCTGTTGTTTCCATCCTGTTTGTACTTTCACTTCGCTCCATTAGGCCTCTTTCACACTAGCGTTAGCACGGATCCGGCACCTAAAGGGTGCCAACGGATCCGTGCTAATGCTATACATGTGTGGAGCCGGAGCAGCGCTCCGGCCCCACACGACACACATTGAAACAAGACACAGACATACATACAGACATACATACAAACATACATACTCACATACTCCAGGGACGCCGGCAGAACGTCTTCACGCGCCTCCTGCGCGCAGTGATGACGATTCCCCACAGCGCCCTCTGCTGGGCGCAGTGGGGAAACGTCATAGCTGCGCGCAGGAGACGCGTGAAGACGTTCTGCCGGCGTCCCTGGAGTATGTGAGTATGTATGTCTGTATGTATGTCTGTGTATGTTTGTATGTATTCTGTATGTATGTAGCCGGATCCGGAATGACCCCCCATTGCAAATCAATGGAGGACAGATCCGGATTACTGGTGTGTCCACACCAAACGGATCCGTCCCCATTGACTTACATTGGGGGTCATTCCGGATCCGGCTTGGTGCGGATGCCTGGACCGGAGAGCAAACCGCAGCATGTTGCGGTTTGTTCTCCGGTCTGAAGACGGAACGGAATGCTTTCAGGAGCATTCCGTTGTCTTCAGTTCAGTTTTGTCCCCATTGACAATGAATGGGGACAAAACTGAAGTGTTTTTTTCCGGTTTTGAGCCCCTATAACGGAACTCAATACCGGAATTTAAAAACGCTAATGTGAAAGTAACCTTACTAGACACAGCTGATATACTTATCAGCTGTATGTAAGATCGTAATTCATGGCAGCAAGAGAAGTGAGGAGAGTTGAGACACCTCTTTAGCCAACTGCTTTGTTGCAACCCGTGCAGCTGTGTTAAGCACTGTTCACACTTCAGTTTTTTGGTAAGTTATTTCCATCAGTTATTGGGAGCCAAAACCACAGGCTCCGGTATGTTCTTGATATAAGAATATATTGGCTAAAGTCTCATTTTAACATCAGCGTTAGGGTTTAGCCATATATAATCAATTGCATTACCGCCGCAGTGCACCTTTATTAGTGATTGTTCAAAACCAGTAGCGATCCCTACCCAGAAAAGGTATAAAAAAAATCCTCCTGTTCTGTGTTTTTGACTCACACCTGGTTTTGGCTCACAATAACTGATGGAAGTAACTGATCAAATAACTGAAGTGTGAACTAAGCTTTATTATGACTATTAGGCAGGGTTTTGTATATTTGTGATATTTGCCCCATAGAGAAAAGAACCATTATAAATAATAAAAGCTATTTGGGAATTTATTTATAATAAAGTAATATTTAGACATCTTCAGTAATTTTATTAATTTTGAAGGTATCCTCAAGTGCAGTCAGGAAAACCATCAATCACTATGATGAAACTAGCTCTCATGTGGACCACCCAGGAAAGGAAGACCAAGAGTTACCTCTGCTACAAAGGATTAGTTCACTAGTTACCAGATTAGTTCACTAGTTACCAGATTCAGAAAACACAAATTAACAAATAAATATATTATTATTTTTAGATACATCTATATAGATTATAGTAATAAATATATTATTACTAGCTGAAGGACCTGGCTTCGCCCGGGTATATTTGATCTATTTCATTTAATGTTTGTGTGTGTGACGTAAAAAAAATATCGAGAGTGACCTCTACAGCAGCCCGCCCCTTATAACTGTGACCTCCACAGCAGCTAGAGTGGCCACTGTCTTTACCCCAGAAAGCCAGACCTCACCGGCCATTCCCCCAAACAGTGCCCTTGGTTACCATGAAGACACACCACTAAACATGAGGAAACGCCCCCTGGCTCAGTGAAGACATGGAGGAGAAGCTGCCTGAGCGTGAGCTACTGAAAGGGTGGACATCCCTACGTCCATCCAGGCACTGTGCTGTACTGAGGACAGGGAGCCAGAAAACTGGACTGTCCAGCCTAAAGCCGGACAACTGGCCACCGTAACATCAGCCTGCCCCTAGGGTGGCCAGAGGTCCAGTTTTAGGCTGGACAGTCTGGCTTTCAGACTCCCTGTCCACTGTCCGGCGCAGTGCCTGGACAGACACAGGGATGTCCACCCTTTCAGTAGCTCACGCTCAGACAGCTTCTCCTCCGTGTCTTCATGGAACCAGGGGGCGTGACCTCGTGTTTAGGGGTGTGGCTTCATGGGGTCCGGTGGCACGGATTCACGTTAGGGGAAGGCTGGAGATTCTGGCTTTCAGACTACCTGTCCTCTATCATGCGCAGGGCCTGGATGGACACAGGGGGAGTGGCCTCTTGTTTAGGGGTGTGGCTTTATGGGGACCAGTGGCACGGCTTCATGTTGGGGTAAGGCTGGACATTCTGGCTTTCAGACTCCCTGTCCTCTGTCATGCGCAGGGCCTGGATGGACACACGGATGTCCTTTTGAACAGCTCACTCTCAGACAGCAGCACTGTGCTGTCTGAGCATGAGCTGCACGGAGGAAGTCACACTCCCTCCCACCCCTGCAGCTGACAGAAGTTGATTTTTACCTTCATTTTTTCAATCCCGGTCAGATGTGGAGTGGAAGGGGCGTGGCCTGACTGAGTCGGGGGCGTGACTTAGTGGGTCCTGGGGGTGGGGCTTTTAAGTCCTTCTTTTGAAGGTCGCCTGAATTACAGGCCGATGCCATAGTAATTTTAGAGGAAAGAAAACATCTTTTATTACTACTGAACGGTAAATATATGAAATTCACATTATATGAGGTAATGATTCTAAAACCTTCCCGGACACCTGATGTATCTGTGTGCCAAATTTTGTGATTGTAGCTGCGACGGTGCAGATTCCTTCAGCGGATATACACACACACACACACACACACACACACACACATACTGTACACTCAGCTTTATATATTAGATTTTTAGATACATCTACCGTGATTTTATTATATATTTATACCAACACCATCACGATTTTAAATTGTTGATACTATACTCAAGGTGAAAACCAACAAATATCATACTCCTCTGCAAGACCAAATGTACGAAAGTGCTCGTCACTGAGAGAATTAGGCCTTTATGATTGAATTGCCCCAAAGAAGCTACTGCTGAGGAATAAGAAAAAGAAGAATAGCTTGCACTAAGAAACAGAATGAATATTAGACCAATGGAAACTGAATTTTTGGTTCTAACCACCATGTTTTTGTGAGACACAGAAAAAATGAGCAGATGGCTTCTACAAGTGTGTTTCCCATCCTGAAGTATGTAGGAAAAGGTAAGAAAGTGGTGGTGCTCAGCATATGACATTGTTGGCCATTTATTCAAAATTCAAGGCACAGATCCAGCATGGTTACTACATGCTGTATCGACATGCCATGCCAGCTGGTTTGTGTTTAATAGGATCATCATTTGTTCTTCAACAGGAGAATGGCCCCAAACACACATCCAGGGTTTGTAGTAGGAAAAGCAGACAGATGCTCGGCACCTCTGGAAACGTCTTCAAGACAAAATCCTGCTATCCTTTGTTGGCAATGACAGAGGTCAAACATTTTCTGTAAGTCTTCACAAGGTTGGCGCACACTGTTGCTGGTATGTTGGCCCATTCCTCCATGCAGATATCTTCTAGAGCAGTGATGTTTTGGGGCTGTTGCTGGGCAACCCGGACTTTCAACTCCATCCAAATGTTGTCTATGGGGTTGAGATCTGGAGACTGGCTAGGCCACTCTAGGACCTTGAAATGCTTCTTATGAAGCCACTCCTTCATTGCCCTGGCGGTGTGCTAGGGATCATTGTCATGTCAAGACCCAGCCACGTTTCATCTTCAATGTCCTTGATGATGGAAGGAGGTTTGCACTGAAAATCTCACAATACATGGCCCCATTCATTTTTTCATGTACACGGATCAGTCGTCCTGGTCTCTTTGCAGAGAAACAGCCTAAAGCATGATGTAGCCACCCCCATGTTTCCCAATAGGTATGGTGTTCTTTGGATGCAACTCAGCATTCACTCTCCTCCAAACACGATGAGTTGTGTTTCTACCAAACAGTTCTACTTTGGTTTCATCTGACCATATGACATTCTCTCAATACTCTTCTGGAACATCCAAATGCTCTCTAGTAAACTTAAGATGGGCCCGGATATATACTGGCTTAAGCAGGGACACACGTATGACACTGCAGGATCTGAGTCCCTGACGGTGTAGTGTGTTACTGACGGTAGCCTTTGTTATGTTGGTCCCAGCTTTCTGCAGGTCATTCACTAGGTCCCCCCGTGTGGTTCTGGGATTTTTACCCACAGTTCTTGTGATCATTTTGACCCCATGGGGTGAGATCTTGCGTGGAGCCCCTAATCGAGGGAGATTATCAGTTGTCTTGTATGTCTTCCATTTTGTAATTATTGCTCCCACAGTTGATTTCTTCACACCAAGCTGCTTACCTATTGCAAATTGAGTCTTCCCAGCCTGGTGCAGGTTTACAATTTTGTTTCTGGTGTCCTTCGACAGCTCTTTGGTCTTCACCATAGTGGAGGTTGGAGTGTGACTGTTTGAGGTTGTGGACAGGTGTCTTTTATACTGATAACAAGTTCAAACAGGTGCCATTACTACAGGTAATGAGTGGAGGACAGAGGAGCCTCTTAAAGAAGAAGTTACAGGTCTGTGAGAGTCAGAAATCTTGCTTGTTTCTAGGTGACCAAATACTTATTTTCCACCATAATTTGCTAATATATATTTTTTTTAAATAAGACAATGTGATTTTCTCGATTTGTTTTCTCATTTTGTCTCTCATAGTTGAGGTCTACCTATGATGTCAATTACAGGCCTCTCTCATCTTTTTAAGTGGGAGAACTTGCGCAATTGTTGGCTGACAAAATATTTCCCCCCCGTACCTCTTACATTGCATTTCCCCCCATGTATTAAGTTTAATTTATTAATAGGTAAATGGGCTAAATTATACCTAGGTCTAAGCCCATATTTATGTAGGCATAGTCTAACCAGAAGCCACTCGAGCAGGGGCTGCCAAAAGTCAAATGCAATCTTGTCTAAGCATAGTGTCTAGGCAGTTAATCATGGCAGTTAGGGCAAGAGATAGTTAAGCTACGTGAGCTACAGTACACAAACTTGGGCACAACTTCATAACATTATTGCTTCTGTTCTTACAGTTGGTATTGCTGTTGGTACCCTCTGTGCCTTCTATCCATATTAATCCCCTTCTCTTTCCATCACCACTGTACAGTTCACATATGCTTTTTACTATTTAGCATCACCTTGGCTAATAGTATGCCATGGTTCAGTATAAAAAACACTCACAAATGAGTGATCTGCTGTCTCCTTTTATTCTCTTACTAGCTGCAGATGACAGCTCACCAAACCCTCTTCCACCTTCTTCATTTGCTAATCACAGCTTCTCATCTACCATGCAAAAAAACTGTGAGAATTTGATTAACATTTGCTGTATGTCTTCTCCTGTCTTTTTTAAATGCGCTCTTTGGAATTCTTGGTCAGTCTGCAACAACCCCCCCCCCACTATTCATGACATTTTTCTTCTTTTTCCCCTCTTCCGAGCGGGGGGGTGCCTGGTTTAGCCCCATTGACTAACATTATGCTCGGGTGCTCGGCCGAGCACTCGAGCAACCCCTAGTGCTCGGCTAGAGCACTCGAGCATACGACAATAGTAGCAGAAAATGTATTACCTTTTGTTACAGCTTTCTCATCCAGTTTTTTCAGCATCTGGTCTCTCAGTTCACTCTCTCCTGATAAGGTGAAGGCATATGCCATAAGAGCCAGGGTGTAAGATGATACATCACTGTCCGCTGATTTCCTGAGACAGTTCAAGGCATTTTCCACAGTACTTTCCTAAACATAACATAAACAAGACAACTTCATAGACATGATTACTATAATATCTATATGATTCTTGATGGTTAGTGGAGAGCATGACGTGTTATGCGGGATGATTTTGTTATAGAAAAAAGTGGATCCGGCGCCCATTGACTTACAATGATTTTCATCCCGTATCTGGTTTGTTGCATTTTAATTTAATACTCTGCTCTGAATAGGACTGGCTATAATGAAATAAAGAAATTCTTAGCCACAAGAACATGCACAACTTTTATGTCATGTCCATTACACTTTTGTACTATGGACACGACTATGGGGGTCATTTACTAATCTGAAATACGCCTAAATTAGATGACTTTTTCCCACTCACGCCAGGTCAAAAATGGTGGGCGTACTGTGGGCGGGAAGAGGATGAGCAGGCACCTGCACCTTTAACAGTGAGTTTCACAGCACCTGACCCCTTGAATTTTGCATTTGGGCCCATGTGTATCAAGTTATGCATCCATTCTTTTCAAATCAGCAAGTGTCTTATTCTGCATTGTATTTAATTTTGCTTAATATTAAATGCCTATGACATGTTTTACCAAATTTACTAATTAACAGCAGGAACATGACATATCTAAAATGACTTACATTATATGTTTTCTGTTGTTCCAGGAGAGAGATTAGGATGAATGCAGTACGACCTGCATCATTATCTCCCTAAAATAATAAAACAAGTTTCAACATTTTTGGCTTAAATATTTTATGTAGTGTACATTTCTCCACAAGATTTAGAAATAATAAATCTGTTTATAAAGACCTGCTTTTATTCAATTGAAGCTAGTCTAGAAATCAGCTGATTACCCCAATTAAGGCTACTGAAATCTGCATCTGATATCATCCAACCACTGTTAACACATCAAGACCTCCTCTTTGATAGTAGCTCTAGGCTCTAGCTCATAGAGGATGGTCAAGCTTGAGAACGACCTCTTGTAGGTAAAATGTGGAATAAAGGATTCGTGTTTGATCTACTGTATTTTTGGAACACTGCAGAGTTTCCACAGGCAGGGCTAGGTCATGACTAAAATATCCCCTAACAGATCCCTGAGAGAGCCCTGGGGGATTTTTTCATGACCTGGAAACAACCTATATACAACCTGGTTACAGCATGGTCAAAAGCATGAGGACACCATCATGCACATATAATTATTTCATTTCAAAAGCATGGGCATTCATGTGCAGTAGGGCTCCTTGATATTGCACGAAAAGGTCTGCAAAAACTACAGATCGCCCCACAAAAATGAGCCCTCACACATCTCCATAGACATAACTATAAAAAAGTTATGAGGGTCAGAATATCGCAATAATTTTTTATGAAGTTAGTCCTGATGGGGGGGGGGGTGTGCTAGGGTTGCCACCTTTCACAACAAAAAATACTGGTTGCACACAAGTTAAAAAAAAGTTGGTGTGGGTTAATATGGGTTTGATCATATTTTACGTTTTGCTCCATTTTTTTCACAATAAAATCAAACTTTTCACTGTTGGGGGACACCCTGTGTTTTTAAGTTTTATTTGACCTCTATTTTTAAAATGTTTCTGTGGGAATTCAAACTCCCAACCTTCAATATTAAAGGCAAGAACCTTAACCACCGGGCTATAGAGCTGAAAACCCTCATAGAAGTTTCTCTTGTATTATATTATAGTGACCATGCTTGGGAAATACCCCTTTCATGTTTATAACATTGACTCCTTATATGGACACATCCATTTATGGAGTCAGAGCAGGGACTCCTAAGCCGGGAGATTCCCCACTCTGGAGTCCTGACTGTGGACTGAAGCAGGGGGTCCCTTAGAGGATCAGGGCGCTGGGCAATTGGCCAGTTTGCCGGCCCTGCAGCTGCTGTCATTCCTAGTCAATTCCATATCGCAATAATAGCACTTACAGTTACCTAGGGCATATATAGCGTATCAGAAATTTTACAAATTGACTTATGACAGAGATAGCATCCAATAACAATGCCACTAAGCTCTTCAGCATGATGCATGCTGATATTTTCCATTAGCTTTGTAGGATAATAGAATTTTAGAATTCCATTTTTATGCTTTTTAAACCTTATATTCAGTATTAGAGATGAGCGGGGGGGGAGGAGGTTTTGCTGGAAGTGCCAGAGGAGTGCCCCCTGGGCTAGCGTGTGTGGTGGTGACAACAGCCGGATGTATTTAGAATGACGACGCAGAACCCCAACTTAAAAATTTAGCATCAACCGGTACAGTCGTAAATTATGAGATTGATCAACTGTGGTATGTATACTACTCAGTTTAAAACCGTATATGGCAGCTATCCGGAAAAATGGTTTGGAGAGAGAGAAAGATAGGACAAAGACGTAAATTGTTTGGAGAGAGGGCCTGTAGGTGGGGGGGTGGTGGTGGGGGGCAGGCTGGAGGGAAGGAGGTTTCACTGGAAGAGCCAGAGGAGTGCCCCCTGGGCTAGCGTGTGTGGTGGTGACAACAGCCGGATGGAGTTAGAATGACGACACAGGGCCCCAACTTAAAAATTTAGCATCAACCGGTACAGTCGTAAATTATGAGATTGATCAAATGTGGCATGACTTTTTAGATGGAGATTGCATGTGGTCACGTACTCCCTGGAACCCCAGTCACCCCTTCTCTGATGTGCTAGCCCACAACATTCTCTGGCCCAATTCGCAAGACCTTTTGCTGTTTCCGTGCGCTGACAGTGTGGATTTACTAGTGTTGTCTGAGGAGGTGGTGGACAATGGCGAGACACAGGTGTCGGGGGGTGAGATAGTTGTATGGGAAGCAAGTTACAGTGGGGACTCCTTGGGGGGACTTTCTCATGATGGGACAGATTCAACTTGGGTGGATCAGGCACAGGAACAGATGAATTTTTGGGGGGGGTTTATTTAACTTTTATTTAGCAAAAATAACCACAGAGATATTTATTCGTTATCTTCTCTGCGCAGTCTGGCGTTGGGGTTCCTCACTTTGATGGCGAGCTGTGCCGCTCTCTCCACAATGGTCTGTAGGTTCTTAGATGGAGACTTTGTCTGCGATTTCAGTACAGAAGGACTTGTTGCTCATCCACAGAACCTCGACCTCCTTGACATTGTGGACAAGGAATTTGCGGGTCCCTGTGGGCAGCATGTGTTTGGTCTTCTACTTGCTACCGTATCCAATGTTGGGCAATATAGATTTGCAAGTAATATTATTTTTCACACCTATCCCAAAAATAAAAATGTATGCAGTTTGAGCAAATAAAACTGGAAACTGGAATTGGAGAGAGGGCCTGTAGGTGGGCCTCCGGAAAAAATTTTGAATAGAGGGCCTGTAGGGGGCCCTCCCGAAAAATTGTTTGAAGAGAGGGCCTGTAGGTGG
Source organism: Rhinella marina (assembly GCA_900303285.1). NCBI lineage: Eukaryota > Metazoa > Chordata > Amphibia > Anura > Bufonidae > Rhinella > Rhinella marina. The sequence continues at coordinate 35,490 of ONZH01008383.1, forward strand.
ACCTCTGGAAAAATTGTTTGAATAGAGGGCCTGTAGGGGGCCCTCCTGAAAAATTGTTTGAAGAGAGGGCCTGTAGGTGGACCTCTGGAAAAATTGTTTGAATAGAGGGCCTGTAGGGGGCCCTCCTAAAAAATTGTTTGAAGAGAGGGCCTGTAGGTGGACCTCTGGAAAAATTGTTTGAATAGAGGGCCTGTAGGGGGCCCTCCCGAAAAATTGTTTGAAGAGAGGGCCTGTAGGTGGACCTCTGGAACAATTTTTGAATAGAGGGCCTGTAGGGGGCCCTCCTGAAAAATTGTTTGAAGAGAGGGCCTGTAGGTGGACCTCTAGAAAAATTGTTTGAATAGAGGGCCTGTAGGAGGCCCTCCCGAAAAATTGTTTGAAGAGAGGGCCTGTAGGTGGACCTCTGGAAAAATTGTTTGAATAGAGGGCCTGTAGAGGGCCCTCCTGAAAAATTGTTTGAAGAGAGGGCCTGTAGGTGGACCTCTTGAAAAATTGTTTGAATAGAGGGCCCGCAGGGGGCCCTCCTGAAAAATTGTTTGAAGAGAGGGCCTGTAGGTGGACCTCTGGAAAAATTGTTTGAATAGAGGGCCTGTAGGGGGCCCTCCTGAAAAATTGTGCTAAAAGAGTGCCAGTTGGACCTCTAAAAAATGGCGTTTTTTGGGTCAGCGTTAGGCAAAGACGATATGGAGGAGGAGGAGGAGGAGGAGGAGAGAAGAGGAATCGGATACATAAGGTAATGTTAATCTTTAGCTGCTTTCCCCCGGAGGAGATTTGAATTTCGGTGAAATCCAGGCTTTGTTCATTTTAATAAGCGTCAGCCTGTCAGCGCTGTCAGTTGACAGGCGTGTACGCTTATCGGTGATGACGCCACCAGCTGCACTGAATACCAGCTCTGACAACACGCTAGCGGCAGGGCAGGCCAGCACCTCCAAGGCGTACAGCGCCAGTTCAGGCCACGTGTCCAGCTTTGAAACCCAGTAGTTGTATGGAGCAGAGTGATCGCTACGGACGTTGGTATGGTCAGCTAGGTACTCCCTCACCATCTTTCTGTACAGCTCCCCCCTACTCTGCCTAGACTGGGGACAGGTGACAGTGTCTTGCTGGGGTGACATAAAAGTGGCAAAGGCCTTGGAGAGCGTTCCCCTGCCAGTGCTGGACAAGCTGCCTGCTCGCCTCCTCTCCCCCGCTACTTGGCCCACAGAACCATGCCCTCTGCCTCTAGCGGCGTTAGATGGGAAGAATTGTTTCAGCTTGTGCACCAGGGCCTGTTGATATCTATTCACTCTCATACTCCTTTCCTCTGCAGGGATGAGGGTGGAAAGGTTCTGCTTGTACCGTGGGTCCAGGAGAGTGAACACCCAGTAATCGGTGTTGGAAAAAATTCTTCTAACGCGAGGGTCACGGGATAGGCAGCCTAACATGAAGTCTGCCATGTGCGCCAGAGTCCCAACACGCACAAGAATTCTCTCTCCTCACTGGCCTGACTCTCCATTTCCTCCTCCTCCAAGTCCTCCTCTTCAGCCCATACACGCTCAAGAGTTAAGGACTGAGCACTGGTACCCTCTACTGTCTCGCCGACATTCTCCTCCTCTTCCTCCTCATCCTCATCCCCCTCCTCCGATACGCGCTGAGAAACAGACCGGATGGTGCTCTGGCTATCAAGCGACGTATCTTCCTCCACCGTCTCTTGTGACAAGCGCAAAGCATCCGACTTGATGCTGAGCAGTGAGTTTTTCAACAGGCAAAGCAGCGGGATGGTGAGGCTGATAATGGCGGCATCGCCGCTGACCATCTGTGTTGACTCCTCAAAGTTGCTCAACACCTGGCAGATATCAGACATCCACGTCCACTCCTCATTGTAGACTTGATGAATCTGAGAGACCTGACTACCAGTTCTGGTGGAAGATGACATCTGGCAGTCTACAATCGCTCTGCGCTGCTGGTAAACTCTGGATAACATGTTTAATGTGGAATTCCATCTCGTGGGCACGTCGCATAACAGTCGGTGAGCGGGCAGTTGTAGGCGGCGCTGCGCTGCCCTGAGAGTGGCAGCATCTGTGCTCGACTTGCGGAAATGCGCACAGATGCGGCGCACCTTGGTGAGCAAATCAGACAGATTGGGGTATGTCTTTGAGGAACCGCTGAACTATTAGATTTAACACGTGGGCCAGGCATGGCACATGTGTCAGTCTGCCGAGTTGCAGAGCTGCCACCAGGTTACGCCCGTTGTCACACACAACCATGCCTGGCTTGAGGTTCAGCGGTGCCAGCCACACATCGGTCTGCGCCGTGATGCCCTGTAACAGCTCTTGGGCGGTGTGCCTTTTGTCACCTAAGCTCAGCAGTTTGAGCACCGCCTGCTGGCGCTTAGCCACGGCACTGCTGCTGCGCCTAGAGCTACCAACTGAAGGCGCCATGCCCATGGATGGTAATTCGGTGGAGGAGGAGGAGGAGGGGTCGGAGGAGGAGGAGGCATAGTACGTCTGAGAGACCGTGACCGAGGTAGGCCCTGCAATCCTCGGTGTGGGCAATACATGAGCGGCCCCAGGGTCATTCTCGGTCCCAGCCTACACCAAGTTAACCCAATGTGCCGTCAGTGAGATATAGTGTCCCTGCCCGGCAGCACTTGTCCATGTGTCCGTGGTTAGATGGACCTTCTCAGAAACAGCGTTGGTCAGGGCACGGATGATGTTTTATGACACATGCTGGTGTAGGGCTGGGACGGCATGTCGGGAAAAATAGTGGCGGCTGGGGACGGAATACCGAGGGGCAGCCACCGCCATGAGATTGCGAAAGGCCTCGGTCTCTACCAGCCTATAGGGCAGCATCTCCAGGCTAAGCAATTTGGAGATGTGGACGTTGAGGGCTTGGGCATGTGGGTGGGTGGAACTGTATTTCCTCTTGCGCTCCAGCGTCTGCTGTAAAGACAGCTGAACGCTGCGCTGGGACACGTTGGTGGACACTGTGGAGGATCGTTGAGGCGAAGGTGTGGTTTTCCGGCGGGAGGCGGTCGTGCCGGGGTCCTGGGCAGGGGGTTGACTATCAGAGGCAGCGAGTGACGCAGGGGGTTGACTAGCAGAGGCAGCGAGTGACACAGGGGAAGGAGCAGTGGTGTGACCCGCAGGAGGTGGTGAACGGCCTTGGTTCCATTGAGTGGGGTGTTTAGCACTCATATGCCTGCGCATGCTGGTGGTGGTTAGGCTAGTAGTGGTGGCACCCCTGCTGATCCTGGTGTGGCACAGGTTGCACACCACAGTCCGTCGGTCATCCTCACTTTCTTTAAAGAACCTCCAGACTTGCGAACATCTAGGCCTCGACACGGGAGCTTCACTACGTGAAACAGTTGCTGCTGATGCACCAGTTCTGGCCCTGCTTCTCCCTCTGGCCACACCACTGCCTCTTACAACCTGTTCTGGTGCAGCACTCGCCTCCGCCTCAGAAGCACTGTCTTCACTCGGCATATCAACCCAGCTCGGGTCAGTCACCTCGTCATCCTCCAATTCCTCAGTCTGCTCCCCCTTCGGAATTCCTCCCCTTACAACAACTTCACCACTGTCTGACAACCGTGTCTCCTCATCGTCCGACACCTCTTTACAAACTTCTTCCACTAACTCAACATTGTCATTGTCATCATCATCACCCACAGACTGCGACAGTTGGAACACTTGGGCATTTGGGCATCGGGAAAGAGGTCAGCAGCAACCTGAGAAGTGGTTTGTGACTCTGGGAAGGGTCCAGAAAACAATTCCTGAGAGTATGCCGGATCGCATTCCAAATTTTCCTGGGAGGGGGCAGACTGAGGGGAAGGAGGTTGAGGTGGAGGAGCCAGAGGAGTGCTCCCTTGGGTAACGTGGGTGGCCTGCGTGGAAGACTGACTGGCGGACAAATTACTTGAAGCATTATCCGCAATCCACGAGATCAGCTGTTCGCACTGTTGTGGTTTCAACAGTCCTCTACCACGTGTCCCTGTAAGTTGAGACATGAAGCTAGGGAGTGTAGCTCTGCGGTGTTCCACAGCTCCCTCATCAGCAGGTACTGTCTCACCCTGCCCAGGACCACGGCCTCTGCCCCCTGCAGTAATTGAATGCCCACGCCCTCGTCCTCGTCCTCGACCCTTAGCCCTGGGTTTCAACATTTTCTGTATATAAGTGTATTCTATAAAAATAAATAAATAAATGGGCCTGGTGTACTGAAACCCACAAACTTGTTCAGTCTGGTTTAATTTTGTGACGTACAGAAAGTGTCACCTGGACAGAATATACAGTTTGGAGTGAGTGTGCTGAACTGTGACACACAGAAAGGTTACACGCAGCTGTGTGAAATGGATTTGTATCACTCAGCTAAAACAACCAAAAAAAATTTTTTTTTTCTAATTTTTTTTTTTGATATTTTTTTCTTTTAGTTTTGTTTTTTTGGGAAGGTGACGTGCAGAAACTATCGTACAGCTGACTGACACACTAATGACGGTGGCTATTTAGACTGCGACCCAGACAAATGTCGCACAGAGATTTTTAGGATCAAGCTATATATACGTGACAGGTAGCAGGTGACTTGGTTGTATTCCCTGACGTACAGAAAGTGTCACCTGGACAGTATATACGGATTGGAAAGAGTGTGCTGAACTGTGACACACAGAAAGGTTACACGCAGCTGTGTGAAATGGATTTGTATCACTCAGCTAAAACAACCAAAAAAATTATTTTTTTTCTATTTTTTTAAATATTTTTTTCTTTTAGTTTTGTTTTTTTGGGAACGTGACGTGCAGGAACTATCGGAAACCTAACTCACACCCTGTTAAGAGTGGCTATTTAGACTGCGACCCAGACAAATGTCGCACAGAGAATTTTAGGATCAAGCTTTACACGTGACAGGTAGCAAATGACTTGGTTGTATTCGGTGACGTACAGAAAGTGTCACCTGGACAGTATATACGGATTGGAAAGAGTGTGCTGAACTGTGACACACAGAAAGGTTACACGCAGCTGTGTGAAATGGATTTGTATCACTCAGCTAAAACAACCAAAAAAATTATTTTGTTTCTTTTTTTTTTATATTTTTTTCTTTTAGTTTTGTTTTTTTGGGAAGGTGACGTGCAGAAACTATCGTACAGCTGATTGACACACTAATGACGGTGGCTATTTAGACTGCGACCCAGACAAATGTCGCACAGAGATTTTTAGGATCAAGCTATATATACGTGACAGGTAGCAGGTGACTTGGTTGTATTTTGTGATGTACAGAAAGTGTCACCTGGACAGTATATACGGTTTGGAGTGAGTGTGCTGAACTGTGACACACAGAAAAGTTACACGCAGCTGTGTGAAATGGATTTGTATCACTCAGCTAAAACAACAAAAAAAACTAATTTTTTTTCTATATTTTTTTGTATTTTTTTTTTTGGGAACGTGACGTGCAGAAACTATCGTAGAGCTAACTGACACCCTACTGATGGTAGCTATTTAGACTGCGACCCAGACAAATGTCGCACAGAGATTTTTGGGATCAAGCCATACACGTGACAGGCAGCAAATTACTTGGTTGTATTCGGTGACATACAGAAAGTGTCACCTGGACAGAAAATAGTGAGTGTACTGAACTGTGGCACACAGAATGGTTCCACACTGCTGTGTGCAATGGATTTGTATCACTGAGATATAACATAAAAAAAAAGGGGGTTATACATGGCGATAGCTGCACTACTAGTGCCAGCCAGCCAGCCAAGTGACAAAAAAAAAAAAAATGTCTTCTAGCCCTTAGAAGGGCTGTTGGGTTCTTTGTGGGTGATCCCTGCCTAACAGACAACTAAATGCAGGCCCTAACACTGTCCCTGAAAGGCAGCAGCTCTATCCCTAATGACATCCAGACGGCATCTGAGCCGAGCACCGCGGCCAGTCGGTAGTATATTCCAGGGTCACCTGATCAGGCCAGCCAACCCCTGCTATCGACATGTAAGGGCCCCACGTGATGCTGGGTGGTACGCAGAGTCTCCTGGCTTGTGATTGGCTGTGTTTTTAGGCGCCAAAAAAGCATGATGTGGAAGTTGCCATTTACTCGAGCATGGCGAGATACTCGTCCGAGCAGCGAGCACTTACAAGTACCCTAATGCTCGAACGAGCACCAAGCTCGGACGAGCATGCTCGCTCATCTCTACTCAGTATATATTTGGTGCGTACATATATTATTTTTTGGGGGAGTCATTTAAAAATGTATCTTGATATTTTTCTGGAGGTTTTTTCTGGCCCTGCTGATTAATAAAGGCTATGGCATTAATGCCAGTTGAGTACTTTCCCTATCATTCACATATATTGAGTGAGTTGAGTTGCTTGAGTTATTTGCATGATCCCTAAGTCAATGTATACTAGAATGTGGATCTTAGAGACTGAGACCACAGTCAGTGTGAAAGTCAGCAAGGTCACTAGTGAGATTTATCTACACAAAGAGCAAGACAAGTAAAAACAGGTGTCTAGTGTCCAAATTCCAGTGAGCGATTAGTGTGCTGGACTGTTGAAGATTTGGAATTACTGTGCTTGTGTCACTTCAAATGATATTTAAGCCATGAGTTTATGTGACTGCTGCATGAAATTGCTCAAGATTTGCTGTCCTGCTGAAATTAATTTAAGGTCTGTATTAGACTGGCAGATGAGGCTGACTATTGTCAAAAAGGAAGTGTTCTTTCTGGACAATAACCTGCTAGTCAGTGGAGGAGACCGCCACATTTACATACAACAATCTCCTCCACAGTATGGGTAGGAGTGATCACTAATGCCATCGCTCATCCCCATACTGATTCATTATTTGTCAGCACCTTTACATAGGCAGATCATTGCTAATGAGCGATTCTATAAACATTTGTTAGCAATGAACTTGCCAACCCTATAGAGAAAGGCCTCCTCTATAACTCATAGAGTCAACTCTATGGTAAAATATGGGAATCTAGGTTCAGATGACTTACAAGGTACTGTATTGCAGTGTCTCACTTATAGAGTAATTGTGAGAAATTCAAACGCTGTATTTAAATGCCATGTCATTTCTGTGATGTATATGCCTTTAATGCTGCAAGAACCCTAACAGGCTGATAACTGCTATTCATATTTCCACCACTAGGTGGTGCTAGTACACAGGTTATATATAAAACAGGTTAGAACCAGTTCAGTGAAAAAAAGGAGGAGGAGGAGGAGAAGGGGGGATAGAGAGGAAGACAGGAGAGCAGAGGAATGGGTGAAGTTCTATAGGTGTCCCCTGGGCACGGCTGATAAAGGAACTGATAAACAAGGAACCAAAGCAAAGGTTACTGGACAAGTTTTTCTCCATGCAACCTGTTCAAATAATGGTGCAAAAGTGAATGTGTGCCGTTAGGGAGACCGCCCTGTTGGTTGCTTCACTTTTAGCTTGATCCGGAATCCAGAAGCCAGGTTAAATAAATAAGGAATAGAAACCAAGAAACCAAGTATTTTAAACATTACTCCATTCCAGTTACTTCAATGCAAAATAGAATCATCTTTATTACTACAAAGCCTATTAAGGAGTCTTGCAGCATCCTTTACAGCATTTGTAAAGAAAAAAACATTTTGTATATTGGAAATTCATCTACCTCAAGGCAATTTATACATGTTTCATAAATATTGACTCCTCGTCCCTTCTGCCATCTTCTTCTGCACCTAATTGTGCTGGTGTCACATTTCACAGGGACCCTGCCACCCAAAAACTTAAAAACGCTTACCACCAAGGGCACCTCGAATCACCATCTGGCGGAGCCCCTGTACCAACTAGAGAGTGCCCCGAAGGATCTGGAGTCACCCTTCCTATCCCTTGCACCCCCGCCCTGGGGAGCTGCCAAATCGTGAGTACTCTTACAACCATCGGCTCACCACCACCACCAGACACTACACTACACTCATAGGCACCCTGTGGTTCGTCATCGCAGTATTTCCAGATGTAGCTGAAATTTCTGGACCTGGCAATGCCCAATAACACAACATATAGTTTGGTGATGTTTAATTTTAGACTAAAATTAAAGTCCCTAAGAAGAAGTGTCGGGCTTTCTGTGAGGGTTATCAAACTTTGTTGTCTCCCTACAGTATTTCTAGAAACTTGGATTAATATTAGTCACAACAATTCATATGATAGTACTATATTTACCTTTAATTTATTGTTAAAGTTTTGTCCCTCCTCTTCGAAGCAGCCGTCTGGTTGTTGTAGACTCTGTATCCATTTCACAGATTCCTGGATGTGCTTTTCATCAATGTAAATCCACTTCTGTGCTTTGCTGAAAGCCTTGACCACTAATGATGTGAGCCTACAAAAGTTTATATGTTATAACACATTAGTTATTTAATACATCCGAGTGCAAGATGTCCAGAAACATGGGTAACTCTCTTAGCTACATATGGTTAAAACTGCCACGCCAAGACTAAAGACTTGTTTGTTTGCCTCTGTTTTTTTGCCATAACTTAGTAGATCCCCTACATTTGTGGGTTAACAGGGTTGGCCAGAACAGGAAGATAGGATCTGCTTTTTTCCCACAAACAACATCACTCAAAAACTTGGTATTTCTGCTCCAGTGATTGATTAAGCAGGCATCTCTTGACCTGTCCTATGTGTTCAGACAAGACCAGAAGGCAGGGGCTAAGTGAGGGAGTTTTTCCTAAAAAATATTCCCCACTAAACAAGCCTTTTTAATTTATATTGAGCTTCCCTCTACCACAGTCAAAATCCAAACAAGATCACTATAATCCTCAACACAAAGGAAAAGAATCACTAACAAAGACCCTCAGCTTCTGTATAGTAGTTTCCTATTAAAACAATGTTTAGGAAACTGGCATAAAGCCTCATTGAAGTTCCTTTTCTACAGTTTAACCCATCTGATCGTAATGTTCTGGCATATCCGAGTGATATGCCATAATATTATAAGATATGAATATTAGCAGTGCTCTTCTACAGTCAAGGAAGGCTGAAAGTTGTCAATCTACAATCGCAGGAGAAGCATACGTTAGAGGTGACTATTTTATGCATGACACATGCAACCTTCTAAACATTATATCTCATATGTTTCCATCTTTTCTGTGTAATTCTCTTTCCAATCTATATTATGCCCATTATCAACAAAGAACATATCACAATATAGCTGCAATTTTTTACTACAAAGTTGAACTCACTTTTTTTTTTACACATACCATAAATTTCTATCATCATCGTGAAAAAAGCCGTAAGCACCATTGTCACCTCTAAATGTCAGTTGTTTCTGATAAGCTGAAGGGATGGTAATGAAAGTTATATTAGTAAAGACTTTTTTTAAACTTCTAATAGCTATTAAAATATTGTACAAGCACCACATGACAGTCTACCGCCGAAGGGGGCTCACATCGTCGCTAATATTTCTGCAGTTGCACTCTGTTATATTATCAGAACAATAAAAATACTGGAAGCGTTGGCAGGACAAAAACAGCACCCAAAAGACCACTTTGATAATGAGGTCCATTAAGTTTCCTTCCAGAAGCCCAGCACTGGACCAAATAAAATAGTACAACATACTATTCAATTAAGCACAAGGCTCCAAAAGGAGCCTCCCATATGCAGGTGAACAGAGCCTGAATTTTATACTAGTAAAAATTTGTATGTATTTAGCTCCCCCTTGTGTTGGCAGAATGTAGCCAGAATTATTTTGCTCGGGGTTCCTTATATAAATACATTCCATATACATGGAATGCTACTGTAATGAGTTTCCTAGGAACGTCTATGAAATTTTACTATTTGTGTGATGATTTTAACATCTCTGAATGGTCACAAAATTGCATTACTGTCTTACTTTGCATATTACAAGTGCTTTGTGAGTCTCATTACGCCACTTAAAATATTATACAACTACTAGCACCATCATGGGATTTTTTGACTTTTTTGAGCCTGTATCTCACATGGATCAAGATATCTGCCCACTCATTGCTGTAATTGGTCTGCTAGTTTTATTTCAACCTGGTTTCTCAGGGGGTGTGCAGTTTTTAAGAGATATGCCCTTTCTGCTTCAGCTGGTGGCAGTTGAAGGATGGAACCAAGCATGTATGTCAACCTCAGTGAGCAGGACAGAACTTTTTTTAAAAAAAGGACAAGCAGCAGATGGCACCATAAAGATTTCAGTAAATAACTCAATGGCTATACTAAATTTTTAATTACATGCAGTTACAAAAGTATTCAGATCAAGGTGCTGGTTTGAAAAATGTAGACTATTTTTCATGGGAAAAACTCTAAGATAAATAGTCATCAGTGTTATACAGTATATGAGGAGGGCCTTGAGAACGTCAGAGTGATGGGGAAACACCTTCAATGACATTCATATGCCAGTTTAGGAAATATGGGAAGTTAGTATAGGAAATCTGCTTGAGAAAAATACCCTGCTAGATCAGAACTTTGATTCACCTTTCTCTAAAGTTTCTATAATGCTGGCTTTTTTTTCAGGAGTCAGTTCATGAATGCTCTCTAGATAGTCCAATGTGTATACATATCTGAGAAACTTGGCTGCGCTCTGTTCTCCACATCCATCAGGCATGTGCAACATATTGTCCAAGTTAACTTCAATATTGGCCATGATATCACCTGGAAAAACATTTTATAATATACATAAATTCATGCATAAAACTAAAATACACCGTAATATATTCCAGTGTAAGCTGACATTTCCCAGGTAAGATATTTATCAGTTAAGATTACTCACCCTGAACCAAGAGGTGTGCACGTTCAGAGCCGGGTACTAGTCTCTCTGGGTGATTCAAGGTAATATGAATGTCCTCTTTATTTTCTGGCAAATGACAATAGAATTTAGAGACTCACAAATTTAATATAATTCTTCAGTGTCACAATCAAATTCATCAAGGCAAAAAGGCAAGACACATGGAAAATACAAGATGTACAAGATGTTGATTTCATACTGTGGATAAAATTTTTATGACCGTGTGCACCAGTCCATAGGCTCTATAGTCTCCTAGCTAGTATGAATGAAGCACCAGTATAAAGTACACTAGTGTAAAGTAGTCAAAGAGGCATCCAATTAAGAAGTCGGAACATGACTTAAAAGCTTTTTTTCAGAATGATTATAGCTGGTGTTGAGCGAGCATGCTTGGCCGAACTCGCTGTTCGGCCGAGCATGCCTACGCTCGGGTGCACTTGGTGTTCGGCCGAACACCGAGTGTACTCGAGCGCAAAGCTCGAGTCCCCTAGACGGATCCGTCATGACCCCAATGCAAGTCAATGGGGACAGATCCATTTGGTGTGACACCTAGTAAACGGATCCGTCCCCATTGACTTGCATTGGGGTCATGGGATCCGTCCTTACCTTTCCCTGCAGCTCCCTCCTCCCGTCCAGCAGGTGGCACTGTGGTGAAAAAATTACCACTCTGCGCACCGTCTTCCTGCTGGAGCAGGTCGGGAGCTGACAGGGAAGGTAAGTATGTCTCTGTGTCTGTGTGTTTTTTTTTTTTTTTTAAATTTGGGGCACTTGTGTAAACCAGGCACTCCCCGCTCTTCCGAGCGGGGGTGCCTGGTTTACTCCCATATGCTCGGCCAGAGCACCCGAGCACCTTAGTGCTCGATCATCACTAATTATAGCCTATCTTGTATTATCAAGGAGGTTCTAAGCACAAGGACACCCACTAATTAGCACAATGAATGGGCAGTGGCCACAATTCCTTCACTGCAGTACACCTCAACAATATCCATACAAGAGTGGTTTAGTCTGTGTGTCGCTTGTGCTAAATGGCACTATGTGAGAGAAAGTGGTCCCCAATGGGAAGAGATTTGTGAAGCAAAGGAAGTGGGCAGAGTCTGATGTAAAGCATAATCTTCTTGTGCGTGGAGCAGGGAGCAGAGTAAGGCTTCATGTACACTTTTTTTTTTTTTTACTTCCAATCCACATTTTTTGTGGATTGGATGTGGACCCATTCACTGTCATGTGACAGCTAAAGATGAGGAGAGCTTACAGGGTGCTGTCCGCATCCTTATGTCTGTTTTGCAGCACCCACAAAAATATAGAACATGTTCTATTCTTGTGTGTATTACAGACAAGGTTAGGACTGTTCCATACCATGCCTAATGTTCCAGTCCTAAAAATGCCAAAGGCACATGGCCAGAATCTGTGTTTTGTGGATACACAATTTGCGTCAATGGCCATATGCTTAACCCCCAAAGGAGAGTGTGGCACAGACAAGAGAAGAGAGGTATCCATCCAGAGGTATCCAACCAGTGAGAGGTAGCAGAAATGAGAGGTAGCCAACCAGTGATCGGTAGTAGAAAAATGCAGGACAAGTAAGAGGACAGACTCAGCCATGGGTACTGTACTGCACGTGGTTTGCATCGCTCCCATACCAGCAGTCAGGTCACTAAGGCAAACCAGCGAGAGACTGCAGGGAGTCTGCAGTTACACTTCCAAACAAACATTGCAAACAGCAGATCCACAAAATACAGAAACTGGCCTCATGCATCCTGCCCTTTCCGTGAGCTTTATTAAAGAAATGCCTATCCTTGCTAACAAAACGGACAAGAATAGGACATTGTCTACAATATTCATAATGGCTGCTAGAAAGTGGCCCGCACTTAGATGATATTGTGTGCTTTCCACATTTTTATGGCCCCAGTGAATGGGTCCAGACGCGAACTGTAAAAAAATGCAAATCGGAAGAGAACCGAAAATACAGTTTGAGTGGCTTACTTGCTGTATCAACCAGTTTCCTCCATTCAGCTAATTTTCATAGAAGTAAATCAACAACATATTCTATATATCTTTTACCTGGAGGGTATATAATGAATGTCTGTGTCTTTTCCTCTTCATGTCCCCTTGGCTGACAAAAAAGACAAGATGTATTACTGGAGTTATTGGGATATTTCTTGGGAGTGTTATAACAGGGCTAAGGCTAGGGCTACACGGCGACAGTTGTCGCGCAACACCCGTCGCAGCCAGGATCCCTGAGTAGTGGGGATCCCATAGAGATGAATGGGATCTCCGCGGCAGACACAAGAAATCCAACCATGTTGGATTTCTTGCGACTGCCGCAGCATCCCATTCCTCTCTATGGGATCCCCACTACTCAGGGATCCTGGCTGCGACGGGTGTCGCGCGACAACTGTCGCCGTGTAGCCCTAGCCTAACAAGCTATATACAGTTCTACATGTCTAGGCCTTGAACAAAGTAATTTGGATACAGGGCTACTCAAAAACAGAGTCTAGCTCTGACCCTGTAACTGAATGAATGAATGAATTAATTAATTAATTAATTAATTAATTAATTGATTAATTCATACTAGAATAATGCCTGTTACGGTATAATAAAAGTACCTTGTTAAAATTTAGAAACAAAGGTTTTACCTAATTGATATTAGTTTGCAAAAAGAACAATCATCTTCAGCTTTCAGTTTGAACTAAATGGAGTAAAGGGGTTGTCCACTATTTTTTGTATCATTAGGTAATAACGAAAAAGTCTCCTTCATCTTTAAGCACTTCATATCTGGGCTATTTACCCCCTTCCTGACCAGGCCTAATTTTGCAAATCTGACATGTGTCACTTCATGTGGTAATAACTTTGGAACGCTTTTACTTATCCAAGCGATTCTGAGACTGTTTTCTCGTGACACATTGTACTTCATGTTAATGGTAAATTTGAGTCGATATGTTTTAATTTTATTTTTTTAAAAATCCAAAAGTTAACGAAAATTTGAAAAAATTCACTGTTTTCTAAATTTGAATCTGTTTTTTTTAAGACAGATAGTGATACCCCATAAAATACTCATTAATTGACATTCCCCATATGTCTACTTTATGTTGGCATCATTTTGGTAGTGTCATTTTATTTTTTTAGGACATTAGAAGGTTTATAATTTTAGAAGCAATTTTTGCATTTTAATCATTTTTTTCCCGTGACACATCAAGGGTTAACAACAAAACTCAATATTTATTACCCCGATTCTGTGGTTTGCGGAAACACCTCACATGTGCTTGTAAACTGTTATTTGGGGATACGCCAGGGCTCAGAAGGGGAGGAGCAGCATCTGCATTTTCAAACATGGAATTTTCTGTCATGGTTTTTAAGAGCGATAACTTTTTAATTTTTTTGTGGACTGAGCTGCGTGAGGTCTTATTTTTTGCGGAACAAGCTGTGCTTTTTATTGGCACCATTTTGGGGTACATCTGGCTTTCTGATCACTTTTTAATCTCATTTTTGGGAGGTTGTCACAAAAAAAGCAGTTTAGGGGCATTTTTCTGTATATATTTTTTACACCGTTCACTTTATGGGGTAAATCATGTGATATTTTTGTAGAGCCAGTTGTTATGAATGCAACAATATCAAATATGTCTATTTTTAATTTTTTTTTTTACATTTTACATAATAAGAGCATTTTTAGAAAAAAAAATCATGTTTTTGTGTTGCAATTTTTTAAGAGCCATATTTTTTCATTTTTCTGGCTATGATATTGTGTGGGGGCTCATTTTTTACGGGATGAGGTGACATTTTTATTGCTACCATTTTGGGACTGTTTGATATTATGTTTTTTGGTAGGTGAGGCGACAAAAAAAAGCTGTTTTGCACGCTCCCGGCCCCGGCGATCACGTGACAACATTAGCATTCAGCTGCTATCTCTGAAAGGACATTCAGAAACGTCCGTTCAGAGATACTTAACCACTTCCCGGATGTTTATAGTCAATGGGCGGACGGGAAGTGGTTAATAATAGTAGAGCACCACTATCTTACAATGGAAAACTCACCTTGACCACAATGGTTTTCTCAACAGAATCATCTCGATGATCACTTATAAGTAAAGAATCCTCAGCACATTTCCCATCAACCTCTAGGGAACCACTGTCCACATGGACCTTCAGGGTCTCTGAAAAATATATTAGATATGAAATCAGGTCATTCTTTAATGTATTACTTTAGTATACAACATAACAACATGGCAGCTGAAGACATCTGTGTTGGTCCCATGTTCATATGTGTCGGCATTGCTGAGATAAATTATGTTTTAATAGATGTAAATGAACCTCTTGGAGCAATGGGGTTTTACTTCATTACATGCAACTGCTGCACCCTCTCCACTTTGATTGACAGGGCCATGCAATGAAAACGTCATCACAATTGGTCTTGTCAATCAAAGTGGAAAGAGCGTGGCAGTTGCAGAGAGAGCAGAGTAACAACAACACCACCATTGCTCTCAGAGGCTCATTTGCATATAATAAAACCTTAACATTTTTAAAGGTACACATCTCTTGACAGATGCCCTTTAAATTGAAAATATAATTTGGTGTAAATGAATACAGTACTTGGTTTTACTGCTGTAACATCCCAGGTGAAACTATGTGAATGCCCCTCGCAGACACATCTAGCTTGCTCCTTGTCCTTCACTGTTGCAAAATCCTCGGAATCATGCAAGGACACGACAATCTGTTGTAATAAGAATACAGATATGATGAGTAAAGAATTAAAAGTCTTGCAGCATGGTCACTGGCAGATTTTTTGAAATGATAATAAAAACATCACTTTTACATAAATACTATAGAATTTTATTATGTTTTACAGATGCTTTAAAGTGCTTTTTTTAACCATTTCAATCCCACCAAAATGTCCTATTAGGGCATATGGACGCCACAGAGGTGGTGACACCGTTAATATGATATTCTTAATAGATTCCAATTACACACCACATTCAAAGTGTGGCTGCAGGACATGGGTCCCAAACCAAATAAATATAACATAAACACTCTTGCAATTCACTAAATTGCAAGCAGTGTTTCACTCTTTATTGTGTGGACTCCCACCACATATATTATTTTTAACATTTTCAGCCAAAGGCCTTCATCAGAGTACCGGATTGCCAGACAGAAGAACTGGAATAGTAAGTCTGAAGGAGATACAGTAGCAGTGGAATTTGGACATGGGCTATCTGCCTGTTAGAGAATGGTGCTGAGTACAAGTTATATTGATAACCACTTTAATGGCCAGATGCGTCTTTCCTCAGCAATACCAGTTGATATCAGGGGTAAGACAAGCTGGTCTTTTTTTTTTTTTTAAAGGGTTATTCTCATTTTAGACAATGGGGGCATATCGCTAGGATATGCCCCCATTGTCTTATAGGTGCGGGTCCACCGCTGGAACCCGCACCTATATCCAGAACAGAGCCCCCAAACTGAATGAGGGCGCACTGCGCATGCGCAGCCGCCCTCCATTCATTTCTATGGGGCTGCCGAAAATAGCCGAGCGCTGGCTCGGCTACTTCCGTCGGCTCCATAGAAATGAATAGGAGCGCACCGCGCATGCACGGCCCGGCTCCCATTCATTTCTATGAGCGGCGCGGGGAGCTGCGCCTGGTGGTGGCCGGACCCCCAGAAACCTGGGGTCCTCCAGGCGCAACGCTCCCCGCTCCGTTCTGGATATAGGTCTGGGTCCCAGCGGTGGGACCCGCACCTATAAGACAATGGGGGCATATCCTAGCGATATGCCCCCATTGTCTAAGATGAGAATACCCCTTTAAGTTGGAAAGACTGTATATGGCCAACCGGGGAAGTTATCTTTAAAGAAGGTCTGGTCTTATTGAGACAATCCCTTTAACTCAGAAGTAACTAATACTGTATGTTATTATAGATTGTGTAAACCAGACAACACCAGACATGTAAATGAATAAATGAAATGTTATTTGTATTTTCAGTTATTATTTGTATGACTTAAAGGGGTTGTGAAATAATTTTTTTTATGGGTAATCACCCCACTGGGCGGATCTGTAAAGTAAAAAGGACTTTATCAGCTTCCTGGTACTAGCTCCACTCTCCTTCTCCAAGCACACAATGCTGCTCTGGGATCCGTCAATGTCAATACTCGGTTTGAGATCCCAGCAATCACTGGCCAAGGAAGAGACCAGATCCCCTTGCGTCATGTGACCACCATGGCCAATGTAAAACCGAATGTTGAGATTACCAGAGAATGGATGCCACCAACCATCTTGAGCTGTCATTTTGCTTACGTATTTTGTTTTAATCATAATTTTTCTTACCAGACTACATTTCTTTGCATAGCTGAAGACCACGGCTTGTATTGTAAATTGCTCTCCTTGTACTACAGAATATGGGACAATCAGGTCAATGAAGTAAGGTTGGAAGGTGGTGAGCTCAACGCCTGAAACACTGGAAAAACCTGTCTTGCTTAAGCAGATGGCATCAGTCACCCACTTAGTGATGCTGTGTGGTGTAGTTCGATTCAGTACAGTGTGTCCGTCTGAGCTGTAACACAAATATCATGACAGGATAAATGAGGTAATATCAGTCCTAACAAGCAGAATCTATTATGTATGCATAAAGTATTAATGCTTAAAGGGAACCTGTCACCTACGAAACACCACTTGAACTAGAGTAAGCGGTGTATAGTGTAAGTGATGATGAATCCAAATATGTAAGTTTTATCTCATACGCACTTCCATTCTGACGCTGTGCTCACACAAACCAGCAGTAAAATGCATTGCGTTATTTAAATGGAACCTGTCATCAACTTTATGTTGACCTCACTGAGGGCAGCATAAATTAGTGACAGAAATTCTGATTTCAGTGGTGTGTCTCTCATGAGCTAAAAGTAAGTGGTTGTCGAGAACCAGCATCATAATCATTGCAGCACAGGCCTTGAAAAGAGTCAAATCTACCTGAGAAGTCATGGTTATTCATAATCTCCTGCTCTCTCGCCCATCTGCTGATGATTGGCAGTTGTCTCCTAGAGAGAAAGGGAGAAAACTAGGTAGAAGTCAGTCATCAGCAGGTGTGCAGGGAGAGCGAGAATTCATGAATAACCAGGACTCTTCTCATTTCGCCTTGACTCTTTTCCAGGCCTAGTCTGCAATGATTGTGATGTTGGTTTTTGGCAACCACTTACTTTTAACTTATAAATGACAGACCGCTGAAATCAATTCACCTGTCTCTAGTTTATAATGTCATTAGTATGGACAGCATAAAGTTGACGACAGATTCCCTTCAAAGGCTATGTACACCTTTTAGGGGTAATTTTTTTATGATTGCATTTTACTCATTTTGGGTTAAAAAAATCAGTTGGCCTTTATTCAAATGTTCAGTTGAAAGGGGCTCAACATTTTAATAAACTGAAAAAATGATTGTAGCTCAAAATAAGTGCTATGCATTAATTTAAAAAAAAGTTCATCTGAGTACAGCCAACCAACGTAAACTGGCTGAAGTCAGTAGCTGTCAATCTAAATTACTAAAGCTATACAATAACATAAAAAATGACATTATTATTATTATTATTATTATTATTATTACTACTCACTCCACAGGTACTACTTCAAAAAACCAGCTGTCCGGAAAATGTCTTCGTGTGAAACGCTCTTGTATCTCTTTCTCTTTTCAAAAAACAAACAAACATAACATTGCATTAAAATAATAATACATTAAATAGTAACATTGCACTGTGTGCAGAATTTTAAATATACAAGTGAAATTTGGCCACCCTCCCCCAACTTAGACAGAATGGTATAATATCAATCACAGTAAAACACATCTGTAAAATACAAACTATCAATACAATATCTTATAAAATAAGAGAACACCTTTGGTTTTTTTGCACAACTTAAAACCGTACTAGTCTTATTTATAGGGCACTAGCAGAAGAACCCGGCTTCGCCTGGGTAGATTTAATCTAGTTCATTTAATGTTTCTGTGTGTCGTTGCAGAGAGAAAGTCAATGCAGCTGACAGAAGTTGTTTTTTACCTTCATTTTTTCAATCCCCATTGGCTGCGGAGTGGGAGGAGGCGTGACCTGACCGTGTCGGGGCGTGATTTAGTGGGACCTTGGGGGGGGGGTGCTTTTAAGTCCTTCTTTTGAGAGTTACCTGAATTACAGGTCGATGCCATGGTAATTTAAGAGGAAACACAGTGGGTAGCAGTGGAAGAAAACATCAGTTCGCGCGGGTATATTTAATCTATTTCATTTAATGTTTCTGTGTGTCATTGCAGAGAGAAAGTCATCCTCACTGTCACTCCTGCAGCTGACAGAAATTGATGTTTACCTTCAATTTTTCAATCCCCGTTGGCTGCAGAGTGGAAGGGGGCGTGGCCTGAGTCAGGGGCGTGGCTTAGTGAGACCTGGGGCAGGGTTTTAAGTCCTTCTTTTGAGGGTGGCCTCAATTACAGGTCGATGCCATGGTAATTTATGAGGACACACAATGGGCAGCAGTGGAAAAAAACATCTTTTATTACTACTGAACGGTCTTAGTCTAAAATTAGTGTATTTCATTTATTTAATTTAATGTTTCTGTGTGTCATTGCAGAGAGAAAGTCAATGCAGCTGACAGAAGTTGATTTTTACCTTATTTTTTTCAATCACCATTGGCTGTGGAGAGGGAGGGGGTGTGAGCTGACCAAGTAAGGGGCGTGGCTTAGCAAGACCTGGGGGGGGTTAAGTCCTTCTTTAGGGGGCAGCCTGAATTACAGGTTGATGCCATGGTAATTTATGAGGACATGCAATGGGTAGCAGTGGAAAAAAACATATTTTATTACTACTGAATTTATTAGTCTAAAACATAAGTTATATTTATGGTAACCGGAATACCCCTTTAACAGTGTCATCCACAGTGCTCTGCCCCTTTAAAGCAGTGAATAGAAATGGCTGAGCTCCTCAGCTGGCTGCTAATTACCTGGCTAGGTTGTTATGGAAACCTGTGTGCATGTGGAGAAAAAGGCAGTTGGAATTTGAAGTGAAATGCTCCCAGACTAATATTGGCTAATGGAGATCATACTTTCGGAATATCTTGGGAACAGTACATCCTAGAGAGCTGAGACCTGGTCTAAAACCTTTCCGGAAACCTGATGTACCTGTCGAATTTGGCGAAAATCGGTCCAGTAGTTTGGTCGCGCATAGAGAACAGACAGACAGAAACTCATTTTTATGATATTAAGAGATACTCTATATTTCTGAATTGTCAGTATTACTTTTTTTTATTCATTTCGATTTAAAAAAAATAAGCAAACTACAATACAGCTACGTGTATCAATGAAATTAAAATAATAAGACTGTGGCTAGAATACATAGGAAGATTTTGATGCAGTTTTTGGTGTCTTTGGTGGCCAAAGCCAAAACTGGAACCAGGATAAAAGATCAGTGCCACTGTCATCAGCTAATGCCAGCTTGCTAAAGGTAAGCTGTACTAAGAACTGGGGAGAAGAGACAGGAGAGGGTGGATGGTTTGATCTTGTGGGGTTAATATAGCACAACCCATGGGCCCTGTATTTAATAGGGAGACGTATAGTACAGACCACGGAGCTTTGAATATGATGGTGCTAAGTTTATATGGAAAACCTCAGGAGCTTTGCGAGTGGCAGTGTGTGGTCCAAATGGTATAGCCCAGAAGCTTTGAATGTGGTAGTTGTACATAGTACAGGCCTGGAGCTTTAGATTTGATTGGCAGAGGAAGGGGTCAATAAAGCCTAGGAGGTTTGGATTTTAATGAGGGAAGGGACTCATTTACAAGAGAGTGCCTAGTGAATCAGTTTTTTGAGGTGGCACTTCTCTGACATCATTTATGTATCTGTTTTTTATACTGTAGTAGAAAAAGGGCAGTGCAAGGACTACTACACTGCAGTCTTTAATGTAAGTCCAGAGGACCTGCATTGTGAACCACTGACACTGCTTAGCTGGACACTACTGCTTGTCCCTTTCTCTTCTTGCTGTGGTTTGCTAATTCTCAAAGGAGCCACCAACTTGGCACAAAGCAGCAACATTTTAGGGGATGAGTTATACCCCACCCAAATCTTGGTCAAAATTCAATTTGGGATTCTGTACCTGTGGTTTAGATTAATGTGTTGGAATGTGAGTATAGGGTTTTAATTAATTTTGGAGTCTGAACAACTTGGCTAAAGATGGGGTATTAATTAAGTAATTAAATAATTAATTCTGAGGGTCTTAGTGTGAGTCTTGGGCCTGTATCAATTACATTCTGAGTATGGGATCTGAATGTAACTTTTTGCCCAAGTCTGGGGTGTGAGTTACATTTAGGAATCTGAGCCTGGGGTCTGAATTAATTTTGGGAGTCTCAGTCTAGGATCTGTATTAAATTTGGGGATATGAATTATGAGAGTCTGAACTTGGGGTTTGAATTAGTTTTGTGGGATTCAGCCTGGTCTGAGTTAATTTTGGAGCTCCAAGTCTCAGATATTAATGAATTTTAGGAGCCTGTATCTGCTTGGTAAGTAAATTATGGTCTGGGTTTGTGATCCAAATTTATTTTGGAAGTCTAGAGTGTGTATCAATTTTAGAGCTGAATATGGGTCTGAATTAAACTGTAGATCTAACTGGTTGACTATTAGCAATTTTGGGGGTCTTAGTCTGGACTTTGAATTAATTTTGAAGGTCGGGTTCAGGGTTCTAAATTAATTTGGGGTTCAAAGTCTGTGGTCTCAATTAATATGGTTGCTTAAAGGGGTTTTCCAACAAAAAATATTCTAAAGTTTTCAAATCAACATCTGAATCTGAATTCTTTTCTAACTGCATGTAATTAAAAGTTTTTAGCATAGCCACTGAGTTATTCAATAAATTGTATTTGTATAGCGCCACCTGCTGCTCTCTTATTTCTTTCTCCGGCTCACTAAGACATGCTAAGTTTCATTCTTCAACTGCCTCCTGAGTTGTGATAGGCAGAGCGTAGACACACCCCTCAGCTGCAGCAGAAAAGGCACTCCCCTTGAGCTGTCAGCGTGATATAAATCTAGCAGAACTATTGGAGCAAAGAATGGGGAGATCTCTAGACCCATGTGAGGTACAGGGCTGGTTCTAGCTTTGTTAGGAAGCAGTTGTCATGTACTGTATGATCTCTGATTTTCATTTTTACAGCAGTCATGGGACAACCCCTTTAAAAGGGAATCTGTCACCGTGATCCTGGACTATTATCTTCAGTAATAAATGAGTAGTGTAGCAGTAAGGAGTGCAGATTACTACTTTTTAAATTCCTACTTTCCCCTTTAACATAGTCAAAACTGCAGTGCATGTTTACAGGAGTCTTCTCTATTATGTTGGCATGGCACAGAAGTCCATTTTTTTATGACTGGGGGACAGTAGGAAAATGTAAAATGTCAATCTGGACTCCTTATGTGTAGTACTACTCATGTATTACTGTAGATAATAGTCCAGAATCATAATCACAGGTTCCCTTTAATGTACCCAGAACACAGTGCATGGAACATAATATGTGTAAACATACATTAAACATGCATTTTTTCTAAAAATTGTTAATAACCTGTAACTATACTAATTAGTTGTGTACATACCTTTATCATCAGGTTTTTTCACTTTGGTTCCACTGCGGGCAGCATACTCATTTTTCATACAAATAGGTGGGCTTTTGAACTTAGCGTTTGTAAAAGCTTTTAGGCCGCTATGCTATAGGAAGACAAAAGGAAAAGATTTGAAATGCTAGGTAATTTGTATATAAGCACTTCCATATACAAAGTTAGACGATGGTAAGAAAATTAGTCATTGAGTGATGTTATTGAGTGCACACAGATTATTTTGCAAAAAAAAAAAGGTGTGTTTCACTTCAGCAAGGAGGGGGCATAAAACTGGAGTAGCACCTCTAGTTGTGCAGACAGTAACGATCTACCCCTAAGATAGGTCATCAATATCTATTCTGTGGGGGGGTCTGACTTCCAAAACCCCCACAATCAGCTGTTTGAAGAGGAGACACAGCTTGTGTGAGTGTATCACTTGCAACGGTGGCGCAGTGTAATTTCAAGTGCTCGTTCCATTCAAGTGAATATATTGTAATTATTCAGCTCCACCAAGATTTTTGAGACTATGTGAAGGTTATCTTGAAGAGGAAGTTACGCTTGCACATGTGCTGCCTCCTGTTCAAACAACTGAGATCAGATATTTATGACCTGTCCTTGGGATAGATCATCAATACTGCAGGCTGGGCAACCCCTTTAAGATACAATAAATTAATGGAATATCATGTGACATATCATAAATAGGGAGCAAACTTCAGCAATGCAGACAAAAATCCTCTTATGATAAAATCTCCCAAGTATTATTTAACATATATAACCATTCAAGTACAATTAGCATTCAAAGATGAAATAACACAGTTGTATAATGCCTAAATACTGCCATGTACTATGCCAATAATACCATCATATAATGAATGTATACATATGTAGTGCTCTGGAGCAGGACATTTGTGGAAATTCCCCTTTGTGGAGTTTCCCCTATGCAAAGTCATCAACTCCTCACTTTAAATGGTAACCTGCAATGACTTATACTGTTTAATACTGTATAATTGCATTTTATATGTTTCTGTGATATATATCCTGATCATTTCCATTGTATTTTCAAGGCAATACGGAAAGGGTTAATGAACATTGAGAAACATTTGGGACTTTCTAGCTTATAATGAGATGCTAGCAAATTTCCATGATAGTTAAAGAAGAGCATATTCTGGAGGGGAAAAGTCCACCAAAACCAGACTGGCTGACCTTTTGAATGTCTGGTTTAACTTTGTTATTAAAGGGGTTCTCCAGGAATTAAAAAAATGAAAATACTTAAATATTATTTTATAATAAATATATTCACAAATACCTTTCATTATCTAGAATGGCTTGTTTTGTCTAGGGAGAAATCATTAGCAGAAATAAAATTGCCGCCGTCCTATCTGTCCAGACAAATCCTGTCCCAATCACACAGGAGGACAAGTTACTTCACCACAATGAGCCATAGACCTGCCTCATCCTCCTCTCTGCAGTCAGGAATCATGATCCTGAATACAGGTGAATCTGTGTGCGAATGGAGAAGATGAGGAGACATGAGAGGAGGGTGATGTGTGGCTGATGAGTAGCAGCAGTTGTATGCAGTCTCCATTATCACAGCTCCACATCACCACAGTCTGTCCTGTCTGTCCTGTCTGTACTTTATGTCTCTTCATGAGCTAAATTCCCCAGAGATTCAGCTAAACTTCTTATCATCTGTATTCAGGATCATAATCCCTGAAAGGTAGAGAGTAGGATGAGGCAGCTCTTTACCTCACTGTTCAGAAGTAACTTGTCCTCATGTGTGATCAGGACAGGTTTTGTGTGAACTAATGGGAGAGCGGCCATTTTGTTTCCCCTGATGATTGCTCCCCAGACAATACTAGCCATTATAAATAATGAAATGCATTTGTGAATATATTTATAATAAGGTAATATTTAAGTATTTTCTTAATTCCCGGAGAACCCCTTTAAGTTGGAAGACTTTATTTTGTTTGGAAATTCTGCTGGGGCATTGCTATTGAGTATAATTAAAGTTCCAATCCAAGTCTATAACAGACAGAGAATTGTAACTTATGCATTTGTTTAAGCTAAATTTCTCCTCTCCACCCCTCCCATTATAAGGGTCTAGTTCAGCTAAAAACTGTACATAAGGAGAACAGTTAGAGCTCCTAATATCTGCCATTAGGAATCAGTGCTCAGAAGAAGAGACTATGCCATACTGTATGAGTGACCAGAAGAAGATGCTGAGATGGGGATGCTGAGCCACAGACCATGGGTCACCAGCCCTGTGACCAAGGAGCCAGGACTACTGAGCTACAAACCCTGGGCCATCCTTTGGCCAGGATACCAGCGTTCTGAGAGAAAAAGAGA
The DNA here is from genome assembly GCA_900303285.1 of Rhinella marina. Taxonomy (NCBI): domain Eukaryota; kingdom Metazoa; phylum Chordata; class Amphibia; order Anura; family Bufonidae; genus Rhinella; species Rhinella marina. The sequence goes on from ONZH01008383.1 coordinate 60,123, forward strand.
CGGACAGCTAGCTCAGGCCTTTCCTCAGCACAAACCCTTCATCTGCCCGGGAGTAGATTGAAGAAGCCAGGCCAGTGTCTTGCTAGTATTGTTTTGGACTTGAAGTTTAGTACCCCAGAGTGGACACTACCATTCCTACACCCTGCTATTGTCAAATAATGCCATCTCTTTTTTTTTTTTATTCCAGGTTCTTTTATACTATGTCTTAATAACATTGCTATATATGTAGCTTACACTGATGAGCAAAAAAGGTAACAATGTTTTTAACTTTTGAGTTTCAGGCTCCATATCTCACCATCCACTCCAACATCGAACATGAAACTACCATCATTTTATAGACATTGGCTATCTCATACCTAAATTGGACTTGCAACTATTTAGCATATGATTACTTATGCAGATTCTTATGGTACCATTCACAAAGCCATAATAACTTAACCCTTTGTGACAGGATGGCTCAATATTTTAAATAAAGACCAACTGAAAAATGAGTACAATGCAATTATAAAAACACTGTTCTTCCTGTTAAAATATGATGGAATCTGATGGAGCATCCGATGCAAATGAAGCATTAAAGCAATGGGTCCATGAACAGTATTTATCATCTATACATCTGTCCACAAATGTGAAAGATCAGTGTTAATTGCATGATCATTAGGATTTCAACAGCTGGGATTCCCACCAATTAAAAGAATATACCCCAATTTGAATGGAGAAGTGATCAAGCACACCTAGTAGTGCTACACTAAGGCTACTTTGACACTAGCGTTTTATAATTCCGGTATTGAGTTCCGTCATAGGGGCTCAATACCGGAATAAAACGCTTCAATTTTGTCCCCATTCATTGTCAATGGGGACAAAACTGAACTGAAGACAACGGAATGCTCCAGAAAGCATTCCGTTCCGTCTTCAGACCGGAGAACAAACCGCAGCATGCTGCGGTTTTCTCTCCAGTCCAGGCATCCGCACCAAGATGCAAGTCAATGGGGACGGATCCGTTTGGTGTGCCCACAATGGTAAACGGATCCACCCTCCATTGACTGTCAATAGAGTTCAGGACGGATCCGTCACCACATACATACAGACAGACATACATACATACATAGTAACATAGTAAAATAGTTTGTAAGGCCGAAAAAAGACATCTGTCCATCCAGTTCAGCCTGTTTTCCTACAAGTTGATCCAGAGGAAGGCAAAAAAAACCCTGTGAGGTAGAAGCCAATTTTCCTCACTTTAGGGGAATCAGAATAACTCCCTGGATCAACGACCCCTCTCTAGTAACTATAACCTGTAATATTATTACCCTCCAGAAATACATCCAGGCCCCTCTTGAACTCTTTTAGTGAACTTACCATCACCACCTCCTCAGGCAGAGAGTTCCACAGTCTCACTGCTCTTACCGTAAAGAATCCTCTTCTATGTTTATGTACAAACCTTCTTTCCTCCAGACGCAGAGGATGTCCCCTCGTCACACTCACAGACCTCGGGATAAATAGATGATGGGAGAGATCTCTGTACTGACCCCTGATATATTTATACATAGTTATTAGATCTCCCCTCAGTCGTCTTTTTTCTAACGTGAATAAACTTAATTTTGATCATCTTTCTGGGTACTGTAGTCCACCCATTCCAGTTATTACTTTAGTTGCCCTCCTCTGAACCCTCTCCAGCTCTGCTATGTCTGCCTTGTTCACAGGAGCCCAGAACTGTACACAGTACTCCATGTGTGGTCTGACTAGTGATTTGTAAAGTGGCAGGACTATGTTCTCATCACGGGCATCTATGCCCCTTTTGATGCAACCCATTATCTTATTGGCCTTGGCAGCAGTTGTCTGGCACTGGCTTCTACAGCTTAGTTTGCTGTTCACTAAAATTCCTAGGTCCTTTTCCATGTCAGAGTTACCCAATGCTTTACCATTTAGTATGTACTGGTGACTTGCATTATTCCTTCCCATATGCATAACCTTACATTTGTCAGTGTTAAACCTCATCTGCCACTTTTCTGACCAAGCCACATACGTACACATACACATACACACAAACACATATATACTTACATACTCCAGGCAGGCAGGCAGGCAGGCAGGCCGCACGTCTTCACGCCCAGGAGGCGCGCCGCTATGACGATTCCCTACAGCGCCCTCTGCTGGGCGCTGTAGGGAATCGTCATAGTGGCGCGCCTCCTGGGCGTGAAGACGTGCGGCCTACCTGCCTGGAGTATGTAAGTATGTATGTGTTTGTGTGTGTGTGTGTGTGTGTGTGTGTGTGTGTGTGTGTGTATGTATGTCTGTCTGTCTGTATATGGTACTGTGTGACACGTGTGGGGCCGGAACGCGGTTCTGGCCCCACACATGTCCCTGTGGTAGTCCGGATCCGGCAGCACCCTTCACCTGCCGGATCCGGACTGCCGCTAGTGTGAAAGTAGCCTTAATGTTTATAGAATGGTATTGCACTGGTCATTTAAGCCACATTCTTATCAGTAAGACAAGTAGTGAGCTATAATAAGTGTTTAAGAGGTAAGAAAGCAGAGATAGGGAGCTTAGTGCAAATTCGAAGACAGCTAATAGAGAAACTCAAGGCTGCACAAAAACAGAGGTTGGGCCAATTTAAAAAAATTATTTAAGCTCAAGCTCAAGCTCAGTATAATGCAATAATTTAAAAGATTGCCCCCAAAGGTGTACATAGACTTTAACATTAGAGAAGATTGAGCTGCCACAGATTCCATTTGGCTGGCTCTGCAGGTTCTGGGTCTCCCAGTGTCAATGGAAGTAAAGGGACTGGGTCACATGCCACCCAAGTGACAAGTCAGGGCTGTGGCCAATGATTGTATGGAGCAGTCACATAATCCATGTCAAAGTGGATGTTGATACAGAGCTGGAAAGATAGAGCCAGAACCCATTCATGGTAATCAGGTAAGTATGGGAACTGATTCCTCTGAATCGAACTGCAATAGATTCAGATTTGGTTGGAATCTGTATTTTTTTGGGAAACTCATCATCTTGACAAATCTGATTTGCTTGGAATCCACTCGCTCATCTCTACTTAAAATTGAAAGAGCAATGAAAATGTTTTGAGAACATATTCCTGTGGAAAGGGCATTTAAACAGCCCATGCACGTACATTAATGTACAAATGTAGCCATTAAAATCAAATTTTCTATTATATATACTTTACCTTACCATAAATAGTGAGTATGGATCCAATCGGAAAGCCATTAAAAACCATTCATCTACAGCAGTCTCATTCTCTGGGCATTGGTTGCTTACAGGATCCTCTGCTAGGGGTGATAACATGTACAGGAATCTTTGTAAGTCTGAAAATTCTTTCTCCTGCAATAAAGCAAGGCCAGAATGACAACTGGTTTGTGTCATGTAATTTCACACGATAAACATATCTTCACTACAATGGTATAAATGACATATAGCTGCAATAGAAATGATACAACCTTCACTACAAATTGGGTTTATTAGAAAAATGTACAAGTTTTTTAGAATTTTTCAAAAAATCAATCAAACAACTAATATAACAAAGCTTTCCAAATTCAACACATGTCATTTGAAACAGTTATGCCATTGATATAAAAAATAAAATAAAATCAAACATCATATAGTATATGACAGTGGCTTTCTAACAAAGCTAGAACCAGCCCTACATCTTACTTAGATCCAGAGATCTCCACCTTCACTGCTCTGCTAGATTAACTCCAATCTGGCAGCTCAAGGGGGCATATCCTTTCTGCTTTAGCTTTGTCACTTTACGGCTAGGGTATTGTCGCACAACGATTTTTTTGCAACTGTCGTGTCGCAGTCGTAGCATGTTGCAGTGCGACACCATAGAATTCCATTATAAAAATTGTTGCGCGACATTGGTGCGACAAAATGTCGCGCTACAAATGTCGTTATGTAGCCCTAGCCTAACTGCCTCAGCTTCTAACAGAACATACAGCTGATGGCAGTTGAAGATTTAAACTGAGCACTTTCGACCAGCTCAGAGAAACAAATAACAAAATAAGGAAAAGAATAAACAGCAGGTGTCGCTGCAGCTCACTCGCTCTGCTAAGTTAATAATTACACGCAATTACAAAAGCATTCAGATCTAGGTGCTGGTTTGAAAAATGTAGAATATGTTTCATTACACAGATTCTACCTCATAAGAGTACACATTTGCACATCAGTGTTGTCTCAAGCAAATCAGGGCCTTCATTAGTTGCATCAGATATACTTGAGACAAAACATATCAAATTTCTGGACTGAGCAGGAGTTCGCTATGAAGTTTGACTCTACATACACTCGACAATGTGAATATGAACCCGCGGGAACACTTGATCCATACTGGAGGCAGCAGGACCTGACACTCCCATCATGGTAATGTTATATGATCACACTGAGATCATCAGGTCCTGCTGCCTCTAATGAGGAGTGAGTGTTTCCTTGAGTGCCTGTAATATTGTTTCTTTATTTAACATGTTGGCACTATACCTTGGGCAAAATTGGGTCATTATCTATACTAGGAGCATAACTGGGGGCCATAATCTATACTGGGGGCACATCTGGTGGCTATTATATATACTAGGGACACTATGGGGACCATTATAACTATTGGGGGCACTACAGGGGGGCATTATACTGGGAGAACTATGGGAGCCTTATATATACTGAAGGCAGTGGAGGGGTGAAATTCATTTGCTTATAATGTTCATGTAAATTGGACATTAATTGTGACTAACCATACCTCACAACCCCGTCTGACATCACTGTACCTCACAATCATAAGGTACAGTTTTGTCACTTATTACCAAGATGTGACGTTACACACTCCCTTGGAGTATGTCAGGTCAGGTTGGCACAGTTTTACACCAACATCCCCTGTCTACAAGGACACAGGGAGGCACTGGGAGTGAGAGAGGGTGGTCCACACAGCCGTTATATCAAGACACAGGTGTATGGGTTTGGGAATCTAGATATAGAACAACACAATATTAAAGTACATATTTAATTGCCATAAGGGCACACTAGACACAACACTATATACAAAGATACACAGATTATATATAGAGATGAGCGAATCATTAAAAAAATTATTCGCCGAACATTCGCCGAAGTTTTCCTAAGATTTGTATATTCGACGAATAGATTGCGTACAAAATATACGTTATTATGTGCTATTAGCGAACATTTGCTCACTAATAACGAACGTACAGTTAAAAAATGTACGCAACGTCTTAGAAGACGTACGCATGAGCGTACAAATAGCTTACGAATCCTCAGCGTTTTATTGTCTACAAGATTACGTAATACTCAGGCACGTACTGTACAACGAGAGGCCGCAGGGTGCACTCCTCAGAGGCAGAGCGAATATTCGAAAACGGCATCCAGACGATCCTCATCATTTAGCTTTGCTGCACAGCTGAAATACATAGTCCGGCTGATGGAACGCCAGGATTATGATTTACGATGGCACACACCGCCACCCGAACCAGCATAAAAAGGAGGTGATCCAGGAGGTGATCCGAGGCTTGCGTCATCGTTTTGACACCTTGCGGACCCCGGGCGAGATCCAGTGTAAATGGTCAGATCTGAAATCGCCCTCAGAGGCAGTATGTTTTTTTGAGGTAGAACAAGTAAGGTGCTGTCTATCCGGCTATGGGCATAGTACAATCATCCACAATACTATAAAGTGAATATGAGGACCCATTGCGGTACCTGTAAAGAAATACACACAATGGGCAACATACTTGAAAACGTTGCTGAAAGGTAAAAACATTGGTGCAAACAATCCAGTGCAAACAATCCAGTCCAAATACATTATATGTATAATGTAAACATTTTAAATATCACCTACCTAGTCTGCTCACGGACACATTTAAGTCTCTTTTATTCTTTCTGACGCTTGTCATAGAACTGGAGCAGAGTCCCAAACTCAGTTGCAATTTGCAATCCACATAGGTAAAATTGTAATCCAAATGGATAAAAAAATAGCAGCAAAGGTTCCTTAAAAAAACCCTCTTTCAAGGGGCTTCCCAATAACCTGAAAAGGGGGAAAAAAGGGATGAGGCATGCGCAACTTGGTTAAAACTTTTTTTTGATGGGGGGAGTCCTGACAATCCATGGCCATCTGGGTGAGGACAGACGCAGGGCAAAAAAAATAAAAACACACGCCAACTAGTGCTCACCCTTCAGGTTAAGTCCACGTTGTGGCTCCCATAACAGCTGCAGGATCCTTACTTAAGGGCCAGCAGGTCCTCTTCACTGCTGCTGGAGCTAAAAGACATGAGAGGGCGCTCCTGCCTCTTGAAAGCGACACTGGCTGCGGCAGCAGACCCCCACCGAATTCTAAGGGACGGTCTTGGTAGTGACCGGGCGGTCACACTGGCAAGGGCCGTGGCAACTTGGGCCTTACCCAATATCTTGTAGGGGCCAGATCTTCCCACCGGCATATAAGGTGACAGAATCTCCGGCTGTAAGGGCTCTGGTAACGGTCTTCCGCGAGCGGCGAACTATGCGGCCTGCACCTGCCATGGCAGTTGGTATTGTACCACCGATGGCTGGTACACAAAACTGTTGGTGGTCATCTGTCCCACATGAAGGATTGGCGGCGGTGGCAAATCAGGTATCAGGGGTTCCAGCTGAGCTTGGGAATGGGATTTCTCCTCAGATCGCAGAGTCCCATGGGAACACCGAGCCTCTTCTGCGGCCTGGGCCTCCTCAGTCCAGTCTTCCAGGGGCGCTGCAGGAGTAGCTGGTCGCTTAAGGAGTTTCACCCCAGTAGCAAATGAGCCTTGGAGGCTCTTCATGGGGGTATACTCCACGTAATCCCCTGCGTGGAGATTGTGGCAGACGGGCGGAAGATACGGCCGCTTTACAGAATGGCGGTTCACATATAACTCTTCCGCCGTCTCCTCACTGCCGATAAAACCTTCCACATTGAACCAAATAACAGTACCCCTTTGGCGCTCCAGCTTAGGGTCACCGGACCGTGGGTGCTCCAACACCTGAACAACCCACTCCTCTACCAGCTTTTTGTGTTCCCAGAGGGTCAGGGCATTCCGGGTGACAGCTCTGGGGACCACCTCAGCGGGCACCTCAACTGACTTCTTAGGCTGCCGGACAGGTTGAGAGATGTAGATCTCCTCCGGTTCCTTCTCCTCATAGGGGTCGGTGCCCCACACCATGCCTCCCCAGTCAGGACCTCGCTGTGTCGCCATCTTAATTTCCTGAGTTGCCTCATCTTCCTCGCGTGCTGGAGAAGGGGGCGGGGCTACCAGGGAGGAGTCTGCATCGCAAATGAATTGAATTCGTACGCAACAGCGTATAGAGTAACTTATACGTAGCAATAGCGTATAATTGATAAGACAAACTACGTAGCGAATGCGTACAAAGCCGAAGCAAAGCACCTAATATTCGGATTCACTTTGCAGCTAAAAAATCCCAAGATTCGATATGAATCAACGAAGCGACGAATCGATTCGCTCATCTCTAATTATATACAATGGTCCGATATACAAGATTGTAGTAAAATCATTGTTGATAGATAAAAGTCAGTTACCGGATATACTGTATGTGCAGTCCTTTAGCTGTGATCATGAATGGTAAAGCCACATAAGCGGCAATGACATAAGCAGGTTTCCCAGGGTCCCTCCAAACAAGTTACCCCCCCCCTTCAGACCACTTTAACCCTGGTAGCCAAAAATCCACAAACCCATTATGGATCACAACTTCTTTGTGAAAGGTCAAAGGGAGATGGTTCTGGTACCAATGGACCAGCCTGGGTTCCGGATACAATTGAGGACCAAAGATAACACTGTTATTTGGTTCCTACCAGGAGTTCTCCATCTCTCCCCTACCCTGCGTCTCATAAGCAAACGAAGACTGAGAAAACGTCCGTCTCATTCCCGGGGTCTCAAAGATGTAAACTGTGTATTTATGAGATGCATGGTCATTTGATAATTTCTTATGCACTGCTGGTTCTTTGTTGTTGGCGATAGGCTCAGCGCCCCTCAGAAATTCATCCTGCAAGAGTAGATGAGCTGCCAGTGTGGCTGATTGAGCTGTGAAATGTAAATGCTTTGAAGCAGAGCCACCTGTGGAGCCTGATTTCCTCAGCCAAACTACTATTCATCCTGAGCAAATGGTAGGACTTAAATTATAACTCCACATCTCCTCACAACAACCATAAAAATAGATGCACACACTCAAATACATACAAAATGGTCAGAAAAAAAAGACAGTTTATTTGTGTGTACATGCATTTTCTAATGGTGTTTTGCATCAGTTTTTAATGACTAATAAAAACTGATTTATTTCATAGATTTCTTAGATTTCTTTTAAATTCCAACCCCTGAAGTATAGATAATGCCTCCCAAGTGTGTCCTAATTGCTTTATTACAAACAGCTAAAGGTTTGTAATTTGTAAGTGGGTATTATTATTATTATTATTATTTACTTTAAAGTGCCATTAATTCCATGGAGCTGTACATCCAGCGATGGTTACACAAATCTAATATATAAAGCTGAAAGTATGTGTGTGTGTGTGTGTGTATGTCCGCTAAAGGAATCCGCACTACTGCAGCTACAATCACAAAATTTAGCAGACATGTACATCAGGTGTCCGGGAAGGTTTTAGAACAGTTTTCAGCTCTCCAGGACGTACCGTTCCTGAGATATTCCCAAAAAATGCATTAGCCAATAGTAGCCTGGTCACATGACCCTTATCAGACAATAGAAGCTCACAGGCAGTTTCCACACACCAGGTTTCTATGACAACCTAGCCAGTTAACTGCTGTAGGTCTGCATTAAAGAGGCAGAGCACTGTGGATGACAATGGTAAATGGGTATTCCGATTACCATAACTATAACTTATGTTTTAAACTAACTCGTCATCAATCATTACCTCATATAATGTAAATTTCACATATTTACCGTTCAGTAGTAATAAAAGATGTATTCTTCCACTGCTACCCACCTTCCTCCTAAATTACTATGGCATCGACCTGTAATTTAGGCCACCTTCAAAAGTGTCAAAAGACTTAAAAGCACCACCCCAGATCCCACTAAGTCACGCCCCTGACTCAGTCAGGCAACGCCCCTTCCATGCCGCATTTGAACGGGATTAAAAATATAGGTAAAATTCACCTTCTGTCAGCTGCAGGGGTGAGGGGAGGGTGACTTTCTCCCTGCAGCTTATTGCTCAGACTGCACAGTGCTGCTGCTGAGAGTGAGCTGTTCAAAAGGACATCCCTGTGTCCATCCAGGCCCTGCGCATGACAGAGGACAGGGAGCCTGAAAGCCAGACTGTCCAGCCTAAAACAAGACCTCTGGCCACCCTAGGGGCAGGCTGATGTTAAGGTGGCCAGATGTCCGGCTTTAGGCTGGACAGTCCAGTTTTCTGGCTACCTGTTCTCCGTCCAACGGAGTGCCTAGACAGACACAGGGATGTCAGTAGCTCACACTCAGACAGCTTCTCCTCCGTGTCTTCACGGAGCCAGAAGGGCGTGGTCTCATGTTTAGTGGTGTGTCTTCATGGGAACTGGGGGCGCTGTGTCACATTTGGGGAATGGCCAGTGAGGTCTGACTTTCTGGGGTGAAGACAGTGGCCACTCTAGCTGCTGTGGAGGTCACTGTTAAAGGGGGTTGGGCTGCTGTAGAGGTTACTGTTAAAGGGGCGGGCAGCTGTAGAGGTCACTGTTAAAGGGGCGGGCAGCTGTAGAGGTCACTGTTAAAGGGGCGGGCTGCTGTATAGGGCACTGTTAAAGGGGCAGGCTGTTGTAGAGGTCACTGTTAAAGGGGTGGGCAGCTGTAGAGGTCACTGTTAAAGGGGCCGGCAGCTGTAGAGGTCACTGTTAAAGAGGTGGGCTGCTGTAGAGGTCACTGTTAAAGGGACAGCCTGCTGTAAAGGTCACTGTTAAAGGGACGGGCTGCTGTAGAGGTCACTGTTAAAGGGGCGGGCCGCTGTAGAGGTCACTGTTAAAGGGACGGGCCGCTGTAGAGGTCACTGTTAAGTGGGCGGGCTGCTGTAGAGGTCACTGTTAAAGGGGCAGGCCGCTGTAGAGGTCACTGTTAAAGGGGCTGGCTGCTGTAGAGGTCACTGTTAAAGGGGCGGGCCGCTGTAGAGGTCACTGTTAAAGGGGCCGGCTGCTGTAAATGAATGAAATGAAATAAATTAAATATACCCGGGCGAAGCCAGGTCCTTCAGCTAGTGTAAATATAAAATTAACAAGAAACCTCTGCTTCAACTGTGATTATTTTGCTCCAGGAAGGTCTTGTGAACATAATAATATATAAATGGAGTAAAACTTACAAAATCTGATAGCAGCAACCTGTCATGAAGTAAATATCCTTTATCCACAGAACGTATAGAGCAGTAGGCTCCAGCCTTCGCTGAGACTTCCAGATTTACACTTGCACCAGGACGGACCTGTTCTTCGGAGAACTTAAGTTGTACCTGTATGATATAGGACAAGACCTTTTCAAGTTGGCTGTGTTCACACTTGTTTTCAGAATCTTTAACAGCTTGTCATTATATATTCACTATATACATATGTATGCTTGACAATATACACCGATTATATATTTTACAATGAATTACCAAGTACCATATTTTCAAACTATAAAATGCACATAGATTAGCAGAGGTTAGGAAGGAGAAAATAAATGAATAAAATTGCAAATTTCCAAATGTATACTCTGTGAACTCTGACACAAGCAATCGCAGGATGCATAATTCACTGATCGATATTGCAACCTAAAGTTCATTTTCTGCCATTGTTTTTGAGTGCATATTTATTTTTTTGTATTTCCTGTCTTATGTCTCTTAGTATTGAGTGAATCATGTTAAAGTGGATTTCGATTTGAATTTCAGGAAAAATTCAATCTGCGGCAAAACTAAATTTCCTTGTGCTTTGTGATAACAAATCAATTTTTCCTGAAATAGCCAAAAAAAAAGCAAAAAAACATAACTCAACACAAGGCTGCAGCGACCATTTTGTTTGAAGATCCCATGCAAAATCGCTGGCCAACGTGAGATTTCAAGCTGGATCTTCAAGCAAGATGGCCACAGAGACCTCTTCGCGCTCAAATGGATAGGTAAGTACAATTTTATTTTTTTTATTGATCAAACCCTAAAAGGCCTTAATATTCCTTGCAGGATAACTGCCCAAATTAGATGGACAAATGTCTTTTTTCAGCCTTATAAACTATTTTACTATGTTACTAGTAATGAACGCGGCATCTGAAGGGTTCATTGATGGGGGGCGACGCAATCGCCATTCTCTGTCATTGTACCCACTAGTATTACTACTGTGAAGTGGCCACAATGTGGGCATAACTACAATGAGGGTGCAGGGAGCCCCCGTTGGAGCCAGTGTAGAGAATGGGAGTGGTAGTGGCCCTGATGTAGTGTAGTTGTTGTGTCACTGTGTCTGTTGCTCCCTATGCCCGTTGTAGTGATATTGGTGAATAATGTTGAGCGAATAGATGTCAAGCAAATTGATTTTGATACGAATTTCAGGAAAAATTTGATTCCTTGCACTCCATGATAACAAATCAATTTTTTTTTAAATGGCAGTAAAAACAAAAAAAAAAAAAACATACTCACCTGATCCATTTGTGCACAAAGAGGCTGTCACAGCCATCTTGATTAAATTGGCCAGCCAGTGTGATCACGTCATTTCTTCATTGCACAAGATTTTGTGCAGTGTCTTCAATCAAGATGGCCGTGATGGTCTCTATGCAAGCAAAGCAATAGGGTGAGTGGTTTTTATTTTATTTTTTTACCCTTATTAACTCCTGAATAGCCGAAATGGTAGCTTCAGATGTTGCGATCAGCGATGAACATGGCATCTGAGGGGTCCTAAATACTAAGAAATGCGCTTTGTGATGAAGTAATTCTTAACAAAGTGAATTTCTTTGTGAAATTTGACGAAGGAGCAGAAACAAATTTTCCATAACTTTTCTCATCTCTACTGATGAAGAATGAGTCCAGAGTTAAACGTAATAAGAACCTTTTACTAAGTGCAAAGTAAAAGGTCCTTTCCAAAATATGGGTCAATTTTTTTTTCATTGCATGTTTCAGTATTCCTGATTTTGACACGTTTAGTTTAGTAATCCACATTGATGTTTTTCTTACCTTTTCATTTGCACATAACGGAATTGTGAACCCTTCTAAGTTTGCAATAGTTTCTCCATTTGGCATCACTGAGAAAACTAGTAGAGCGAATGCTGGAAACAGATCTGAATCTGTATGAAAGCTTATGGGAAATGAACCCTGTACAGCTGGTAGCAAAAAAGAAAGTAAGATATATCATAAATATTATATCAAAGGAGGATACTTTATACAGGTAGATACAGGAGCATAATTTAGTGACAGGTATGTAGATGAGAATTCTAAAATCTGATCCACATGCTGTTGTATAAGGATACCTATTAGTTCTCTTCTTCCTGTCAAATTACTCAATATCCCTCAGAACAGACAATTAGCTCATTTTCTACTGACCAAAAAATATGTGTCTGAGTCTTGCTTGAACATACGCAGTGACAGGGTCACTAGACACCTCTCTGGCTCACTAGCATTGCTGACTCTTTCACTATTCTGCCAGAGACTTCTCTAAGAGCTTTCAGATCCAGATCTCACTCTCTGTGTGCACACTAAAATGAATATTTGCAAAATCAAACCCCTATTGAGTGGTTATGGAGAAGTATATGATATACAGAGTCATAATATTTCCATGTTCTCTATCGCAAATATTTGATAATATTTTCCTGCCCACTGATAATGATAATTAGTGTTGAGTGAATTTGAAGCATTCTAATCGGGCTTCGATCTGAAGTTAAGGAAAAAAATTGATTTGAAATTAATCCAAATTTCCTCACGCTTCATGGTAATGGAATTTTTTTTTCTCTTAAAATGGTGGCTACACGCGGCTATTACCAGACAAATCGCTCCACTGACTCGACCCAAATTCAACATTTCTAGCTATCATGTTCTGTTATGCAAAATTTTATTTGGAATCACTCTTATAGCCATGATACATTCTAAACAAATTCTATGTCACTGTGCAGTACAACAAAATTTTAGCCCATGTGGATCCTTCCCTACTGTGAACTCAATGGTACTTTGCTTTCAATATGTATTAGGATCAAAACCAGATGGAAGGAACTTGCTGGATGATACAGGATGAGTGTTGTAAGTTATCGAATGAACCACACAAATCACTCCACCACATACATTTTTATTTTTTGCCTTCTTTAAATTTTCATATATGCCCAATTTTGCTAAATCAAATATGCCTAGCACTGCAAACGCAGTTTGAGTGAGGAACATTTTTGGGTTAGGTTAAATTAGGTAGCGGTGGTGGTGGTGGTGGGGGAGTGGTGGAATGTGTTTTTTTTTTCTTTTTACCTTTTATTTCCATAAAGGGGGTTGTCTCACTTCAGATTTATTATGTAGAGGAATTTAATACAAGACACTTGCTAATGCCTTGTGATTGACTATATTGCCTCTTTTGCTAACTGGATTCATTTTTTCATCACATTATATACTGCACATTTACATGGTTACATGGTTTACATGACCGCTCTGCAAATCAATCAGTGGTGGTCGTACTTTCACACTATCCTATGTGTGCTCCCACGGTCCTGGCCACCAGACATGCCAAGGCTTTTTTCTATAGTGTGGAAGAATGACCATCACTGATGGATTGCAGGGTGGTTGTAACCATGGAAATGAGCAATGTATAATGTGATGGAAAAATGAAGCCAGCCAGCAAACTAAGCAATGTGGATAATAACAATATAGTAGTAACTAGCTTGTATTAATTCCTATACATAATAAAGGCTCTTTGCTGAAAGGAGACAACCCCTTTAAAGGCAAAGATAATGTGAACGGAGCATCAGTGTCTATGAATGTTTATTTCTATACATGTTACTTACTTGGATTATTTGCTTGGTCTTTAATGTCTATTTTATGTTCCTTGTATGATAGGATTCCACTTTTAGAACGCAGCTGGAAAAACAAGAAGAGCAGCTTTTACACTGTATATTTGAGAATTATTAATAATTAGCAAAATATTGCAAGAGACAAATATGCAGGCAAAAACATTGGTTCTATTATGTCCTAAACAGAGCTGAAGCAAAGTTTGAGGAAGAAAATAAAAAAGTTTTCATAAAGTTATCACACTAGCGCAAGCAGTGTCTGGCAGGCTGTGCTAATGCGAACTCACGACTGCCGCCAAAGTGGACTTCCGGCGGCACTCGTGTGCTAGTGTTAGCAAGAATCTGACGGGCTGTACCCCTGCCAGACCAGCCTACTGGACTCTGCTAGTGCTAGTGTGAAAGTAGTCTAAACAAGTTCCGTCTTGGATTATCATTTTGTATTGACAGCAAATGTAGAGTCAAATATCTTTGAAATACTGTACACCTCCATAAAAGAGATAGTGGAAGTACATGGTGATTGTCATCAAGTACCACTAGGGGTGTACTGGGAACTTAAAGTGGACCTGGGTATCAGCCTAACTGGAAATTTACCTGTAAGGTCTGTGGCCAATCTGCCCCAGAGTACCACTAATGTTTATAACCTACCATACTGTATGGCTAATGTTGCAGCTCTACTCATTTTAATATTTCTTTAGTTGCATATATCTCTATAATTTCATCATGACCAAAAAAAGACAACATAAAATGAACTCTGTAAATTCATACTCACCATGATTGCAATGCATTACAATTTTTCTTCCCCTTACTAAGCTCTCCCCTCTACAATCTAACATGGATACAGAAGCCAGGCTCATCTCTTTATCCAACTGCTACACTGCTGGACCATAGAATAAAACAAACCCTTTGTCTCACCCTATTTATGCATAGATTGCACGTTCTTGCAAGCAAGGTTCTCACGCTTAATGCCACTGTCTTGATGGAACAGGTGATTGTCAAGAAGTAAGTACTCCTTCCCCTACCATCATCTCCATTGTATGAGGATGAACGATAGCCACTGCTATCACTTGTCTTTATGCAGGTTCATTGTTTCTTGGAAGCAAAGTTATGTTTAGACCACAATATGCTTCCTGTGAATTATGTTTAAGTGTCTGCATGAAAGATTGTTTCATCTGATAAATGATTTTTTTGCTTGTTCATTGGCTGATCTGTCGCACCTTTAAACGGCAGATTATTGGGTATGAGCATTCATACTAAGGTTCATCCCTAATGTTGAGTAAAGAGAGCTTCCGATCATAGATCTGCCTAAGTCAAAATTTTGAATACTGTATGGATATCCATCTCCATACAGCATTCCAACATATGGGCTCCAATGAGATTAAAGTCGCACAAGACTTTGTTGAATAAATTCATCCATCGATTCTGTTACTTGAAAACCATCTTAAAACTTGAATCTGAAAGCTTTGGTACCGGCTGGTTCCTTTATACTGAAGCCAACTTCAGATTCAAGTTTTAAAAGTTTTCAAGTTTAAAAATCGGAGTCCAAAGTTCACGCGTCACTCGCTTATTTATAGTTCCGTGATTGGTGGTATTCACTGAAATCTCACAAGTCTTTGGAGATAAATTTCACCTCACCAGAGGCCATTCATTTGAATGCTTGAGACGGATCTCCATACAGCATTCAAATGAAGTTGGGACCAAAGTGACTTCGGATTTTTGATCCAAAGCTTGCTTCCCTCAACAAACCGCCTCTGACACTGCAATGTGTGATTTTGTCTATACATGTATCTTCTGATTTGTAAGGTGCAGTAGAATTTGTCAGCGCTATATATATAAAAAGATTATTATTGATGAAAAAAGTCATCTAGATAAAATATTTACCATGGAGAAAAAGTGAAGATGGTCAGTGTCAGAATCAAGATTCTTCCTGTGGATGTCATATTTCACAGTCAATGTCTGATCAGAATTACATTCTGTTACACCTGATTGCTTTTCTATGGAAAGGAGGCTTTCACTCTGAGAACCAATGGGAGCAATCGAGATCCTGGCTTTTGAATATATAACTTCATTTTCATCTTCATCAGATGATAAACTTGCCTGAGGAAACATTATAAATCTAGTCTTAAAAATATTATACAGTGCAGTATAATGATCTGTGTGATGAACTGTACCCCTCTTCCCCGTCCTGCGTGTGTTTACGTGGGGATCATGCGGTACAGTTCAAACCTTAGCTACAAGCACGTGACATTCCATGCCCCCTCGGGGTGTGTAAGGTTACGTACGGCATGGTTTTTCACAGACACCTCCTGTTCACACAGGCTCAGGAGGGCACAGAAACGGAGAGAGGGTAGCCGAAGCGAATCCTGACCGGCTAAAAGATCCTTTTCACTATCACCAGAGAAACTGAGTCAATCAGCCCAGTAGTACTGCCACCAGCTCTCGTTTGATATAAGTCCGGTCCGTTAACCAATTATATCTGGCTAGGAGCCAACCTGGCTAGCATATAACAATATTACAGAGAACACAGACGTGAAATTTGTGGATCGAGATAACAGAACAACTCAAGATTAAATTGTATATTTAATCGCCTTAAGGGCATACTAAACAAAAACACTATACACACAATGAATGATATATACAATGGTCCAATTACAGTTACAAGGATAATAGGGAATACAAGGAGGATAAACAGTCATTTACGATTAGATTTTAGGCTTTGCTGTAGTCATGTGAAAGGCAGTAATGTCAGGTTCTTTGGGTCTATTCCAACACTGTACAGGAGGTGACCTTTCCTTAGAACAAGATTCCTGCCTATGCTTAGGCCAGTTTAATTATACCTATGTAGTGCCCACCCCCTCAGCTCCTGGGGATGTCACACTTCCCCCTCCCTCCAGCTGGGCCAGCAAAATCTCCAAAACCTGTTATGGTTCCTAACATTTCACTGGTAGGTCTGATCATGACGGCACCTGTGCCAGTGGGTCCCTTTCATGCCAAGGAATGTTATGAGACCAAACGCAGCTAAGCTACCGTGTTTCTTCTAGGAGTTACACATATCTCCCCAACTGTGGATCCTAGAAACGTAGAAGTTCCATTGCAACGTCCCACTCGTCTCCGGGTCATAGAACTGTCCTCGGCCCTTGGCTAGGTCAAGGCGTAATTTCATAAATCCTAATGAAATTGCGGCGCTGGCCCAGCTGCAGAAATCCCTTTGAACTCGCTGAGTGGTTGCAGATTCTCAGCAGGCTTCCTTCTAAGAAATTGTCGGGCTCCACTCAGGTTAGGAAGGTGTGAGGTTCCTCACTAAACAACTCTGGGAACAGAGACCCCCTGCTGAGTCTCCTCTACTGTTTTGATTGTACTCAGGGTGGCCATTAGTGTTGAGCAACGCTCAGGTGCTCTGGCCGAGCACTAGGGGTTGCTCGAGTGCTCGGCCGAGCACCTGAGCATAATGTTAGTCAAGGGGACTAAACCAGGCACCCCTGCTCGGAAGAGGGGAGGGTGTCTGGTTAATAGAAAAAGGTCAGAATCGTGACTTCTCCTCTTTTACTCCTTTCACTCATAAAAGTATGCTAATTAACTGAATTTGTATGCATTAAAGCACAACGTGTACGCATTAGCATACAAATGCGTATGCATTAGCATACAAATTCGTATGCATTAGCATGCAAATTCGTAAGCATTAGTGTACACATCAACATTACAGTGCGGGAAAGAGACTTAAGCATTGCACTCAAGTACACTCGGTGTTCGGCCAAACACCGAGCGGACCCGAGCGCAGGCATGCTCGGCCAAACAGCGAGTTCGGCCAAGCATGCTCGCTCAACACTAGTGGCCATATGTGACCTGGCTGTGGCACAAAAGGGGTTGGCAGGGAATCATAAGCCATATTCCTCACAATCTGCCTCTCACATTTTATTATGGCTGTTAAATTCAAAAACAAACAAATATAGAAAGATTATACCATGTGCTGCAACAATATCTAGTGGTTTTTAATGTGTTGAAGAAGAGAGAATCAGCTGCACTGAGATGATTGTGTGAAGGAATAAACTTACAGTACCACAAAAGGAAAGGGTTTAAGGTCTTGAGAGAGATGATGTGGGTTAGTATAGCAGTGACAGAAAATATGAATGCACCTTTACACTGATAGGGATAATTTAGAATCAGTAACATGACAATATTAAATGTATTTCTGGTGCAGATTGTAGTGCAAAGGTTATTTCCGCCACAATCTGCTACTTTTCACAGCTCAGGTCTAAAAAATGAGCGTTACGTGGGCAGATCCATCTCATCTAACATTTTCTAAGCCTGTTTTAGCTGTAGAAATTGGTCTAAATGTAAAAGAGCATGGAAGCAGTGGATATGTCAACGTTATGTAGTGGCCAGGGGCTCTACATAACTTCAGCAGATCCACCGATGGTGCAGGAGCTTTTTAAGACCGGTATCTAAAACATAATAAATGAGCCCCCATAATGTTTCAAAAATCCTCACCAAATAAACATGACTCTAGAAGAGAGACCCACCTCACATTTAACTGAATGTTAGGCACTCAATTTTTCTTCCAAAAGAACTAAAATATTACATCTAAGCTTACACTTTTCTCCATCAGACATGCAAACTAGCTTTACTTCCTGAAAAACAAAAGAACCAGACTGTCTCAAGAGAAATTTGCATTACTACCGTAAGCTAACTGGTCAAGGGGAGTATTCTTTGTGTTGCTCTTTATCATGAGGGAGACGAACATATTAATGATGAGTATTGTATGCCAGGCAACACTGCGCTTGTTTTCTGGAAAGAATAGATGCAACTTTGCTGGCATTAGACAGGAAATCCCAGCTTTTTGTTTTTGTCAGGCAAGCTAATTTGTATACATTTGGGATTCTGTGAAAGATTAAAGATTAAAATGATCTTTTTTTCCAAAACAGAAAAGAACATTATTCTTATTGGATGACAGCCAAATTAAGATATAAAAATTTGCATATATTCTTCATGGAAACCAAGAGTAGCGTTGCTTGGCATGCAATACTCATCATACATATTTTTTTGTCTCCTTAATGATAAAAAGCATCCTGAAGAGAACCCCCAAGGCCAGTCAAGACGTTTTGGTTCTCCTATCCTTCTAGAAAGAGATGTAGCTTTCATATCTCAATGATAGAAGAATACGCCTTGGTGGGGTATTCTAGTTCTCTTTTCTCACTTGCAGTTGATTATTGTGTTGGGGGTCTGTCTTTGGTTCATCTCAAATTTGTCCTAAAGTAGTAAAATGGATTTGCTTTTCTTAAAGTGTAGGTCATCAATATAGCAAAAGTGTAAAACTAACTTAATTCTAACAATCCCAAATATTTTGCAATCAATTGAGAAATGTAATAAAGTAACATAGTAACATAGTTTGTAAGGCCAGAAAAAACATCTGTCCATCCAGTTCGGCCTGTTTTCCTACAAATAAAGAGATATTAGTACATGAAAAATATATTGTTCAGCCTTTTAAAGATACATATGTAGCAAAAGTAAGAAAACAGCTAAGCCAGCCTCTTACCTTCAACTAGCAAAATAACATATTTTTTAATCAATCACTTATAAACATTCCATCCCATCATTATCAGACATTATAGCATATTTTGCCATTTTCCAACTTCACATAATAAAAAAACAATCTTACCCTAAGACCAATCACTCAGATCTATCCATTTTATCCACCTTCCACATTCCTTTTGCGTTTATAGCTTCTTTTAACGTCCCACAAGTGACATACATACAATTTCCCTAATATCACCCATACACTGTCCTTCACACTTAACTCTTTTCTCTCAAACACATACACATTCCTCACATCCAATAACACTTCTTTCAAACACGCCATAAACAGCCACAGCGCTCTTTTTTTCTCTTTCCTAAATCCTAACCCAAACATTAATACCTCAAAAGTCAACCAAGTCACTCCAGTTAGTTCTTTGCATAACTTTCCTAACCTCTTAAGTACTTCCCTAACATACAAACAGTTTAAAAAATGTACTATGTTTTTCCCTTTATATTCTTGTCTTTGACAGTCCTCACTCCTTACCAATCCTCTTTTGTTTTGTAACTATTTCACTGGTAGCACACCATGTAAAGTCTGCTGCACATTCTCACTCTGCCTATTAGTTAAACCATTCATTTTCACCTTTTTTCATACCTTCTTCACATCAATCGCATCCTCTTACCATATTTATATCACATTCAATCTGTTTTTCCTCAATCATTCTTGATACTATTTTTTTTATCCTTTAACACCATAATCACCTCGTCACACAGCTCAAATTTTGTCAGAAACTTCACAACTCATATACAGTACAGACCAAAAGTTTGGACACACCTTCTCATTCAAAGAGTTTTCTGTATTTTCATGACTATGGAAATTGTAGATTCACACTGAAGGCATCAAAGCTATGAATTAACACATGTGGAATTATATACTTAACAAAAAAGTGTGAAACAACTGAAAATATGTCTTATATTCTAGGTTCTTCAAAGTAGCCACCTTTTGCTTTGATTACTGCTTTGCACACTCTTGGCATTCTCTTGATGAGCTTCAAGAAGTAGTCACCTGAAATGGTATTCCAACAGTCTTGAAGGAGTTCTCAGAGATGCTTAGCACTTGTTGGCCCTTTTGCCTTCACTCTGCGGTCCAGCTCACCCCAAACCATCTCGATTGGGTTCAGGTCTGGTGACTGTGGAGGTCATCTGGAGTAGCACCCCATCACTCTCCTTCTTGGTCAAATAGCCCTTACAAAGCCTGGAGGTGTGTTTGGGGGCATTGTCCTGTTGATAAATAAATGATGGTCCAACTAAACGCAAACCGGATGGAATAGCATGCCGCTGCAAGATGCTGTGGTAGCCATGCTGGTTCAGTATGCCTTCAATTTTGAATAAATCCCCAACAGTGTCACCAGCAAAGCACCCCCACACCATCACACCTCCTCCTCCATGCTTCATGGTGGGAACCAGGCATGTAAAGTCCATCCGTTCACCTTTTCTGCGTCGCACAAAGACACGGTGGTTGGAACCAAAGATCTCAAATTTGGACTCGTCAGACCAAAGCACAGATTTCCACTGGTCTAATGTCCATTCCTTGTGTTCTTTAGCCCAAACAAGTCTCTTTTGCTTGTTGCCTGTCCTTAGCAGTGGTTTCCTAGCAGCTATTTTACCATGAAGGCCTGCTGCACACAGTCTCCTCTTAACAGTTGTTGTAGAGATGTGTCTGCTGCTAGAACTCTGTGTGGCATTGACCTGGTCTCTAATTTGAGCTGCTGTTAACCTGCGATTTCTGAGGCTGGTGACTCGGATAACCCCACCTTTCCACCTCATCAGAAGGCAGTCCTTGTACTTCTGTTTGTTATCACCACACATATTACAGGTGTTAGGTTGAGGACATTCACCTGCTGTGCGTCCCTCCTGTTTACCATTCCTGAAAATAACACCCTGTTTACACTCAAACACAGTGTGTCCAAACACATAGCATTTTCTGCAATATTGAGGCTGTCCTGGATAAGATAGGGAACCTCTGTTATCAGCTATATTAAATTTGACATACTTCTCATTAAACAAGGAGTTTCTAAACCCAAACAGTGCTTTATTGTATCACTTTACGCACATCACTGGATTAGCTTCCAGCACCAGCATCACAAAACATAAATACAAAATAGACACTTGCCCATCTCTGCTCTTGCTAAAATATAGGTCTCTATCTCACCTCTAAGTCACTGTTCACACTATGGGATCCAGCCTCATCATGCAGGTCTGTTCTCTGGGCATATCTCTCCCCAGACTTCCCCACACTGAGTATTGCTGCTGACTTTTAAATGAGAGCAGTGGACATGGACCACCTGTGAAACCCGGAGTGGATTGTGGGGAATAAGTACCCACCCAGCTTTGTGGGGAACAAGCACCCACCCAGCTCTTTGCTTATTCCCAATAAACAGCCCACTATCTATCCTAGTGGAAACATTAGCTACTGGCCTTTTACTTCACAAAGGCCGGACACCTTGATCACATGTCTCAGGTGAAAACATAACACTCCATAACATATATTTCCTCTAATAGGTTTCCTTCACCATTCTAGGAGACACATATCTTCCCTCATATATGCCTGTCACTGCTTCACAATACCTAACATATTTTTCTGTTGCTCACCTCCCTTCACATACTCACAACACTGTTCAAGACAGTTTATCAATAGAGATGAGCGAGTAGTGAAATATTCGAAAGTTCGAAATTCGATTCGAATAGACCGCGAAATTCGACTATTCGACCGGATATCGAATCCCATTAAAGTCTATGGGAAAAAAATGCTCGCCACTTGGAAATCTCAATTCGACCACTTGGAGGTCACCAAGTCCACCCTGGAACCTCAGAAAAGGATGCCAACACTGCTGGAATGCAACTGGGACAGCAGGGGAAGCATGTCTGGGTGCATATAACGCGCCCAAGTCGCACTATTACGCCACTATCACAGCCTCTCAACAATACACTCCAAACACAATCTAACCTCTCTGTAAAGTGAGACCATACAAGGAAACCTTCTTTCCTCTACATTGCCATGGACCCCAAGCCAAACTAGACAAAAAAGAAGATAAAATTCTGCACCCCTTAAAATCACGTTGCCTATGACAACCACAGATGGCATAGGCAAGGGGGAAAGCAAATAGACCCCACCCCTAATTGTCATTGTGTGTGTGTGTGAGATGTGGTCAGACATGTCTTCTTTAAAATGTAAAAACAACTCAAACACATGCAGAAGCCTTAAAATGCCCAAATTGTTGGCGCTTGAGATGTCAGTGACCCGACCTGGCCCAGTGTCATGTCTAGCAGGTAAAGCAGTGGGGATGTTGAGGGATGCGTAGGACCGCAAAAGGCAGGAAGAGGCCGTGGGCTGGCCAGAGGCTCATGGAAAATTTTGTGGAGGCCCAAGAGGTGAGACGTCTTAAAAATTGTGTGGAGGCTAAAGAGGTGAGACGTGTTAAAAATTATGTGGAGGCCCAAGAGGTGACACCTCTTAAAAATTATGTGGAGGCCCGAGAGGTGAGACCTCGAAAACGTTTTGTGGAGGCCCAAGAGGTGACACCTCTTAAAAATTATGTGGAGGCCCAAGAGGTGACACCTCTTAAAAATTATGTGGAGGCCCAAGAGGTGAGACCTCTTAAAAATTATGTGGAGGCCCAAGAGGTGACACCTCTTAAAAATTATGTGGAGGCCCAAGAGGTGACACCTCTTAAAAATTATGTGGAGGCCCAAGAGGTGACACCTCTTAAAAATTATGTGGAGGCCCAAGAGGTGAGACCTCGAAAACGTTTTGTGGAGGCCCAAGAGGTGACACCTCTTAAAAATTATGTGGAGGCCCAAGAGGTGAGACCTCTTAAAAATTATGTGGAGGCCCAAGAGGTGAGACCTCTTAAACATTTTGTGGAGGCCCAAGAGGTGAGACCTCTTAAACATTTTGTGGAGGCCCAAGAGGTGAGCCATAAATATAAAAAATTGTTCTTATTTACGGAGCAATTCTACGGCGGTTAAGGAGGAGGAGGAGGAGGTGGAGGAGGAAATGGCACTTCATACAGATGGCACTTCACTTTTGGCTGCTTTCCACTGTTAACCTCTTAAACCTTTTGTGGAGGCCCAAGAGGTGTTGCTTTTAAAGGCTGCAGTTATCCACAGATTTGCATGCAATGTAAAATGGTTACACTCATTTTATAAAGGCAACTATCATGAAAAATCAGTTTAAATGTATTGAGGGCAGCACAGAGTATTTCTACAGAGGAAGGAGTATTCTTTTTATTTTTTTTCCTTTTTTTTATATGTATATGCTGTTGCCTTCAGTATATGAGAGTTGATTTCATGATGCTACTGCAGCCACTTAAAACGTTTTAAGTCTTGTTTTGTTTTTTTGAATACTGAGAATGCTATTTTGTACCAGATTTTGTATGTAAAGACTGAACACATTAAAATGAGAATGTTACCAAAATTATAATTTATAATTTATTTACCTTTTGTGGAGGCCCAAGAGGTGAGACCTCTTAAAAATTATGTGGTGGCCCAAGAGGGGAGACCCGTTAAAAATTATGTGGAGGCCCAAGAGGTGAGACCTGTTAAACATTTTGTGGAGGCCCAAGAGGTGAGACGTGTTAAACCTTTTGTGGAGGCCCAAGAGGTGAGACCTCTTAAAAATTATGTGGTGGCCCAAGAGGGGAGACCCGTTAAAAATTATGTGGAGGCCCAAGAGGTGAGACCTCTTAAACATTTAGCGCAGGCCCAAGAGGTGAGCCATAAATATATAAATTGTTCTTATTTACGGAGCAATTCTACGGCGGTTAAGGAGGAGGAGGAGGAGGAAATGGCACTTCATACATATGGCACTTTACTTTTGGCTGCTTTCCACGGTTGGAGAAGCAAAGTCCGGGTCAATCCACTTGCTGTTCATTTTGATTAGCGTCAGCCTGTCGGCACTGTCGGTTGACAGGCGGCTGCGCTTATCGGTGATAATGCCCCCGGCAGCGCTGAACACCCTTTCTGATAGCACGCTGGCGGCAGGGCAGGCAAGCACCTCCAAGGCGTACAGGGACAGTTCCAGCCACGTGTCCAACTTGGAGACCCAGTAAGTGTAGGACGCCGAGGGATCGGGGAGGACAGGGTTACGGTCTGCCAGGTACTCCCGCAACATCCGCCGATACTTGTCCCTCCTGCTGATAGCGGGCCCCGCAGTGATGGAAGTTGCACGAGGGGGTGCCATGAACGTGTCCCACACCTTGGAGAGTGTTCCCCTGGTGGCTGTGGGCCTGATCGATGTTGAGGGACTCTGGGAGACCCTCTCCTCTCTGCCGCCAGCGATGGTGGGTGGG
Organism: Rhinella marina; assembly: GCA_900303285.1. NCBI lineage: Eukaryota > Metazoa > Chordata > Amphibia > Anura > Bufonidae > Rhinella > Rhinella marina. The sequence goes on from ONZH01008383.1 coordinate 84,914, forward strand.
AAAATCTCCATCATGTTCTGCACGAGTTCCCTCTGGTATTCCAGCAATCGATTCGTCCTCTCCTCTACCGGAATAAAAGAGGAGACGTTATCTTTATACCGGGGGTCCAGGAGTGCGAAGACCCAGTACAGTTTGTTCTCCACTATCCGGACAACACGTGTGTCCCGGGAAAAGCAGCCCAGCATGAAGTCAGCCATGTGTGCCAGACTCTGAATAGGCATGACGTCACTGCCCCCACCAGAAGGATCACTTGCCATTTCCTCCTCTTCCTCTTCCGCCTCCTCTCCGCCCCATCCGCGCTGAACCAATGGGACGCGCACAGCCTGACTGCTACCCTCGCCGCCAGCATCCTCCTCCTCTTCCACAGCCACCTCCACGTCGTCCTCCTCCTCCTCATCCTCCTCCTCCTGCAACTGCCACCGTGAAGCAGACAAAAGTGTGGTCTGACTGTGTAGCTCCGTTGCGTCTCCTCCTACCCCCGTCTCCTCTGCGTGCAATGCGTTCTCCCTTATTGCGATGAGGGATTCTTTAAGGACGCATAGGAGCGGGATGGTTACGCTCACTATAGCGTCCTCGCTGCTGACCTTCTTGGTGGACTCCTCAAAGATACACAGTACATCGCATACGTCTGCCATCCATGGCCACTCGTGGTTGGCAAACTGAGGGAGCTGAGTTGGAGGCACGCGTGGATTATTAATCTGGTACTCCATCAATGCTCTCTGCTGCTCACACACCCTGGCCAACATGGAATAGGTGGAATTCCAGCGAGTCGGCAGGTCGCACAACAGCCGATGTTGAGGCAAATGGAGGCGTTGCTGGAGTTTTTTTAAGCTAGCAGCAGCTACAGTTGACTTCCGAAAGTGTGCGCACAAGCGCCGCACTTTCACCAGTAGCTCTGCCAGGTTGGGGTAAGTCTTTAGAAATTTTTGGACTACCAGATTAAAAACGTGGGCCAGGCATGGTACGTGATTGAGTTCGGCAAGCTCCAGAGCCGCCACCAGGTTACGGCCGTTATCGCACACGACCATGCCTGGTCCTAGCTGCAGCGGCGACAGCCACATCTCCGTCTGCTGCAGTATGGCGTCCCTCACCTCTGGGGCGCTGTGCTTCCTGTCGCCCAAGCTGATGAGCTTAAGCACCGCCTGCTGACGTCTCCCCGCGCCAGTGCTGCAACGCTTCCAGCTAGCGGCTGAGGGCGATGTTAAGGCACAGGAGGAGGAGGAGGAGGAGGAGGAGGGGGGTTTATCAGAACCCATGCTGGCAATCTTGGGCGGGGGTGGTAGGTAGGCCGTCTCTGTTTGCGACCCCGTCCCCGCCTCCACTACATTCACCCAGTGTGCCGTCAAAGAAATGTATCGTCCCTGGCCGCAAGCGCTTGTCCATGAGTCGGTGGTCAAGTGGACCTTTGCGCTGACTGCGTACCTCAGGGCCCGCCTGATGTTACGCGACACGTGCTGGTGCAGGGCGGGGACGGCACTCCGGGAAAAGTAGTGGCGGCTGGGGACGGAATAGCGAGGTGCGGCAGCCGCCATCAGGTCGCGGAAGGCCTGCGTCTCCACAAGCCTAAACGGCAACATCTCCAGGGCCAGCAGTTTGGAGATGTGGCAGTTTAAGGCTTGGGCTTGGGGGTGACTCGAGGCGTACTTCCGCCTGCGGTCGAACGCCTGCGAGATGGACAGTTGTTGGGACGAGGAGTGTGAAGGTGCAGGCGAAGAGGCGGGGGAAGGGGAGGCTGAAGGAGAAGGCCCCAAAGTAGCAGAGGCAGAGGCAGATGTGGAGGTGTCCTGGCTGGAGGTCTGGACCGCAGTGGCAGCACACAACAAAGGGGAAGAGGCAGTGGCAGCAAGACCGGGCGCAGTTTGTATTGCGTTTGCTCTCTCCCACTCAGCCCAGTGCTTGAATTCCAAGTGACGCCGCATGCCTGAGGTGGTCAGATTGCTCTTCTCAGAGCCCCTACTCAGTTTTGAGTGGCAGAGTGTGCAAACCGCGCTCAGTTTGTCATCCGCACAAACATTAAAATATCTCCACACCACAGAAGTACGAGGCCTCGATGGGGGAGCTTCGCGCGACTGGCCGCTGCCGGGAACAGCTTCGGCCCTGCTGGCTGTGGCCTCACTTCTCTGTCTGAACTGTCCTCTGCCTGTGGCCATCCCTCTGCCTGTGGACATCCCTCTGCCTGTGGACATGCCTCTGCCTGTGGACATCCCTCTGCCTGTGGACATCCCTCTGCCTGTGGACATCCCTCTGCCTGTGGACATCCCTCTGCCTCTTGCTGCCTTTTTCGGTGCTGCGCAGACCACCACCTCTCCACTGCTTTCCTCGCTGGACATCACCCCTGGCCCTGGGGTCGGTCAT